>CM055969.1:36162500-36622500 GCA_029531755.1 Holothuria leucospilota | reverse complement strand
TAATCGGTTGCTTCTTTGGTATATACATTCACATAATATTTCTTTCATTTCCATTTTTAATGTCTTGTTATTGATTTCAGAATGTGGGACCGATGTCTGCCCTGCTGTCTATGATCCAGTCTGTAGCTCTGACGGACAGACCTACAGTAACGTATGTCACTTCAACAACGCACTTTGTGATGACCCGGACTTATTGATTATGCATCAGGGAGAATGTCAACCACGTACGTTAAAAAGTACTACATGACGAGAAATATTGATAATCCATATCACGGTTTTGTACATTACAAAGAGTCTTAGAGGGCACATGTTCTAAAGAGCATACCATCTTTCGCACATAATCAGAATTTAGATTGGGCTGTTTTGCTTCTTTCTATGATTGAAGACGGCTGCTCATGACACTTGGGTTATGCCCGAGGCACATAAAACATTACCTTCTTGCGTCTATCATCAGGTCATGTACAAAACAACATTTGTGCCAAACAAATACGGAGCAGATGTATCAGACCTAAGTACAGCTAGACAGCTTTGCGAATCTAATTTTGATCTTAGTTTGCCCCCTTTTTCTCTTCCCCCACCCTTAAGATAAAAAAATGGATATTAGGGAGAAACTCACGAGTCTTTGATCTCATTAGACACTGTCATCAAGTTGTGGGAATTTGGAAAGTTACAACACAGACGTAATTGAGTAATGCCATAAACTGTTTGAAAGATTCTACGTTGTAGGCGAATACAATTTTCTCCCGATCGGGAGAAAAATTGGACACTATGCTCCAACTTCTTGCCTATGTTATACACAGTTCCAATACAGAGTTATACACAATTTGAGGACATTGTCAAGGGCGAATGGGATTTAGAGCCGCCTTGCAACATTTGTTGATCTAATGTAATGGATTTAAATGTAGGCCTACATTCGGTAGTGTATTGTCATGCCTACCGCAAAGCCACGTCCTAATGGTGGTTTACAATGCCGAATTTAAGGAAAATGCAAGTCACTGGTGGTCTTTGTTCTTGCGAAAAATTTGTCTGTATTAGGTTAGCAAGCCTATAAAAAGTGTTGCATTAGTCCCCCCATTCGAGAGAAGTTTGCTTGCCCCCCCCTCCCCACGGGAGAATCTCTAAATGCTTCTTTCTAGCTCGCTAAGCTAAGCAAAAATTACAAGAGGATTTCGAAGGTTTTCGCTGTTTAAACAACTATAAACACAGCTGCAAGGCTGTTGTGCTAATAAAAGAAAATTGATATTGCAGGAAATTACATCATGTTGAAGTAGGGTTTGCACGCGCAAGTTCAGACAGTAATCCGTCGCTTGTCTTTTCCTTGAAATTTGTATAAGGCTTACACTGGATTAGAAAATTAACACAAAAGGGATTCTTTCTTTTGGTACATCTCTTTAAAAATGGGGGTTAATGGGGGTTATTTACGACCATTTCATTGCCAGTCAACACAAAACTAAAAATTTAATGCTTCTTTGGTGGTAAGATTACGAGTATAAGAGATTATCGACTTTGTCCAATATTTAAACATGAACATGAATCTGTAATTGGTTATTTTAGGAAATTTTTGGCAACTTGCCTTATTGGTAACAAAATTTAGACCTCTGCTCGTTCATCTTATTAGCATGTGTGTGTACCTTGCTAAAACTGCGACAAACAGCATTCATTTAATTCAATTCAGTCGTTTTATGCATTTTAACACCTGTACATCCACTGTTAGTAATGTCAGCCAACAAATCAAAGCATTACCCTTCCCGCATTTCCCTGCGTAACTTGCTTAATCCGGGGAAGCAGACTCTATTTACTGGGCCAGCTCCTTTTAAGGGTTCGCAAACCAACGGCTGAACAGGGAATATCCAGTAAAGCCAGCAGTTACGCAGGCAACACATGGGTAAGGCTCTTGTAGAATGATTAGTGCACATAAATGCAGGGCCGCCGACGGGGGGACGGGGGACAAATGTCCCGGGGCCAGGGGCAATTTTGGGGGCCCGGGAAAATTGGTCATAAAATATATCATATATATATAAAATATATCATATCGAATTATTTCCTCGTGAACACCACACTTACTTTGGTGAAAGGGGCCCGCATTGACATTTTGTACCGGGGCCCTGGTCGGCTGTCGGCGACTCTGCATAAATGATGTTGGTAGGTGATTGATACCAAGTTGAAGCCACCGAATATAGTAAGAAACCTTCATGAGCCGAATCAATAGTGTATAGTTGATAATCGTCCAGTGATAAAGTGAGCCATGAAATAGAAGCAGAAATAAAAGTTTCCGTTCTGACTCCTTCCAAAGTAGCCCCCTCCCCAGATCCTTTAACCCGAAAATATAAGAATTATTTATTGAGGTGAAAATAATATATGTGGGTATCTAGTAGGGATGCACTTCGGAGGAATGATTGTGTGAGCTCTAACAATGTATACGTACGATATGAGGTTGAAGATGGCACAGAATGTTAGGTATACTAACTTTATGGGGCTCATTGAAGTGTGACGATGTTACGGTTCACTGAACCCTATACCTATAGTGTACCTAACATTTTATATATATATATATATATATATATATAAATATATATATATATATATATATATATCTATATATATATATAAGGTCGAAATACTGCGGAGCACTAGAGTAGTATGTAGGTCGATAAAGGTTGTAAAGAGTGCTTAAAGTTTGCGGAAAATTCCACGACGTTTCGAGTATAGACTCTTCATCAGGTGGCAAAGAAATGCAACTGAATAACAAAGAAGTAGAAATAGAGAAGAAACACATTGAAGAAAGGCACGAACAAACCGGTCGCACAGAACGAACACGGTGTAAAAGTGCGAAAGAAGGCTGAAAAAAAAAGACTGGTAAAAAGTAATAAAAAGGGGAACAGGTTAAAAAAGGTCCATTCTAATGTTGAGACCGTGTGGGGAGAGGGTCCCGAGTTTCATGATAAGCCGGTTTTCGGCGGTCTGACGATCACGGTCAGAACCTCTGCACATTAAGGCTGCAGTAACGGCCAAGTCTTTAATTGAGCACGGTGATGGGGGGTTGAAATGAGTGGCGACCGGATAACCTTGAAGGTTTTGTTTGATGGACCTGAGGTGTTCAGTAACTCGGTCAGCCAGGCGGCGTTTGGTTTCTCCCACATACAGGCAATTGCAACGTCCACAAACTAAAATGTAAACCAAGTTTGTGGAAGTGCAAGTGAAGTGTTGGTTCACACTAAATCTGTTGCCGTTAGAACCCAAAATATTGATAAGTGTGTTCTTGCCAACCACTGGGCATGTGTTGCACCTACTACGACCACAGGGAAATGTACCTGGGGTGTTGTCAGTTGGTTGTTGTGGGTGGGAAGCCCGAACTAAGTGCTTGGAAATGTTCTTTTCAACTCTGAAGGCCGTAATGGGCGGTTCAGGGAAAAGGTCACGGGTTGAAGGGTCTTTTCGAAGAGTCTCTATATTCCTGTAAATGGCACGAATGATGGGGCGTACCGATGGGTGATGGGAAATTACCAAAGGAATTCGTAGATTAGTAGACGTGTTAGACTTCTTACTCAAAGCCTCCGCTCTGTTGATTCCTTGGATTCTATGTAGAGCACCGGTAAGGATTTTGGTGGGATATTGACGCTTCTCAAAGAATGATAGTACACTTTTTGAAGCGGCTGAAAAATCAGAATCTTCTGAGCAAATCCTTCTGGCCCTTAAAAGTTGTGAGTACGGGATGGATTTGGTACAGGATTTGGGATGGTTGGATGGGTACAAAAGGTAGTTATGAGAATCGGTGGGTTTAAAATGTAGGTTTGACTTGATTGTACGGTCGCAAATTGACAATTGAAGGTCGAGGAAAACCACTGAAGTGTCACCTTTATCGACCTATATATATATATATATATATATATATATATATATATATATATATATATATAAATAATATATAAGCCTACTGAAAAAATATGCGGAGGGTTTTACAGATGTCTAAATGAAGTGCAATATGTCTGACGCTTATATTGCTCTTGATGAGATTTTCGCTTACACAATTAAAAGCATCTCGAGGGATATTGATCGGCCAGACCTGGGAGACCTTCCTGCTTAAACAAATATTGTCGATGACGTTTAAAGAGTGAATTTTGTTAGGTGTAAAAACATTTTGAAGTATTTTCTATTTTTATCATTTCATATGGTTTCACTTGATTTGATGAGGTCAAGTTCCTGTCCTTTTAGTTATCTTTCTGCTGTCTTTGCAGAGTGTACATCACATTGCTCTGAAGAGTATCAACCTGTCTGTGGTTCTGACGGATTCACTTACAGCAATCCCTGTATTTTTAGCAACACTGTGTGCGAATTTCCAGATCTCACTTTAGAGCACGAAGGAGAATGTATACCAGGTGAGTCAATACAATTTTTAAACCGTAGAGTGGAAAGCAGATGGCAATTCTCCGTTGAACAATCTTTCCCTCTAAAATGTTGCTGAAGCTTTATTTTTTAAATGTATAAATACTTAAAGATGTTGTTTCGTTAGTGGCGAGCCACATTTTGTTTGAGGTCACATCTTTCCCTTCCAAGTTCGATTGAGAGCCGATCGAAAAAAAAAACCGATTGAAACAAAATTAAAAGCAAACAGAAAAGTGTACCATACATTCTTAAGTGTTTGATGCGAGCTTACGTACAAAGCATACTGCTGAGACTGTTCAGTGCAACTTCAGGATGTGCAAATAATGGTTTGTTTTCATTCAATTTCGAGTTGTGACGTCATACTAACCACGCTCATAGGCCTACTTATCCGTTTGTAGGTAGACCAGTGTTACCAATCGACTCTCAATCGTACTTCAGAAAAGAAAACGCTGTGGCATTACATATCATTGTATTCCGCTAAGAAGACAAACAATTTTTATTAAGCCAAATTGACTGAAACGTTATGAAATTCGGCTTTCGCTCATGACCTACGCATATCCCGCAAGTTTAAATACGTCCGTAAAATGAGATCAGCCAAAATTTGTCAAGCTGTGTATACTACTATATGCTCCAGATCATTATGATTTATCATGGAGGGAAAGATAATTTTGAACTTTTTTTCTGTTCAACGATATTTTCTTCTAAATTAGTAATATTAGGTTACATTAGGACAAGGCTCTGGAAAGATTTACATGCCATTCAAACTGTTACAAATGAATTTCCTACCAAGTCCGTGAAGTTTACATGCAGGGAACAGAGCCCATTCGGCGTATTGTTTGGATTTCGCCCTCGGCATACAACCGAAGAGACTTAAGTTTGAAGGTAATACATAAAGTTTGCCACAGAGGACATATTTTTACCCCTGTGCAACAATTCAGTTTGTTGTATGTTTCGTTACTCCAAATTGTCTGTCCATAGACCCTTTTCCAAATAGAATTACAAAGGATTGTGGGATAGAGTTTTGATAAAGGTCGTTTTGGTCAATGGCGTTTTACTGTGGAGAAAAGCAGCGCTGCCGGATGTCAGTCTTTGTAGGCCTCCATCACCAACACCCTCCCCCCCCCCCTACCCCATTGGCTTGAAGTAGGCATATGCCCTCAGCTATTAGCCTGCGAAAGATGTCTGGAATCCCTAGCGGAAAACCCTCCACCTAGGCCAGAATGCAGGAAACAGGGCGTGCCGTATGAGTATATATTACCGGCTTTCTTTGAAAATGTATGATCCTTTAACATATAACGATAACGGATGCACGCGAAGCGCGTCCATAATTTGTGTTTATGAAATAAATTGTACCATGAGAAATCAAGTATATTTCCAACCTTGTACTTCCTGCGAAAGTCACCATACTCATTGAGGGAGATTGTTACATGATCCCCTTCTGATATCCAGCCACCACGGAGGTTGGATATGTATCTCTAGTCTCTTAAAAAATTTGTCATACTTATTCCTTGTATTATGATAATGGTCGTCGGATATGGGGTGCGAACACTGACAAATGCGGACGAAAGGCCCAGAAGTTTTGCACTTAAAATCACTTTCCATGAGGAAAGTTGCACCCTTGCTCTGCACCCAAATACTTTCAATTACCTCACAAGATATGTCTACAAAGAAGCCTAATGACCAAAATGCCCAGTAATCCACTTAACTTTCAAGTTTTATAGAAGTACGGTCTTCCCAGAAAAGGTGGAAAGGCGTAAAGAACTCCCGTGCTTCACGTTCTCGCGAGCTTTGTCCCAACGAACCAGGTCTACGGATCAGGATTAACGGAATAGTTTTAAAAACTTAATACTTTTGAATAGTTGTTGATAACCAGCAGCAGAGGATTGACGCTGAAAGAAGATGAGCGTGCGAAATTGTTTTCTAGTTGGCGAAAGATTTGCAAAAATGTTTATGCTTTGCAAAAGCGTTTTGATAGAAAATGTCTAGAACAGCTCCATCACTCCTTTTAAAAGACATTTCACTCTAGCACCTACATCTAACACCCCCTCCCCTTAGACCACTCCCCCAGGCCACAGATCAGTAAATGTGAAATTGAGAAAACGTCCTAGCTGAAACACTGGCCGACCTCTGAATCCCAACCGCTTAAACCTATAGCGGCTTGACGAGGGAATAGCCTAATACATCAAAATTATGAGGGATCTTTGCATTTGATGATGCATTATGAATAAAAATATATCGATCCTGAGACTTAATTTTTCACCCAGAGATATGCTTGAACCTCAGTTTCCGGGGGCTTATCCCCTTCCCCCCTCCAGTGGGGCTTTGCCCGTAGACCCTACCATGGGCCCTAAGGCGGGCCCCTGGACCCCACTCGCTGAAGCTCGTTTCCGCGCTACGTATAACCAGATCTGTCGGCAAAACATTGTCTCTACACCCCCCAAAGGGAACACCTTCGCTACGCCCCTGCCTGCGCCCCCTCCCCTGCTGGCACGAAACAACATTCTAAGTTCTCTATACCATCGCTAGCGAATGGCATGCCTTAACAGTACCTCTAACTTATGAATTACATAAAACTGAAGGTTTTAATAAGTACTGAACCTGTAACTTCTAACTTTTTGTATCTGAATGAAATTGTCTCACACAGAGTGTCGCCCCCATACCTGCAGTAAGGAATACCAGCCAGTTTGCGGCTCAGACGGACAGACTTACAATAACATGTGTGATTTTAACAACGCACAATGTGCTAATTCTGACCTTACATTATCGAGCGAAGGAGAATGCGAGCAAGGTATAAGTTTACCTTTTGTCTTTTCACTCAGTCGTGTTCGTTTTTATGTATTTACATTTTTCCATTCTCTTAAAGTACAAGCAGGTCGTCTTTTGTGCGGGTTCTGTTTTTCTTTCGAGTATTAGAATTTACCGCATACAATCTATCTCTCATGTTGTCATGTATGGGTTTATTATTGGGATAATGGACATGCATTGCCACACAAACAGCTTTCATAATCACCCCCACGGTAGTTGCTGCTGAGGTTGCTCGTCGATGGTTTAAATGAATGAAAGGAAACAAAATGTAAAAGAGTAGCATCTAGCAAATAGTGCAGTGATTAAACATAGCATGATTGAATATTATTTGCAAAAAATACATTTAAGGTGATGCGTTTTCTTGATTGAAAGTAATATCCGTGGGTTTAATGGTACAATTAATCATTTACAATGTGGCCTTGAAAGTAACTTGAAGGTCTTTTAAAACAAGCTTATTTAGACTTTTCTCTGGTAAATATATATATATATATATATATATATATATATATATATATATATATATATATATATATATATATATATATATATATATATATATATATATATATATATATATAGAAACTGAAGAATGAAGGGAAGCGGACACAGTCGCATAATTTTTAAACCTGTGGAATATATATATATAATATATATGTATATATATATATATATGTATATATATATATATATATAAGGTCAAAGTACTGCGTAGCACTTATGAAGTAGGTAGGTAAAAATGAAGTAGTAAATAGTGCTAAAAGTTTGTGAAAAATTCCACGTTTCGGGTTTAAACCCTTCATCAGGTGGCAAAAATGCAACTGATCGTTGACACGGCCAAACGTACAATTTAAAAAATACACAATAAAATTGGGCACGGTAAACCTCGGCTAGGAAAACAGACAGTGTTAAGTGGTTACCACAAGTCAAAAAAATGCAGGGATTGCTGCGTTATAACAGTTCAAGTCTAACGTTCAGACCATGTGGGGACAGGGTTCCCCAAGTTTCATGATTAGGCGGTTTTCGGCAGCTAGGCGGTCATGATCGGAACCTCGACACGAGATGGCCGCCGAAACCATCAAGTCACGGATCGAGCATGTTGACGGGGGATTGAAGTGTGTGGCTACCGGGAACCCTGGGAGGTTCTGTTTGATTGACCTCAGGTGCTCGGTGACTCGGTCAGCAAGACGACGTTTTGTTTCTCCCACGTACAGTATATTACAGCGTTTACATACGAGAACGTAAACAACAATGGCTGAAGTACAGGTAAAATGCTGATGAACGTTTAACCGGTTGTTGTTGGGACCTACAATGGAAAGGTTTTTGTCATAACTGACCACCGGGCAAGTATTGCATCTCCCACGGTTGCAAGGAAAAGTTCCTGGGGTGTTAGGCACTACTGCTTGAGGTTGAGAGGCACGGACCAAGTGCTTAGATATGTTCTTTTCAATTCTGAATGCTGTGATGGGGGGTTCAGGGAAATGGTCACGGGTGGATGGGTCATGACGGAGGGTCTCTACATTCCTGTAAATGGCACGTACAATGGGAGTTACAGATGGGTGAAAGGATAGGACCAACAGGATACGTCTGGTGGGTGTATGGTCAGTTTTGGGGGCAAGGGCAGAGGATTTCGAAAGAGTGCTCTCTAATGCCCTGAAGAGGCATACAAGGAATTGATAGAGCCTCTGCCCTTCCCTTCATGACCGCCTAGCTGCCGAAAACCGCCTAATCATGAAACTTGGGGAACCCTGTCCCCACATGGTCTGAACGTTAGACTTGAACTGTTATAACGCAGCAATTCCTGGATTTTTTTGACTTGTGGTAACCACTTAACACTGTCTGTTTTCCTAGCCGAGGTTTACCGTGCCCAATTTTGTTGTGTATTTTTTAAATTGTACGTTCGGCCGTGTCAACGATCAGTTGCATTTTTGCCACCTGATGTAGGGTTTAAACCCGAAACGTCGTGGAATTTTTCACAAACTTTTAGCACTATTTACTACTTCATTTTTACCTATATATATATATATATATATATGTTGGCACGTATGTATCTGTTTTTTCCGGAGTTTTCTTTCTTTTCTATATATATATATATATATATATGTTTCAATTACCTCTTGTGAAAGGAAGGTCGACCCTATCTATCTATCTATCTGTCTGTCTGTCTGTCTGTCTGTCTGTCTATCTATCTATATATATATATATATATATATTATTTAAATTACCTCTTGAGAAAGGTAGGTCAACCCTTACGAAACGTCGATGTTTTAAATACACGGTTTTAGCCAATTTTATTTCTTACCTTTTAGTGTATTCTTTTAGACTGTGATATATGTATATCTTTATATATTCTGTTAAAAATCTTTGTAGGGGAAGAACAAGAGGTAAGAATAAATACTTCATAAGCTTTTGTTTTACACAGATTATTGCATGCTATCTATATGCAGGGTAGAATGCACTGTCCTTTTTGGGAGGGCTATTCAGATTTATTTTCCTAGTTTGTAGTTCTGCAATGTGGGACCTTCAAACTTGGGATCCCTGTGCTTGGCCCCATCTGGCCCAATGGTAAACCATGCCCTGATTCTCTTCATACCAGGCCTAATTTTACACAACACTTTCATTACCTAACCCCCTAGACGTTCAGTGTATCACATCTTTTTGTACTACTGAGTATCAACCTGTCTGCGGATCTGACGGTGAGACCTATCACAATTTGTGTGAACTCAGTAACGCCATCCTGTGCGATAAACCTGATCTAACGGTTGCCCACGAAGGAGAATGCATACCAGGTAAGATACATGCGTACACTGCATTACATTCGTCTGGCAAACATACGCTTGTTTCATTCTTGAAACTGACCTATGTTTAACATGTAACATGAATTTCACATATTCCCTACCTGATTTGTGTGTAAAGGTAAGGTGTAAAGTAATACTAGGTAGCAGTATGGATAGCCACATGACAATTTTATAGTAATTTGGTGACGGCGACGACAACGAAAACGACGACGACGACGAAACAATAAAGATTTTGACGATGATGACAATGACGAGTAAAGACCACAAAGCTTAACAGCTAGTTATTGATTTGGTATATGTAAGTTCTCGATAATCCATTGTGTTGAAATTATGCATGTTAACAACAAGCCCGTATAGGCAAGGGGGGTGGGGGAGCTCACCCTCGGGAAAAATTTCTCAACCCATCCCAGTAAGAGTTTGCCATTATCTTAATTCACTTAAGTTACCTCGCCCCCTCTTAAAAAGTATTTCACCCCCTGAAGCTACCACTCCCCCTTTAGTGCAAAGACTGGCTATGGGCCTGGTTGGTACTCATTTGAAAGTCTCCTCCCCTTTCATTAAGCTAAAATTATTACATTGGAAAAGTCTTTGGCACCCTGATAACTTTGGTTTTTCACATTTAAATGAGGCATACACCTAGGTTACTTCTTAACCCTCTCTGTTTGGCAGCTCGATGCGCTGAATCTGTATGTACTGACCATTACGATCCAGTGTGCGGCTCCGATGGTAATACGTATTCTAACATGTGTGTCTTTAACTTCACTGCGACGTGCGGTGATCAACGTGGAATAACTTTAGCATATAAAGGAGAATGCGTGATCCCGGGTAAGTAAGAGACGGTATTGCGTCACAAAAGTCTTCAAATTGTAAACTTCACAACTATTTCTCGACTTGTTTTAGGCATTATGGTTAACCTGATTGTATTTTTTTTTTTTTTACATATGAAAACCTAATACATGACGCAGTTAATGCTCCAAGAATACTTTCCCAAATCACAGTAGTCTTCTCCAAAACGTTCAATAAAAATATTTATCTCGGGCAAAAGGTTTCATTTGCCCATAAAAACGCTGCCAAATTTTATTTATCTTTTTTACGTAAATCTTGGCTTATAAATGACTTACATGAGTGGTGCCAAATTTTCCAAGGGGTTTAACGGTACAGCTATGCAGAACTTTTTAGAATAAATCCAGATGCAAGCCCACAGCTAAGAGGGGCAGGGGGCGGGCAGCCTTCAGAGAAATTGTCTCCCCCTAGAAATGTTTGATTACCAATGCCTTAATATCGTTTTACTCAATTCACCCCCGTCAAATATCCCCCCAAGCTATCTCGCCCCCTTCACTTCCTTGTCTGGCTACGGGCCTGCCAAAATGGCTGCCAAATTTTAATATTTTGCTGTATCTGACTAATACATGATTTATACCAGTGCACTCTACAACATTTGAGTAAAAATTTTATCCAAGTTGGATCCGTATGCCATCTCCTAAACTATTGCGTAAGGAACTACCGAAGTTAGTTACAAAATTCCCCTTTACTTGGTGAAAATTCACCCAACATGGTTACTTTGTTCACCAACTTTGAGTAGTTTTTTACCCACCAGTTTAGGAGATGGCATATATACGGACCCAACTTACGTGAAAGTTTACCCAACTGTTTTTAGAGTGTGATTAAGAGCTCTTGAGGAGATCATGGGGTTAAAAAAGCCTTTAGAATTTCAAACATCTTGCGCAGGGAAAGACTTAACTGCACATTCCATATGACGGCAAAATTTCAATATTTCGTTGCTTTTTTCAATAAATTACCTGCATGACTGATTTCAAGATCTGAAAAAATTCTGAATCCATTAGCCTTCTAGAATGGTTTCCTATTTTTCATTCAATACTTCATTAACGTGTTTTTAATTAAAGTCACATTTTCGTAAGTTACAATCAGTTATTGCAGCAAAATTATTCCCGATAAATATGGTATTTTGTTCTCCGTAGGTAACTTAAAAAAGAAACGTTTTGGGGCCTACTGCTCCATATTCAGCCAAAACTTAAAATTAATGTTACTGAAGCTCACACCTGCATTTTTTGAATGCCCAATATAGTAGAGGTCATGCTATCAACATGGCTACCCTTTAAGCTGCAATGTTCCTTGCAACCACAGCAGATGTTTGATGGTGCTGAAGGCTTGTGGGTATGCATTGGTACACACTTGTCACTTACCCCCACTCCTCTGGTTTCATACCATACCTGCACTTTAAACCCCATTCTTTGGTAGTAGGCTATATGCAGGCTCCTGGCCCGATAAGGTAGTAAAGGGGTCGAGATAGTTTCCAGGGACGAAGAATTTTAAGGGGGTGAGATATGCTAAAATTTACAGAGGCAATAGCATTTTTTTAATTTTTCAGGGAGGCGAAAATGTTTCTGGGTAGGCCTATATGACGAAGCTGTTACTATTTGCAGCTGATGAAACTGGTGGAAAAATTTGTGGTTCCACACGACATGAACTTTTAGAAATCTCCTGACACAACTGTGTTAATTGGCACTTTTCTTGACCTCTCAGATGAATATGTAAACATAACGATTCAACAAGGTCATCAAGCATACACTTGTTTCAGGATTGGTCAAAATCTTTAACTTTTTCCCTGTGCACATTCATAAGTGTAACAAAACTTCAGACCCCTTTCGAGATTTCTTGGCATCCAAATACTTCAGTAACTTAATTACTGGCTGTTGTAAGAAACACACCCAGAAAACTAGACTTCCACGCGGGCTCATCAATCACAAGAAATCCGAACTAACTCCTTTCCCAACGACTGGTGTTTCTATAAATTCGGGGGACATGATAGACTTCATGAAAAGTTGCGCGTACTCCTCGGAGAACAGGATTGAAAGCAAACAAGAAGGTATTCTCAGAAGTCTTTGGTATGACTCGACCTGGGAATTGATCCCGGGCCTCCCCCGTGAGGGGGGAATGCTCTACCACTAGACCAAACACGCGGTCCCAGAACTTTGTATCACTCATACAGGTCATGTATGTGCCAAGGTAAAGCACAATATTTGAACTAGGCCGCTAGTATGGATTTATGCAAATGATCTCTTTTTCTAAACAAATTCCAAATTAAACTAAATGCCTCTTTGCCCAATGAATTTCCTTCAAGAACTTTAAACCACTCAAATTGTTCATACATGGGTTAGATACGGCAAAATATTACAAGTTGGGGGTCATTATTGGATTAATGCAAATGATTTTTCATATGAAAAGTTTCAATTATATTAGAGTGCCTTATTGAAGTCACAAACACTTTCCAAGACTTTGAATCACTCATGCAAGCCACTAATGAGCCAAGATATTGCAAACAATCGAAGTTTGGTGGAGGACATTTCAGTTTTTTGAAAATTAGGCAAACTTCCCCCATTAAACATGCTTTAGGGTTTGTATTGTATCTTTAGGATATCACAGACAGGTATTGTGTTGAAAAACATTTGCAATTTGTTCCAATTAGGGTGGAAATGGCTTAATTGCCTGAAGTAATTGGCTAGTGGAAAAGATTATACATTTTCAGTTTTGCAAAGCAGTGACATTCGTCTTTGAAACATTTTAAGTGAAGGATGGGCAAACTTTGAGCCTGGGACATATGAGACCCGAGGTAAACATTCTATCGCTCATGGGGTGGTTTTCATAATTCAATTAATGCGGCCCTTAAAACATTACCGGAAACTCGCAGAAGAGGGTCTTCTCGAATCCCTTGAATGCATACACGAAACGATATATTTGGATTATTTTAAATTTGAACCATTTATTTCCCATGTAATGCATTGACCTATTTCAATTTTTAACAAAGGAGTAATTAAATTTTTAAGTGCTGCTATCTCCAGTAGATAATGAACTTTCTCTATGGTCACCTCCTTGCTGTACTTTACTGTTAGCGTCCTTGTCATTTGATTTCTTATGCAGACAAAATTCAGCCAAAGTCAATGTTTCGTCAGTTAGGCCTAAAGAAAGAATACATAAATTGATTACTATTTTCATTTTTCTTCCTCAGAATGATTAAATCGTACTTTTGTAAAAATCGTATCACGCAATTTGAATGATGCAATGTAAAAAAATAAAACAATGCGCCCTGTAGTTTGAAATGGTTTGAAACTAATTGAAAAGTCCAAACAGCTCCAATTTCTTACACCCTCGTTACCGTTTAAATAAATTGTCAATGCTTCTTGTGATTTTAAAGAAGACGACTCCTTACGAAATCAATCGATTCCATCTTCAACGTTCTGTGGTATCTCCCTTCTTTTATATCCTCCATACAATGTGCTTCTGTGGAAGGTCAAGGCAGTCGAAACTTTCAGTGCTCCATAAAATTGCAAGTAGTGTGGTGTTCAAAAATTGCTTTGGCGCTAATTCCAACCATTGTTTTATAAGCCGTATAACTTTCAAGAGGAACTGTTGTGCATTTTTAATTTCAATTTCAATTTCCTTGCATGTTTGCATGCATATTGAAAATCAAAGGCAAATCCATTAAACCATTGATGCTTGAAAGCAGTGGCATAGCCAGGATTTTTCTCACGGGGGCCATGCAGAATGTTCTGTGATCGCAGTGGCCTGGTGGAAGGATCTGAGGGGAAGGGGAGGGTTTTGAAAAATTAGGGGCCCTTATGCAATCTTGTGCTAAATGTGTTACCTTTGATGTAGAATTTGTGTTCCAAAATTTACGTAATTTAGGTCATTTAATTTAAAAAAAATGGGCATTAATGAGGTGGGCATGGCCCAATGCCCCCATACGCCACCGATTGAAAGTCACTACATTTGGCCACTGTTTCTTATAAAATGGATAAAAATTCCAGACTCTTATGTAAATTAAATAAGATAAGATGGAAAAAGAATGACTGAATTCTCCATGTTAAAAACTGCTTAGAAAAGCAATATTTCTTAGCGTTTCTTAGAACTCTGATGTGACCTATAAGAGTACATTTAAGTAAGCTTGCCGTAAATTGTTAAATGCATATTTATTTGAAAATACTAGTAGTTATATGTTTTAATAATTATATAATATAACGGTAATAACATACAATGGAAAGGGGTAATAACATATCAGGGAATAGGGGAATATGTGTAAATATCTTTCAGTCTCATAAACTTCTGAAAGTAGCCTGCGACTGCAAAAGCAAATCTGCTTCTCGGGAGTTTTTCTGTTTGTAATTCTTTTAATGGAGCTGGGTAGTGGCGTACTTCGAAAATAAATACGTCATACTAAACGAGATGTTCACCCTTAGTGTAACACTAATACTGAAAATATTCCTCTTAATGCGTTTGTATTCTCAGTTAAAATAATTTTTGCAATGTAATTCAGTAATTACGTTTGTGGTTTATTTCTTAGAACTTTAATTTTTCACTTGCTACATATTTAACAATTTATTTTTTGAGTTTATAGTTCGTTACTTTTTCTTCTGGCACGGGCAATTTTGTATCTTTTCAACTTGTAACGGTTATGAATCAATTAGTCAATGCATCGAGTTATCATGGCAGCTACGTTGGACAATTCTGATACCGTTTCCGCGAAAAACTGATCATCTGGTTGCGTTATCATTTTGTAGTGCTCCTAGACATTATTTTGGTTTCATTTCGAGTAACCAGTTTCAAAATGTTTGAGGGAGAAAGTTTTCCTTTCGAGCTAGT
Organism: Holothuria leucospilota; assembly: GCA_029531755.1. NCBI lineage: Eukaryota > Metazoa > Echinodermata > Holothuroidea > Aspidochirotida > Holothuriidae > Holothuria > Holothuria leucospilota. The sequence goes on along the minus strand of CM055969.1, from coordinate 36,606,859 downwards.
GAAAAGCTCAACAGAAGCAGATGCTAGTGGTTATACTGCACAGAACCGCCTCTTTGCGTTTTCAAATCAACGTGTCAGCGTAAGGAGTCTCGTAGGGCAGGCTGTCTGTGTAAAAAAACCAAAACCTCCGCCTGTAGCTCTGTGTAAATGTGGGACCAGGAAACGAAAACACTTGAATCAACCACCTCCGGTATGCCTCAAGTTAACTTGTTGTTTTTGCAAACAATGAGTTTCCATTTGTTCCCCATAATAGATTTGCTTTTACTAACCACCATCAAACTCATTATAGGCTTACCAAGAAAGTCATAGGCCTTACTAAAATTAGTACGTTAGGTCTAAAAGTAAGCAATATAGTACTAAAACAAGCAACACTAATATACTACACACGTACGTACGTTGTGAGTTGTGTGTACTAGACAATGCATTTCGGATCGAATCGATAAACCAAGAAGCATATTCGGATGTGACGTAACGAAGTCGGCGGGTCCGAGAATTTATTCTGTTTTGGCGACTACCCAGCTCCTTTAAATATGTAGACTTTTTGCTTTGCAATTAAAACTTTTACACAGGTTAAATAATAAAATGGAACTATGTAATCAAATTTAGTCGGGTTATCGTCCCCATAGTCTAGCACTAGAACAGGACCCAGCATTGCGTTCCTATACTGTACACTCCATTCCCTTACTCGAAATCCATATATGGGCAATATATGGAAATTTATATCTGGCCCATATCTGGTCAAGATATGGAATTTGTATCTGGCTTTAACAAAAATTGGGCAGATATAACTTGATATAACATAAAGACCATGTATGGCCCATATAAAATTGCATATGGCTCAATTTTTATATGGGACAGATATGGTACATATGTGGCAAATCTGTACATGCCCCATATATGGCAAATCCATATATGTGCCATATAGGGAATTTATATATGGCCCATATCTGGTCCAGATATGGGATTTGTATCTGGTTTTAACAAAAATTGGGCAGATATAACTTGATATAACATAAAGGCCATATATGGCTCATATAAAATTGTATATAGCTCAATTTTTATATGGGACAGATATAGCTTGATATAAGTGAAAATCCATATATGTGCCATATGAAATTTTATATGCAACAAATGTGGATCTCATCTGGTCCGCTCATAATATTTTGTGGAACAGATGTGTGGTGAAAACATGGTCCATACCTGCACCAATGCTGGGTTACAGCTTAACATAAAATGCACACCTTGCCTAAAGCATCAGAAGCCCTCAAAGCCTTTTTCCAAAAGTCCCCTGACTCTCTGGCGAAGAGCCAGGGGCGAAAACCAAACAATACTCCCGAAAGAGTTCTGCTCCCCGAAGGAGTAACAACGTCCCCAAGGGACAAACTTTGACTTAACTGACACCACCTGACAGTGGTCCCGTTCTAGACTGGCTGAATAGAATAGCCAGCAATTACAAGAGCTCTCTGAATATCTTTAACAATGTTTACTCTCATATTTGGTTGATATTGACTTAAGTACAGAAATTTGTCAACTAACGTAATAGTGAACAATAAAAAAGCTTTGAAATTTGTACTTCTACATGCATTCAAGGCATCGTTTTTTTTTTTCAATACACTGCAGTGCATATGTCAATGTAAATTGTGTTGAAAGTTGTGATGAATATCTCATATTTTACTTCCTAAATAATGAAAAATAAAAATCAGGGCTACAATTTTTGACTCGGCCCACATTAACAGATCATTTGCATATTTTAGTTAAATAGACCTAATATTGAATAAAAGTGTATGCATTTGATGACTTCTGTACGTAAGTACGTTCTACTACATCACAAAGTTGTCTTAACGTAGGACAAGTAATCAAAATAAACGCAAAAGTATTAATTCATATGAACTTAAAACTTGTATTGTACATCTATTACTGTCTTTAATCAAGTTATATCTGACATGATACGGCCATATCAAACTTTATATGCATGTCTGGCATTGTATGTTATCATGATATGTCTGGCTTGATATGGCTATATAAAGGTTGATATCCATATGTGGCATGTTCTGTAATGAAATCATATATGGCTGAATATGGCTATATAAAACTTGATTTGCATATCAGGTTCATTTTTTCAAGTGATATCTGGCCTGATATGGCCATATAAAACTAGATATGTATATCTGGCATGATTTTGTCTCAAGTGATATCGGGCTTGATATGGAGATATAAAACTTGATATGTCTATCTGGCATGGTGGGTTACCAGGTAAATTTCTGGTTTGATATGTCCTTATAAAAATTGATATGTATATCTGGCATGGTCAACTGGCATGTTATATCTGACTTGAAATGGCCATTTGAAAATTGATATGCATATCTGGAATGATCATCTATCAAGTTATATCTGGCATAATATGGCCATATAAAACTTGATATGTATTTCTGGCATTTTTTCATCAAGTTATATAAGGCTTTATATGGCCTTATGAGAATTGATATGTATATCTGGCATGGTCATTTATCAAGTTGTATCAGGCTTGATATGGCCATTTGCAAATTGATATGCATATCTGGAATGATCATCTATCAAGTTATATCTGGCATGATATAGCCATATAAAACTTGATATATATTTCTGGCATTTTTTTCATCAAGTTATATAAGGCTTTATATGGCCTTATGAAAATTGATATGTATATCTGGCATGGATATTGTTCAAGTTAAATCTGGCTTGATATGGCCATTTCAAACTTGATATAACATATCAAGAAACTTATATCTGGTTTCATATCTGGCTTAATATGGCCATATAAAACTTTATATTAGCCAGATATATCCAGATACGAATCCAGATATAGATTTTGAGTAAGGGTTTTGAGTCACTAAAAGGAGCGGATATAAGGTCACGTTCAGTGATTAGCATATTCATACTGCCAATGTGCTTTCACGTATAAAAGGGTCTAGTAAAATATCGGTATACTCGTGAATGCCGTAGTCATATCCATGTGCACTTCGTTGGCAGTATACTGTACATGATTAATTGTTGGTTAATACAGGGAGTTGCTATTGTCAATTAGCTACTCCCTGGTTACTTATCATGCGCATGGAGATACGTGCCGTTGAATCACCTCAACCGTACGAAATTAACATGACAGAAAGATTTGACCCACAGTTTTTCACTTAAGTCGCATAAATCGATTTTTACAGTGTAGAATTTGTATAATCTTCTGCCTGAAAATATCGATGTATTCGGTGTCACAGGTAGTCAGAAGATCACCGATATTGCCGTATCCTCTTTAAGTTATGGTATTCTGGGCGAATGTGATAAAGTTTGCCTAGAATGTTGCTCTTAAAGGGGAGACTGAGACTAAGCTGTAACACATATATTTTAAAGAGGTTTCAAATTAACTAATTGGTTTGGTTCCCATCTCTATGTCTTATGTGAATACGGAGATCAAATCTACTAATGACTATTTGTCACTATTTGCAAAATGTTCATTCCTCAACATTGTAATCTTATGCATACAAATTACCTCAATTTGGTATTCTTTCGAGAGTGAAACACCTAGAATACCTTACAAGGCAAACCCGTTTTCCTCAAATTAATACTTCTTGATACTATCACGTTTAAACGATGTTTTCACAATTTGACCATTGCTGACCTTACATGACCTTTGAACCCCACCAAAAATGGAATAACAAAAAAAAAAGAAAAAAAAAAACGAAAGTGTCTTGAAAGGGATTCGAAACAGGGCCACTTATGTGAGAAACCGAGCATTATTATCATACCATAATCACAACATCCTTTAAACGTGCTCATAATTAGGTTATTCAAATTAGAATTATAACTGTAACAGTTACGCTTGTGAAAAAGAAAATGTTTTTCTGTATAACATTTTCTTTAGATGGTAGAAACTTCAAGCCTAACTTTTCGTTAGTCACGAAACGCCGGACACAACTTAGAGGTACCGCCCACAATGTATTTAGTTTACGAAGTTTTTGTAGTTTCGCCTCTGATGACTTCATATGACCTTTGACCTCCAAAAATTCCATAGGGTTCCCTCTCTCTTAGTATAACACATTTTTATATACCAAGTATGAAAACGATCCATCTCCCTGTCTTGTATTATCGTGTTTTTTCGAGGTTTTCGGTTTTGACCTCTGATGACCTCAAATGAGTTCTGACCTCCATTGAAAACAATAGGGTTCCTCTTCTCAATATGATAAAGTTATTTACCAAGTATGAAAAGTGTCTATTACTGGTATCTTGAGATATCACTTTAACAAACGGTTTTAAGAATTTCGTATTTTCATCTCCAATGACCTCAGATAACCTTTAACCTCTACCAAAAACAGTAGGGTTCATCTTCTGACTTTAACGCACCCACATGCCAAGTATGAAAAGCATCCATGTTTCACACTTAGAAATATCGTGTTTACAATGGTTTGTACCACTTGCATTTAACATTTAATCATGTTTACAAAGTGAGGCAAAAAGCGTTTGTGAAAGTGCAAAGTTTCAAAATACTGTTCTTAGCGTGAGGTAAAACTCTAACATTTCAAACAAATTTCTCCCTTATTCAATAAATTTGACAACGTAGGGTCAATTTACGGATATGAGTTCATTCTGTAATATCGTATATTTTTGCATACACTCTATTGAAAAAGAATTTTTAAAAGAAGATTCCTTTTCTGAAAGAAATTGTCACTCTCTTTTGAATACACGTGTTGTTGAACGTTCCTGTCATCCTATGGCAGAGTTATGCATGCAGACAAATTCTACTTAACATCATCAAACTAGCAAGGGAGTGTATATCCTGTCTGAATGAATGGTTAAATTGGTGATACTCTTACACTAACAAGGGGCTTTAATTTGATAATGCCTGCTGGACATCAATTGGCAGGCATTTTAGAACAACTTTCATTTGCTATAATATGATATAAATATACATTTCAATGTCATTAAGTAATTTTAAAGTTCATGGCTTGGTCATGTTTACTTTTGAATTTGTAAGAGGTCATAAGATCGCTTCTTGACCCAGTCACCAGTGGATAAAGCTGGAAATTAAGGGAGCTGTCACTGATCTTCAGATCACACCTTGATGAAATGATTAAAACACATTTCAAATCCGCCGGACTTGCCCTTATGGCGATTATCAGGGAGTGTCAGTGGTATTATCTATTGGTTTTAATATATCCTTATAGAAGCTAACCTAAGGTAAGTGTGTATCTGACGTGCTACAAGTCTCTGTCATCTTCGCGTGACGTGTAAAGCGTACAGGGAAGCGATTAACGCATACAGCCATAGGCCTATATTAGATTTGTTTCTTTTATAGATATCAGATCTGCTCTTGATTGACAGAATTGAAGTGAATCCCATATTAAATGGAAAAAATTTTAGCGAAAATATGTTTGGGACTTATCGTGACAAGTTTAAGCGAATTTTTTCCGGAGGCTGATTATCAAAAACACTTTGCATAACGTAACGAACAAATGCATGTGACGTTCTGCGGTGTATACCTGTGGCAACAGTTGGATTACTCACCCAGTTACGAAGAGGGAACATGCCCTTTCCCCTCTTACGAACAACGCATGCACTCTCTTTACGTTCCCTTCCGACAAAATTGAGGTAATGATATACGCCAGTATGTGTGTGTGTGTGTTTTTTTTTTTCGCCTTATTCAAGAATACGGTGATGATCTCTAAAATGAGAGGTTTCAAAAATCACACATTTTTTGATGTCAGCGATGACGGAGTTGCTAAACTTGCGAACCCCGGAGACCAGCCTTCTTCCTCATTCTATTAAGAAAACTTTACTTAACCGAAAATTATGCGAACTTAATTTTTACAGCTTGTCTTCTCTTTCATAATTCCAGTGACCATTTTCTTGCGATTCTGCAAGCTGAATGAGAGAATTCTTTTAAGCCGGTTAGATATTATTAACATTAAATGAAGACTTCGATCGATCCGATGTAGGTCAATTGTGATCACCGCACATAAGTGCCATTTTCTTGAGCCATTCCGTTTTTTGACACACCGTATAGAAAGAAAGGTCAAAGTTGTACTCTTAAGGTAGAGCACCACCATTTATTTCTCCTGATTTACACACTACACTTTGCCCGTTTGCGTAGTAACAGTTAACATGTCCAAGCCTTCCCTCGTAATGACGAAAGCTCACATGCAGACCTTTCACTTTGTTTTCGTTTGTGTACCATTTGTGTCTACATTTTAACTAATAAGGTGATGATTTTCTCCTTTACCCTTCATTCCAAACGGAGTTGCACGGTGAAAGAACATTACGAAAAATGGGACTAAAATAGCCCCAACTTTCTTTCACAACACCTACTTGGATTCGTTTGCTACATTTACATCACAGACTGAGCACATCCCATTAGCAACATTGCGTTTACTGAGCAGCTGTTCTTCAGGGACTTATATTATGGGGTAAACTGTTTGAGGGAAGAGTCTCCTTGCATTTCAGTGATGCACAACCTCAAGTGGTTTGTTTCATCTCTCTTCACCACCCAATCCTTTCACATCACGTGACTTTTCACAAAATGATTCAGCTGCTTGCTGCTAACATTACATCCTTTTCCCTAAATCCCCGTATGAGTTTAAATGGCAGCATGCAAGTACATGCATTGTCATGGTGAGACACTTTGAATTTGTAAAAATTCTAATCACGGAAAGTTTCTTACTTTTTGGATGAAAAATCCCTGTTCTAACTTAGCTCACAATTGTTGACGGCAAAACCCCATAAAGATAGAAATTTGCTCAATTTGGTAGACATTTTCCAGCTGCGGAAGGAGATGTTGTATTTAAATGCAAAATTACCACCAATCTCCTGTATATTGACCAATTTTACCATTTGTCGATGTTCAAATTTGGGGAAATGGGCTCCACCCTCAAGCTTAGGCTTGTGGGTGGCTGCTCTACCCTTAGTTTGTACACCTTTAAGCAAAAATCATTTTCTCCTCCATGCAATGTCCCACTTGATTGCATTTTTGTGCAGCTTTTGTTCCGTTATGTTCTATTTCAGCTCAATTTTCAGCAACAAAACCTAATTTTCAGGTAATACAACAGTTAACAACCAGATCCCAAACCACGCATCTTGTTACAAAGTCAATGACTGACGAGTCACCAACGTGATCACCGTGCTTTCATCATTCAATAAGGGGCAAACTGCGCAATGTGCTATTACTTAATGTGTAGTCTACTTCAATGATTGGCCAAATTTTGTTGGCAGTTTTGTTCCATCCTTTTATTGCCAGGCTTAATTGCAGCATGAAACCCTCACCCGTGGAGCCTGCAAACTATTAGTATCATAATTCTTGTAAAAAGTAGGACTGAATGCAGTCCTAATATTCGCTGGTAGGTACAGCAGAGTGGTGTTAATCCTTCATTTCCGCAGAACCGATGGTCGATTGTAACCGACGTGTTTGCGCGACAGATCTTCCACAAGTGTGTGGCTCTGATGGTAAAACGTACATCAACTCATGTTTTCTTGAGTTTGCAGCATTCTGCGATGACTCTAGCCTCTCTTTGGATCACGAGGGACCGTGTGAAGAAGGTTTGTTGCTTCCTCTGTAGCTAAAGAAAGGCAATCTAGGTCACATGTAATTTACCTTGACCACAAAGATACAGCAGTTACACGATGTATTACAAGACCTGTGGGGTTACCTTGGAAGGATTGCCTTCATTTAAACAAACAGACAAAAAACTGCAACACGAAACATGTCGACTTAATGGTATAAGTGCAAAATTGGTCAATCCAAAAGTTCCCACACGCCCCCGACCACCACTAAGGCATTCATGTGTAAAAAGATTGTGCAGTGTATGTTAATGAATCCCTTGACTTTTCGCTTAAATTGACTAATAATTTTATGCCTACCAGGGAGTTGTTATCTCAATGGAAATAACTCGCCAAAACTTCCTTCGAAGTGTGGTTTGCGCATTCAAGGCCAGATAGTAATTTTCTAGTATTTTGCTCTTGAGACTCCTATTAATACTAAGCTCGATTAGAAATTAAAGGGTAATATTCCGTTTAAAATGCACCAAAATGGCATACAAAGAAAAAGCTTTTATCACAATTAAATTCAGTCTCCCCAAAGAACTCCATCAATGGCTTTGTAACCTCAAAATATTATAAATTACAAGAGTTATGGATGTTACATCATTTGAATTTTTGAATGTTTGGGCCAACAAATTATTCTTGAGCAACAACCGAACTGAATTTCTTTCTGTGAGAACCTTACTTCTTGAAAGAAAGTTACCACGCTGCCTTCTTTTGAAAAATCTATCTTTTTGTATCTATAAATACTATTTTAAAAATACGAACGTTTTCTGAACTACAAACTCAATATGCTATTGCCATAACATCGCCAGCTGCCCAAAAAATAAGTATTCTTCCCTGTGGTGTCACTTAGTGTTGCAAATGTAAGCTCATTGGCTTGATTTTATGGGAAATTGTGAACTTAGATGTATGCCCAAATATTTCAGGAAACCTGAAGACGCTTGAAGAAGCGGTACAAAAAGAATACATCTTCTGTCTCTTGATCTCATTTGCATATGGTCTCTACCAACCTACACATCAAAGCATTGCTGTATTTAAGCATCTTGTTAAAGGCAATGGGCAGTCGCCCCAAAATTTGCTTTGAAAAATCAGCAAACTCTTGCAAATCTCCTCTTATTGCATTACAAGCACCTCTGAAGACGTTTTGAACATAACTGTTACAAACAATAGGTAAAGCAAGGAGAAATTCTCCTTGAATTTCACATTTCACTAACAAAAGCATTGTCACATGATCAAAATAGGCCATTCATGAATTAGAGTGATGGAGGATACTAACTCTAATTGGGATGACTGCATTTTCCCTTTAAGGTATTACTGTAGGTGAATGATGAGAGGTGGAAATCAAATTGAAAGCATCAAATGAAGGGTTTACATCCTTATAAGCTTTTTCACCAGCTAGTAGTTGGTAATCTTTTCACACTTTAGCAGGTCTTAATTTAATTTTAAGGGATTATCATTGATTTAGCTTCAAATGCTGTTTTCATTCGGATAACAACTCCCTGACCCTACTTCTCGACCATTAAACAGCTGTAGGATTCAGGAAATCTCTCGGTCATTTCACGTTATTGAAATTCTTAACTCTGGATCTTAGGTATTGTCGTAGTTATACATGTGTGCCAATCAATGAGGGAAGGACCAGGAGGTTGAGCTGTAATATCTTGGGTATCTTAAAGTAATTATACCTTTCACTGTAATATCATGACCTTGAATGAGCTATTACGAAGGCGTACCTCTAATGCTGTGGTAGGATTTGGGGTATTAGATTCTCTTCGTGTAACCGGAGGTAATCTCCCGTTTCCCTACTTAGTAAGCAAGCATACATAGCAACTTTTTAATAGCATTCAATTTCACATCTTTATAAATGAAAATGGCTACAAAAAATATTTCCAGTTTGACATCATTGGATCAGCTATTGTAAGCTTAATATTGACTAATATGTTTTTAGGCTTCTGGAAATAGTCGGACCAAACGATATGATAGCTATCTCTAACTTTCAGAAGGGGACAGCCCCTAACCTCCCTTTTCGGAGTGTTTCTCGGTATATTTTTACGGCTATGTGATTTTTGTATTTGTTGTATACTCCTATTTAGAAGAAAGTAGAGATTGTTCCAGTCGGACCTGCTCTACGGAATATTCACCAGTTTGTGGATCTGACGGACACACATACAGTAATCCTTGTGTATTTGCTTTTGAGACCTTCTGTGAAGATTCTTCACTCACAATGGTACATGCTGGTCCTTGTAACAGAGGTATGCCAGCTAGCTGTGGATACCGCAATTTCTCCTTAAAGGATGTGTCTTAAGCAGAAATTTAGATTTCATGAGTAACAGCGAACTTGATCTAAAACTAATACTCCGACCGCGTGTTTGGTCTAGCGGTAGAGCATCCGCCTCTCACGCGGAAGGCCCGGGTTCGATTCCCAGGTCGAGTCATACCAAAGACTCTAAAAATGGAACCTACTGCCGTTGTGCGTGATGCTCCGCATAAACAATGGAATAGGGAAAACAAGCCAGTGAGCCACAACTGGAAAAAAGGCCGTGGTCGTCTCGACTTGAACCAATAGGTTGGAAACTGGGACGTAAAACTCCATCTAACTAACTAACTAACTAACCTACCGCCCTCCCCGCTTTACCTCTCATCTGACAAAAAATGGACTTGACAACATAACTTCACGTCCCCTACAGTGTAACCTTTCAAAATCTAAGAAACATTGCTTTGTTTCACACAACTTGTGGCACTCTCTGGTATACTTAATGTGTTTTGTTTTGTTGATGTCAGTTGGAAATTAGGTGCAGGAAAGAGAAAACACCTATGTACTTGTTGCCTTAAAGTGTGTAAGAATTTAACCCATCTGTTTGAAATACGTTGACTGCAATTACATTTCAATATTACCACTGGATTTTAATAAAGTGAAAAAGAAAGATCTTAGGCGTAAATTTTAATCCCGAGAAAACATCTTTTCCTACGTAGTTGACATACATGGGAGGAACTTTAAATCCTTATTTGGTGTCAAAAGTAACTAGCCTAAGACATTTGTTGTTTTTGTTGTGCTTCTAGACTTTGACTTATGACTCCCACTCTCGGCAGTCCGGGAGATTCTCCCGTTTGGGAGAAAACCAAAATTCTTCCGAACGGGGAAAACTTATGCAGAACATTGTATAGGCTTGCCAGCCTAACAAAACAAGGTTAAGCAAGAATGAACACCACTCAAAAACTCAAAAACGGCGTGGTGAACCACCGATTAGGACGTGGCTTTTCTGTAGCTATGACAATAAACCTTACGAATATACATTTAATTCCATTACCGTACATTAGACCGAAAATTTTTGCAAGGGGTTTTCAAAACCCATTCGCCATTGGCAATGTACACAAAAACGCGTGGGATTGTGGGTAAAATAGACAAAATGGCGGCACCCATGACCAATTTTTCTCCCGATCGGGAGAAAAGTAGATTCTCCAGAATGGGGGAATCTCCCGAACTGCTCGGGCTCTTGCAAACCTGAAATACAGCAAAAGAGTAGCCTTACTCCGATTGCAGTGTACGCGAAATCCTTCATGTGGGTTTTGTCATAACGAGCTGAAATCTACTTAGCACCTTCAAGGTTATGTGCTCAATTTTTAATTTTTTTCCCGAACTTTCGTCTGTTGCCTAACGGGCGTCCTTTGACATGCATGAGAAACACCCGTTCTCCACCTCTTACACTGAGATTCGAATGACATTGATATAACGTTATATCGATTTCATTTAAAGTTTTATTACATACTTCCTTAAAGGTTACAACTGTTTAGGATAGGTTTGAATAAAACAAGCTACTCTCATATTCAAGTAACCTAAGTCCCTAACTCATCGTTACTCCTGATCTGTTACGTAACTTAATATGTACACATCTCTGCATGGCTTATTTTGAAAGCATACTACATTCGCGTCGGTTCTTTATTCATCTAAAATATATAGATTTGAGCATTTTACAGATGATTCAATAGATAAAGCAGTCCAAGTATCAATTTATTCTGCATACTGCTACCTTCTCTTTTAAATAGTCTTTTTATACCAATATGCACACTCTTGTGTATTCAAGTTTGACATCTCAAAAAATGTTTCAGTTAAGTTTTAAAAATTGTTCTTCACAACCTACACCAGAATGCCCTATTCTTTAAATAGGAACAACTTTTTTCAAGAATTGGCAAGACGTATCAATGAGACGAATGCTACGATAGCATTGATCTCCAACACAAAATGGAAAAGACAAATATTTGAAAGCAGTCACCCCAAATAAGTACAATGTGGTAAACGTTTATAGACAATTGGTTTACCTTTTGTAATATTTTTGCTGTGAAACGACATGAAACATGCATGTATAGGAGCTATGAAGTGATCGGTAAAATTAATTTTATCTTTCAAAATAAGGTTGAGGCGATTGCCTACTCCCTTTATTGTCTTCACGTGAGGAAATTTGTTTCACAGTTTCTTTCATATTTGTTGTATTTTCTGGGACACTGAGAGTTGAAGTTCATATTCTGAGGATTCAGTTATTCGAGAGTTAAAATGGTTTCCATTTGGCAGACCGATCGGCGTTAGATTGCTCGAGCCGTGTTTGTACAGAAGAATTCGCTCCAGTATGTGGGTCTGATGGGCAAACGTACAACAACCCTTGCACATTTACCTACGCGGCACAATGTGACGTGGAAGGTTTGACGAAGGTTAAGGATGGTGAATGTGATGCAGGTAAGTAGTCCGCGATGAGTTTCTGACCAAGCTTGAAGTGTGTGTTTGTGTTCAAGCTTGGACACATTCGTCGGTAATCGTAGTCGTAACAAAGGAGACTAGAAATTTCCGACAGATCACTTCGGAGGCTTTGTGGGGGCGACGCCCCTGCCCCTTTCCCAACCCCTCTATCTACGCTTCTGCGTTGATTGAGTTGACATTACATTGTACTCAAATTATAGTAACATTGTTCCTACACTGCGATGCTATTGTACTAACATTACACTGAAATGGTTCTCGTATTACAATGACACTCTCCAAACGTTACGAGGTTATTGTGTTTACACTACAATGACATTTTAGTAACTTTTCAGTAACATCGTACTCAGGTTATTCGCCTGTTTGTAAGACTTGGGAAGGATGGTTGGAAAATTTAGCAAATCTAGTGGAGATTTATATTGTGCAAGTCTATATGCAGAATACACAAACTTGTCTGTCGTTTTCTGGAGACTACCTGATAGCCAGGACCAGTTATCACTTCTCCTTTCTCTAAGTAAATCACCCAACCCTGTAATTTCAGAATAAAGTATATATTGTGAAAAGCAGAACTGTCAAGCCGGACACTGTTTAAAAGTATTTGTGAACTCACAGACATTTTAAAAATCTTTGTATTTTTCAGTAGAAAAAAATACCCTGTCATTTCACCAAAATTCCCCATTACATTTGAAAGCAAATATTTTACAAGAACGTTGGGATGTTTACAAACAAACAAACTCAATCTTTAAAATACATGTCACTTATACTTTCCATCCCCGATGGAAAATTCACGTCATTCAGTTGTTCAGGGTTAATTTAATGAACTTTAAAGGGACTTATTGAGTTGGTTTACAAACGTTATGATTTTTTCACACCTGTAGAGATACGATAAGACAAGATAAAGATAAGATAAATTTATCTTTTCCACGATCATGTGGAAATTTGTCGCCCTGCAGCGAAACATACAAAACTTTAAAAATGCAATAAAAATACAGTGAGAAGTACAAAAATACACGTACATACAAAGAAACACGAATATAAAATCACAAAAGCAAAACAGAATAAAAAGCAATAAAAGTATAAAATCACCAGCTACCAAACAACCTTCAAGTTAAAAAGGGAGACAGAGTTAGGTATAAAGGAGAATCTGAACCTGTTACTATTAGAACTGGGCATACGAAGGCTGTTGCCTGAACGAAGAAAAACATAATTTGGGAAGAGAGGGTGAGTAACTTCTTTTAATATTTTTTTTTTCTGTTTTCTGGTGTACTATATCACTATAAAGTTCAGAAACGGATCTAAGACACATTTCATGGCCAACAACACGGCTTGCAGCCTTAACGATATTTTCCGATTTCCTTGAAGAGTCTTTATTTAGCAGCCCATAAATATCAATAATACTGAAAGTCAGCACGCTTTGTGTTACTTTCTGGGAAAAAGTCTAAGAAAAGTGTTGTAAACTTAAAAATACTTCAATTTCCTCAAAAAACACAATCTTTGTTTAGCTTTTGAACTCATTTTGGCATCACCCTTTTCTTTGAAGGTAAGTTTACATTCAATGAATACCTAAATATTTGTAACGACCCACCAAATCAACAACATCATCGTTAACCCTGATTGGAGCAAGATCACCTGGTTGCTTCCTGAAGTCAAATACCATTTCCTTAGTTTTTTGACATTTAATTTCAAATATTTTTGGTTGCACCAAGTAACAAAATCACTAATTCCATCCTTGTAGGGGCACAATTGTTATTTCGCAAGTATCCTGTAATCACGGTATCATCAGCATATTTAATAATTGAACAAACATCACGTTTACTCCTACAGTCATTAGTATATAAACAGAAGAGGATAGGGGGGGACAAACAGCATCTCTGTGGAGCACCTGTACTTATAGACCGAACATCAGAACATAAGCCAGTCATCTTAACAAACTGTGGCCTGTCTCTTAAATAATTTAGTATCCATAATAGTAACCTAAAATTAACACCCATACCCAAAAGTTTGTTTATTAATAAGTGCGGCTGAATGGAATTAAAGGCACTTGAAAAGTCAACAGATGTGGCTCGAACAAAAGAATTTGGTCTTCCAGGTGTTCAAGAATATTATGCAGAAATAATAGGACTGCATCATCAACACTTCTTTTGGCTCTATAAGCAAATTGCATGGGATCTAGCATAACACCATTCTCAGTTAACAAAGTCCTGCAGATAAGTTTTTCAAGACATTTCATTACCTTGGAAGTAAGTGCCACTAGTCGATAATCATTTAAGGTATTTACTCACATCTTGATTGTTAAATGGTCAAACTAAGAGATTCTGCACATCTGACACACAACTGAAATAAAAATAAAAGGGTAATAAATGATTAAAGTCATTTATTACAAATTCGTGACAGACACTTTTTACCATTTGGTATTAATCGTAGGCAACCCTGTCCACAAAAACTACAATTTCTCACATTTTCGGTAACTATTGGAATTGATTCATAAGTAATGGGCTAATTAGAAAGATTTTGTCACAAAAATAATCAATGTCAACTCAATGAGTCCCTTTAAGGGTGATTGTGCCAAAGCAGTAACAGACGTGTTTCAGCGCATGCCTGGAGTTAAGTTTACAAAACTCTGCTGAAAGCTTCATGACATAATAAAGCAATATAGAAAAGTAACTACTGTTACTTCATAACATCATGTATTATTTGGGTTTGGTTTATCAGACTTTGTTTGAGACATTATTTACGAAACTTAAAAAACGTTTAATACCGATATATGAGTATTCTTTAAAATAAATATTTTGTTAATAATGATGGCAGAATCCAAGAGGTATTTAAGTCGAAGTTTTAAAGTTTACAAAACTTGACAAACTTTCCGTGTTTAGCGTTTTCATTCGCAGTCGAGTCATACAAACTATCCATTCGGAAGTTGTAACTCTGTTTGGGAGTAGTTTCATTTTTGCGCCTGTAGTGGGAAAAAGTCTTCAGGACTTTTCTTTAGCAATTGACATCACAGATTATTTGAAAAAAATCCCTGCTGAAGCTTTGAAGAAAGTACTTGCCTCAATCGGATCAGCGCCTGTCATCTGGAGACTTCTCGGTTCCATTTGAGAGTCTCTTCAGTCTTTCACCTGAAGTGGGAGCCCGCACAACTTTTCTTAAAATGCACTACATTGTTGAGCCCGGGTGGCAACGTTTTGGTCAGAAGGTGCAGTTAACTGCTTCAGCCCAACAAACAAGCAAGCAATAGACACCAGATTTCGAAAGCAAAAACAAAAACGACAGTTAAAACGTAGTCAGATTTGAATAAAAATAACGTAAAGTTCCAGCCAAAAAGGGTACGTTACAGTGGTTACCCGTATACTGATGTAAACTAATTAGCACAAGAGACCGTAGGAGCAACGCATTCAAGTAATGTGTAATTTCATTTGTTACAGTTTTACTTGAATACTTGGAATGCGATTGGAAAAATCAAAGCAAATTAATCAACAGATTGTTTAGTAATGAATATGAATGAATTTGCAATGTATCCTAACTGTCTCAAGGGGGCAGAGTGTAACCTGATGTCCTTTTGTTGTGGCCCAGCAAGGTATTTGTAATCCCCTCCTTGTGCAGCACGCTTGGCTCCAACTCTAAAGAAATTTATTGAACTACTCTGTAACGTAATCAATGAAACAACTCCTTGACATAATGTATTTACTCCGCTTAAACAACTCTTTTTCAAACGTCATTTTCTTTTGGTTATACTGGGATTTCTTTGGATATACTGGGATTTCATCATTCTACGAGTCCTACTGCCTAATGCTATATTTATCAACGCAGAGGAGTTATTTACCATCCAGGTAATAAGCAATGACACAGCTGTGAATTCGCCTAATCTGGTCCTAACATACTTGCAGATCTACCTGCACACAAGTTAATGAGTACATTAAATTGCAAGTTGCTAGGAAAACTTCCTTTTGTATTTTCTTCAGCAAGCCCAGTATGCCTAAGCTAAATGTAATTTTCTGAATGCAGTTTGTGTCAATCCAATTGTATGTAACTGTACTTTAGCTGTACTGTATGACATGAGTAAGGTACATAAAACTGTCCAACTGCCGGCATTTGTTGTCACTGATGGAGATGGGAAGTGAAAGAGCTGGCAGTTTCAATGAGATCAAATTCCATGCTACAAACAGTATCTGCTACGTTCCATAGCATCATAACTACCCTGTCATATTATCGTTTGCATATAATACAATTGTGTCTTCTTTCTAAATTTGCCTCGCCCAATATATTTGGCCTTCCGACCAATGTGGATATCCACCATTGATGAATCACTAAGTTTTATTTAGCTTCATTTAAAGAAGCGTACATGTTTAACCTATATCTATACACAACGATAACAACCAGACAAAAATACAAAAACAGATCATTTATTTCTACTTTCTTTGATTTGAAAAGATATATTTTCTGCTGTTTCTAGTTACAGAGTTTGCGGACGATTGTGACACTCGAGTCTGCCCTGCTGATTACACACCTGTCTGTGGATCCAACATGGTGATATACCCGAACCAATGCCAGTTTGAATATGCTGTCTTGTGCGACGACTCAGAACTTACCAAACTTTACGACGGAGAATGCGAGGAGGGTAAGTGTGGACGCATATGGACTCTATGAGTATGGAATCAACTTAGCTTCTACGGTACCTTTCATATTGTCATAATGAAATCAGGTTAATTTCTTTTTGCTTACCCTTTAAAAATTCTCATCAGCCTCCTTAACACAACCTTTCGAATCTTGAAGGACTTCTCGATGAAATTAAATTTCCTCTTGTGATGACACTGTCCTTGCTCCTTCTGTTGTTTGATATTAATTTCTCGGGTACAGATAACATTTCACTATGCATCACACTGATTAGAGCAGATTTTTAGGTTAATTACAAATTGGGGATGCGTAACCGAAATCATAATGCATGTCCATGTTTACCAAAAATGGAGAAGGATAAGCTAGAAATTTATATGGAAAAGCTTCGCCAGGTCACATACCATCACACTTTACAGTGCACGCTGTAAAGGGATTTGTTTACTCTTTGGTCAAAACAACAGGAAATGAGACGTGATTTGCACGAGGCTAACAAATACAACACCTTTTTTGACGAAAAAAATCTGGGGCAGATACCTTGCCATAGACTCTTTTCCCAATAGGAATTACAAAGGATTGTGGGATAGAATTTTGGTGTTCATCGTTTTTTTGCCACAGCAAAATGCCATTGACAGCAACATTGCCTACCAGAACTCCATCCCACAATCCATTGCAATTGCTATTTGGAAAAGGGTCTATGAATTATTTATCAAATTAGAAAAATCAAGTAAAAGAAAAAGTTAGGGAACTAAGGCTGCGATTCGGAGGGAAATGAATAAAATGTGCACGTTTTTCAATAAATAGCAAAAACGTGGTTGATATGCTATCAACCATTGCCAAGAGTTTCTTGGTTAAAGAAAACGAAGGTAGCAGTGGTCTGGTTGTACACCTGAATTCTGTTTCGTTGTGACTGATAGAAGAAAAATCACAAAGGGAAATTATGAACAAAGGAGATTAACTAACGAGCAGTTAGCCTGGACTTCAGTTACGCTAACTTTACATTGGTGGCAAAAATATGGAAATAAAGCGAGCGGTAGCCCGTGTACTACCTTGATTATTTGCTATTATAAAAAAAGGGAGCTGCCTAAGGGTATTTAGCAATAGTCACTACACACAAGAGAACACAATGGAACAGTGTTGAGCCTTTGTAAACATAGGGAACACAGCTATTCACCTTCTATCCCTTTTCCACCACCACTACTGCTCAATGGTAAGGAGTGTCCCTCGTTCTCTACCGTTTTTAAGAATTGATACCTTTAAGAAAATCTTCCAGCTTTGTTTCAGCGGTAGTTGTATGGTTGTTCTGGATGGGCAAATTATGTGTGCAAAAAGGCAGTCACTATGAAGAAGGAAATATATGGTACCCCAATGCTTTGACTTTGAAGGGACGAAATTCTTTACTACCCTTCCCTATATTTACTGGCCGGACATTATATTTTGCTGAAATTTATGAGAATTAGAAAGTTGCCATCATTTGATAATCATGATCTCAAAAGATTTTCTCTTTCATCAGCCGCTTGACACTTTGATGGCAAATGTAACAGCAACCATTAATCCTGAAACAGTCATATGCGTACGTGTGTACTTGTAATTCTACACGTTTGCAAATATGTAGACGTAAAAGTATACTCAAACGTGTGAGTTGATGTATTCATCAGTTTAAAGGGCCTTCTCTCGCTCTTCCTCTTCCCATGCCTCAAAAATCGTCTTCGTTTTGGGTGTTTTTCTATGAATTACTGTCTTGCATTTCTCAGAAGATCCATGCGAACCAAGACCTTCCTGCACAGAAGAGTACGCACCTTTGTGTGGATCAGACGGTACCACCTACCCCAATCGATGCTTCTTTGAAGTCGCAGTCATGTGTGATAACACTGAACTGACGGAGGAGAGGGAAGGAGAATGCCAAGGTACTCTATGTTTGCTATGAGAAATCCCTGTATCAAGCAAAACACGCTCTGCGTAATTGCTAGCAATAATTTTAATTAAGGAGAGGTGCCCTTGATTCCCGTCTCTGTCTTATGGTATGTTAGTGTCATTTCTGTTCATAATGAAGCCCACGTGTTAAAATGCAATTTACTCTCAGCTAGTGCCTCATTACACAATCAATCCATCCTGACAAATGAGAGCAAGGTCCACTACCAATCGGGGAGCTGTTATAAAACCTGTGAGGAAGTTTGTGCTATTCGATGTATCTCCAACACTTGCAGTGTAATTGACCACAATGGCCTCTCATCAGTCATTGCACCACTGCCCTCACCAACCAGTTGCGTACTATGGGGGTCGGGGCGATCCGCCTAGGGTGGTGCCATGCTACAGCCGAAAAAACTCAATGACGACAAGTTATAAAAAGTGTTTTTGAAACTCCATTATTTCATTGTCTGAGAGGGGTGTAACATGTTACCAAACCCATCGCCTAAAGTTGTTGTAAAGGCAAAGAGCTCTTAAATGCATTTCTGTGAAATAAGTTTGTGTAAATCAAATTTGTGTACTGCTCACTGCTTCAAATGAACTGTATCTATAGACCTTATGCATTGACGTCATGCGACGCCAGTTTTGAGGAAAACACTGAAGGACTCTCACGAACGGCGTAGATTTCCCACGCGCGTGTATAGTAGACTTGCACGTGTATACGATTCGTTGACAAATCAGCAGTCCGCTTTTGTTGGTGTACCTTGCAATGATACGAGCTTATCCTCCAAACGAGGGAGCGCTTTCTGCACTGTGACATCATATACGTAAGGACTTTTCTGCTCCCATAAACGCGTGAGACCATTTGGTTTTGGGAGCACAGTTTTTTCAGAAATCTCGTAGCCTTTTTAGCAAAATGTTGCCCAACTCCCTAAAGGTTCTTCCCAAATTTGGGGGGTTCCGATAATTAGGGGGCACAGGGCCCCTACCCCTGCCTCATACGTCTGTCTTCCCCTCCCTTAAACCCCCGCTAAGACGGCAACCCTTCATAGGACAGTAAAGAAAGGATCACCCGGATGCGGTGTAAAAAAACAAAATTTTAGCTTAAGACTTAAAGCATGTTCTTATTTGTGTGAAATCCTAGTTGATCGGACATTTCATAAAAAAAAAACTCTTCCAAATTCTTTTACAATTTAAGTGAATAATGATGAAGTCACGTCTCTGAAATTTCTGAGTGGCTTAAATATTTTTCAATTAAAAGTACAGCCTTTAACCGGAGTTTGATAGGGATGGACAAGTGCTGTGCAGCTAATTGAAAATGTAACTTTGACTGGTGGAAAAACGTTACGCTGGACTAGCATCTGTTTCAATTTGGAGTGGCGAGAGTCATCTTGACACTTGAGGACACTCGGCAGTTGCCTGGGGCCCACGAGCATAGTGACCTCGTGCCAATTCCACATTTATATTTTGATTGTTGTGATAGTTGTGCAGGTATGGGCCCTAGTGAACTGTTGTACCAAGTGCCCTGTAATGCAGCTCGGACGGTCCTCGGAGAGAAATAGGTTTAGAATGGAGAGGATAAAAAGTGAACCCATTGTTTCCAATTCTAAGAAGATTTTGGAACGATGATGTCCTGCGTGATACCTTTCATATGATCCCATGTGTGAAAACGTATGCTAGCTGAATAACGTTCACTATTACTAGATTTCCTACAACAGCTCAGAGCAGTTTAAAATAATTTAAGATGGAGATGCTAAAATCTCACTCCTTTACCTACCTTCCCCTTCTCGTGGATTCGCTGCTTAACTTCACAGTTCGGGAGGACACCACAGTTATTATGCCTACTTGTTCTACATAATCTAATTTGGGCAAAAGGAGGATATGTGTTTCGGATATACGACTCTGCCCCATCCCTCTTAGCCCTTGCTACGGGGAGTACCACTGAATCTTAACGAGATCTGTGTGTAACAGATACAAGTCAATTATAGTGATGCATTAAATTCCACTCGTTCATTTCAGTTCGCTTCCAGCAGGCCCGTCTTCGAATAACAATGCCACGCGGTCGGAAACCCATTGTCCGTTTTGACGTTGTTGGTGCTGTTTCTCCCGAAAGTCCAAGTGTACAAGGAGATGGTCTCTGGAGTCTGGCAGTCTTCGGAGCCCGCTCACAGGATGGAAATGATACCGATATCTTCGAATACAGACCACAGGTCCTTAACCAGGAGCAAGCACGTAGGAAGGCTTCATCTGGAAAGCAATTCGGGATCAGAAATATTCGAGTCGAATTCCCTTTGTTTGGTAAGGAATAGCTATGTCTTTTAATACTTCTAAATTTTCTTGCAGATTAAGTCGACATAATTTTTCCAAAGTTAGACTGACTCTTTGGCGGAGAGCCGAAGGGCGTAAACCCAACTTTTCTCCTGAAAAAAGTTCTGCTCCCCAAAGGAGCTACGTTCCCAATAGACAATGAACTTAACATGACCAACCCCATCCTCTTGACCTTCAGACCTCCACATAATAGGTATGTACCTTTTCCAAAGTCCCATTCATTCTCTGGCGAAGAGCCGAAGGGCGAAATCCAAACGTTATTTCCGAAAGAGTTCTGCTTCCCCAAAGGGGCTGTCATGCGTGGCTTAGGTCGTAATTGCACAGAAACGTTACAAAAACTTGGGGATTTGTTCGCAAAGATTAAAGGAAAATATTGCATTTGTGGTAGAAAAACTGTATATCTTTGAAATCATGATTCATGGGTACAAAATAATAGGATTTAAAGTAAGGCAGCATGTTAGCTTTATTTTCTTACAGAAATATATTCAATTATTTGTAGCTCAAGCACAACTTGTTGGCCCAAACTTTCAAAGGACGCAACGTCCGTAACTCTTGAGATAGTTATACTTTAGGAAGATAATGTTATTGCTTGAGTTTATAAGTGAGACTAAATGGTTTAGAAATGATTAAAACTACTTTTTGATTCCTTGCCGAAGGCAGGCAAGGAATTTGTGCGATGGTGAAGTCGGTGTGTGTGCGTGCGTATGTGTGTGTGTATGTGTGTGGGTAGGTGAGTAACAACAATCTCGTTAAAACTCTAGTTTTGAAGGGAAAGGGCGAGGCACCTCAAAGTTGCTTTGTGGGTAAAACATATAAAGATCTCAGCTGGGATTGGTTTTGGTGTGATTCAAAGGTCATATGAGGTCATCAGCAGGCGAAATATGGATGGACAAATCATGTTTGCAGTATCGCATCAGCTATATGTTGCCTGAACTTCAGACATGGTGGGTAGAGTAGTTACGAAGATTTCCAGATATTTATTGGAGGTCAAAGGTCATACAGGGTCATGACAAGTCATGGAGTAAAAAGTTTGTTAGCACTCTAATTTTTGAGAGAAACATGCAGGATACTTCAAACTTGGCACATTGGTTTATTATACAAAGAGCTCCTTTGGGATTGTTGTTGGCATGGGTCAAAGGTCATTTGAGGTCACTGTGGAGCAGAAACTAGGAAATTACAGTGCTGCATATATCTCAGGCACTACATGTTTCATGAAATTACTGCTTTAAAGTTTACTAATGTTTTCATTATTTCTGGTAGGTCACATGGGGTCAGGAGCGGTCATAGAG
Source organism: Holothuria leucospilota (assembly GCA_029531755.1). Taxonomy (NCBI): domain Eukaryota; kingdom Metazoa; phylum Echinodermata; class Holothuroidea; order Aspidochirotida; family Holothuriidae; genus Holothuria; species Holothuria leucospilota. The sequence goes on along the minus strand of CM055969.1, from coordinate 36,584,419 downwards.
AGAAAAGTTTGGTAAACTCATGAAAACTTGGTTAATAGTTACTGTTTAAATGTTTAGTAATATTTTTATTTTCCCTAGAGGTCACATAGGGTCACGTATGGTCAGAGGTTTTACTCCGTTACGGTTCACAAGTAAAAGATACTTAACATTAATATTGTTCATCAATGTGACGCTCCCCCTCCCGCTGCTTAGACTGTGGAATCTTTGGTTGAAAATATAAAGATATCAAATGCTTGAACATAGTAAATACGATACGAGAACAGATTTCACCAAATACTTAGTTTTAATCCACTTTGACAGATCAAGAAATTATTATTAAAGCCATTCTTTCATCGGCAGTAATGATGTAGCTTTACTGAAACAAAGCCTCAGGTTGGATGTTGCCAGTAAACAAATGTACTATCTGAGAGTCAAATAGGAGCCATATTTTCCCTATAACGCGTTGGTGCCTTAAGATCGTATTCGCGTATGGAATCACATTTCACAGCAAGAGGAAGTTGATGACTAAACTTTCCCTTATTGACCTATAGTCACAACATTTTCTTTTCGCCGTGAAAATGAGATTTGGGCCATGAAATGGACATTTTCTCCAAGAAAACGGCCTCCGCGACCCTCACCCTCACGCCCCTATGATTTGTACCTTCATTGCTCTTTAGAACATTTCGTTTTTGTAGATTGACAGATTCATTAAACCTTTGCTTTAAAAGAATCAAAATTCGAAGTAGATTATGAAATCTAGCAGTTCGCGGCCAATTACGCAGTTCAGTTTTTGATTTTTTCTTTATTTTTTAAGAATTAGATTGTCATAAACGAATTGCCAAACAAACCTTGAAGTCATTTTACACCATTGTTTGTAACATTGCAAATAACATAATGAAGGATACATCTTCTGCTCTCTTATCTTCACCATGATATTTCAAGGATAAATTTGAATTTTATTGCCATCTCAAGGTCTGAGAAGGGAATTAATACAGGTTTCATGGACGTGCTAAATGACCTCTGGAGAGTGATTAGGACAACCTTACCAAAATGTTACTAATACAGGAAAACATAACAATAGAACCAACAAAATGATTGCATTTTCTCACGCAAGCTTCATTATCTCGAGGTCATCTCCTGGACGACATTTGAAAGGGTTTTACATAAAAGAAACAATTTTCATTAAATTCCTTCCAATCCCGTAACGATACTCCAGTCAGAATCCAGGATATCGGTTTTGGAAGATATTGAGGTTATTTTTGTTATAAACCATGTTAGCTCCCCTTTTCCTTATACTTCATGTGACGTGCACTGGGCACACTGCCTCAAAATCGTTTAGTTCAGACTTATGCGTTAAAATTTGATATACAAGAGAGAGACCTCTCTTGTCAACTGGATCATTGATTAACATAAAACTTGCAATGCACAGAGTTGAACATCATACATAGGTATTAAATATTCCATGCAGAGGTATCACAAATGTGAAAGTTAAACAAATATAAGATACAAATGAAAAGAAATAATTATAGTATCTAAAAAACTTGACCAGATAGCATCTCAGGATTTCTTTCATACACAGTACTTCTGTTAAACTAACATTTCTTTGAAAATAATTACCTTGCAAGTAGAAATATATCTTGAGTTAAAGCCACCAACATTTTTCACCACGATCAGGCGCGGATCCAAGGGGGGGGGGGGCTTTCTCGGGCTCAGCCCGCCCCCTTTTTCGCCACATCAACAATAACAAATATGCGAAAATTAGCATAACGTTTATCTACGAGCATATTCAAGGGGGCTTTCAGCCCCCCTTTTCGAAATGTCTGGTTCCGCGTCTGACGATCATATGTTTAAAGCTTTTTTCTTTCGTCAATCCTTACGAAGAAACCATGGTTAACCAATTCCAACTTTTCAAACATTTGTAAAATCAGTGAAAACACGCTTTCATCTTTTTCATCAGCTTAGTGTCCAATAACTCATGATAAATTTTTGCTGAGTTAAAAAACTCTTAGTCTTTTTCAAGTCTTTGTTTGTTTTTAAACATTCATTTTATAAACACTGTAGAATTATTCCAAAAATCTGTGTCTCATATTTTTGGTCCTCTTTCTTAAGAATATTGTATAGAGACAGCCTAGGTACATGGTATTACGTATAGAGACAAGTTATTAAAGTAAGAAAATTAAAATTTGAGCAAGAATTGACAAACCTTGACATTCGAAAATAAACTGATACTCTCAGTATTAGTGGGACATTAAACATTCCTACAGTATATTTTAGTACCAAAATAAAGAATTTGAAATAGAGTGAAGAAACTTAACAAATATTTAGATCTAGACTATATCTGTTATTACATCGTTGCAATCAGACTGTAAGGTACTAATATTCACGAATCTCCGTTTGCTGCTTAACTTGATTTTTTTCTAGTTACGGTGAGAATAAGAAGTGTCTTGGCTGTAGAAATGGACAATATTGCTTAGATAGTTGTGACTCCTGATGATATTGGGGTCATGTGAAAAAAATTACATACCTGTCTAGCAAAAAGAAGATAGTCTTGGGTTCGACTCCTGGCCGGGTCATACCGAAGACTTTAAAAATGGAACCTACTGCCATTGTGCTTGGTGCTCAGCATAAGCAATGGAGTAGGGAAAACAAGCCAGTGAGCCACAACTGGAAAAAAGTCCGTAACCGGCCCGACTTAAACCAAATGGTTAGAAACTGAGCCGCAAAACCTCATCTAACTCTAACTCTAGTGTCCACAACATTGATAATACCCCAGAACTTCGGAGGGCTTCGCCTATGGCCACCACAAGGGAGAATCCACAATAGTCCTTAAAGCGAGCCCACCGAATTAGGAGGGGAGAGCTTTACACTCCCACAAGCCTGTGAAGCGGTTGGGTCGTTTTCATGTTTATCCTCCCCCCCCCCCAAAAAAAAGAAAGAAAACAAATCCCACATAGAGATTCGCACCCCTGGTATGCCTATTCTGCCGCTAAGTGGAGTATGCTCGGGGTCAAGGATAGTTCCCAAATCACCACAAGAACAAATCTCATGTGTTAAAATAATGAATTTGAGTTTTCCTTGTCATTGGCGGATCAAAGAGGCAACGGTTTTTTTTTCTTCAAAATTTTCGGTGCAAAGCTGTAATATCCTAGACGGCAAAAGCGTAGCTAGACATTGACATTTAGAGGAAAGAATGGAGAAGGTAACATTTTGAAAGGCGAAATGAGCCCTAGCCTAAACTGGGGGAACAGGGGGACAAGTTTCCTGAATTACAAAATGTAAAACACAGTAGGCCTACTAGAATACCTTCTAAGATGTTTGGTCTCTCAGGTGAACATAAATAATCCCAGCCAATTTATGTCCAAGGGACTTCAAAAGAGGAAACTATCCTCCTTCCGGCAAACAAACCCCTCTAATGCGTTATGTGTTATCCATATGGACGGTCTGTCACATACTTCAACTCTTTCCTACAAATAAGTTCTGTATAGAACTTATGTATTGACGTCGCGCCAAGCCAGTTTGGAGGAAAACAATGAAGCACACGTGAACGGAGTAGATTTCGCGCGCGCGTATAGTAGACTTAGGTGTGTATAGAGGGATTTCATGTGACGTCACGCGCAATGAATTTCCAGGCACTGAGGGACAAAACACAGACGCAGTAAGCGTATTTACAGCACACGCGCACGGCATAACCATAGATACTACTGTGACACAAAGGACGCGTGCCCGTCAAAATAAAAAAGACGCGCGATCTTGCCCTTCAAAATTGCATCTAGTTGGTTAAAGTCACGTGACTGAAATCCCTCTATAGGGGGATTTCATGTGACGTCACGCGCAATGGATTCCCAGGCACTGAAGGGCAAAACACACGCGCAGTAAGCGAACTTACAGCTCACTCGCACGACATAACCATAGATACTACTGTGACACAATGGACGCGTGCCCGTCAAAACCAGAGACGCGCGATCTAGCCTTCAAAATTGCGTCTAATTGGTTAAAGTCACGTGACTGAAATCCCTCTATACGACTGGTTGACAAATCAGCTGGCTGCATTTATTGTTGTACCTTGCGATGATATGCGCTTTTCCTCCAAACGAGGGAGCACTTTCTGCACTGTGACATCAAATGCATAAGGTCTATTCATCGCAGATAGTCGTACACACAGTTCACTAATTTCACTTTTATTTTGTTCATACCTTTCTTTGCATCCACAGAGGCAGCTTGTACTGGTTTCGACTATCTGTGTGCTCGGTTTCTACCATCAGAAGGGGCAGATCCAAGGCTCGGAGATGATATAAATATACTCAGCTGCAAGCGTATCAAATCTCCGGTGCCTTGTTCCTGAATACGCGATAAAACTCAATGGCTAAGGCAAACTGCGGTGTGACCACTCCTTTGGCAACTTTACAGACCCATTTAATGATGATTAGGCCTACTCAAATTCGTGCAAGACCTTATGTCAACTATTTACCAAAGGCTTTATCACACGCATGTGTAGACTGTAGATAGATGAAAAATAATCGAATAAACTGATACATAATTATATTAATACATAATTGACATATTGATACATAATTATATTACTCGTTATTTAGTTGATTAATGTAAGGTCAATGTGTCATTAGGCCCACATCACATCACGTCTCCAATTTTGTCACATTCGATTAACGATTTTATTAAAACGTATGCTTTTGGACGATCACTTATCATGCCATCATATGAACATGCAGAATGATCGATGAGATTATTGATTTTTGCTTTGGAATTATTTGAACATTGTAAATTTATATCATCTACAACTAACGCATATATCCTTCTTTTCGACAGAAGGGAAGAGCTGGGGCGTTTTATTACAGGATTGGTTTTACTTGAGCAAATTTTGTAATTAATGATAGCATGACCACAGGAATTTTGTGAGACGAAGGTCAGGATCTTATGAACCATGGTTGTATGGAAACGCATTTAACAAGGGGTATAGAAAGATGTTTGCTCTGAAATTTTCCTTACTGGCAAACAATCATGATAGCTATTTATCCTTGAATCGGAAATTGTTTTCCCATCACTCCACTTTAAAAACCTATGTCAGAACCCACCACCACCCAAGACTCGCGGGAGTGCACGTTCGCCTTTGCTATGAACGGTATCACTCTAAGTTCAGACATAGCAGAAACTGGAGAAAGTACGGTGTAGCCCACAGCCTGGAGGCGCCCTTGCACTGTTCCATCAACCAACTTTCACATAAGGCCCAGAACTGCCGCCCTTTCTTTTTCTTCGAAAGCAGTTAGCCCAGTGCTTTGGTTGATGGTCGGATGTTTTGTAAAATCAATTAGAAAGTAGGCTTAAATCTTACAGTTTGGCCGGCCTATTGCCTTGTAAAATGTTCATCGCTACTATGGCAGTGGGTATCCTAATAACGGCATATTGCAGTTTTTATCATTTGTAGAAGTAAACGTGAGAAACCATGTAACCGTGACGTGTTAGCAAAGAAATGGAATAAAATTTGCTCCACAAGTATCTATTGTCGTGTGTTCGCATTTATACATGCGTTTCCTTCCAGTCATACAACCTAAGAGCTTTTTCCTCTAGCTTTTTCCTCATGTTGTTGGAAAAAAGTTTATTTTTCTTCTTAAATTGTAAAGTTTCAATGGGTAGATGGAAAGCGATATATGAATCACCTGAGTTATCCGGATCATTTTTGACGTTGTCTGTAAGTTACGTCAGTGGCGTATCCAGAGCTTCAACGTTTGGATTTAGTGCATTTTTCATCTGGCGCCTCCACCCCCCCCCCCACCACCACCACCACCATTTGACCGCTCAGCTCACATTGGCTGCATGCTTATAATTGGAATTTTCATCTTCCTAGAAATTTTACCCCCTCCTCCCCCCCCCCTTTTTGTGTTCCCAAGCTTCTGGATTTGCCACTGTTTGTTGTCACACATCACTATTCTACGAAGATTCATGGCTAAGGTTCAAATCCAGAGGGTTAAAGTGTAAGCCCTGGAAAGTTTATTTTGCATTTTTCAAACGTTTCCGCTGCCAGAAACTAAGGTAGTAAGTACATGCACTTTGTAAAGAGGAAGCCTTACTTGAAGGCGACCCCCTATACCAACCCTGTCTCTCCCGAATATACCTCAGTGGGTTTACTTACAACCACTAGTGTCACCAAGGGGGAGCAGTGTGCCCCGTTTGCCCCAATGAGATTTTGGGTATTAAAAAAATTATGCACAAACACACCATTTACGCATATGTTGATATGAACAGGAGGACCCACGTCACTTAATCACTTAAACATACGACTGAAATTGCACAAAATGTTCTCAAAACTGCAATTTCGCAGCGCGCTTCTAGAGCATGTATTTGTTGAACGGTATGAAAGAATGCCTTACTGGGAGATGTAATTCACAGCTATTGTTTCAACCTTTATTTTCAAAATCAATGAGACTACTGCGGCCTTGAGTCCTCTCCCTTCAATACAATTCCCACATCAATTATCTTTTAGTCAGATCTTATGTTCGAAAATTAAAAAAATTGCGATTTTCATTGCCTTTTTCAACGCGTATCCAATAAATATGAGGATAATTAAATAGCTTTACTTTTGTGGGCTAATGTCTGTTTATTTTAGACACCGGTGTCTTCAAATTTGCATGGCAAAACTTTGTTTTTCTGCATCCTCGCCGAGGTTCAGCCAACCATACCAGGGATCATAATGTGGTGATACCTCCGAAAGGAGTAAAAGGACTTGCACAAAAATTTTTATAGATGCTCAAAACCAAAATTTTCTGGCCACTTTGCTCGTGCACCAGAGATGGTCTCAGCAGGAGCCACCCACCCTTTTCCATTTATTGCTGAAGAAAATGCAAAAATATATATGGCCATAATTATAGTTTTGAGGCACCCAAAGCCCACTGAACTGCATTCAATCGGACTTCTTTACCACATTGCTCCCGCTAGCCCCAGATCTGCAGCAGTCAGGTGTACCTTGGATGCTCTAATTTGAAGGCTCCCTCTCAGTGGCATACCTAGAAGCTAGTTGTCTACACATTAATTCCTATTGGGCAGCATGAGTGGATTTATTTTTAAGCTCAGTGCAAACATTAACATGATCCACTGTCCCAATTCACCCCCATCTTTAAATCCTTTGTGATAGTAAGGCTAACAATAATGATCAAATTGTGGTTTCTATTTTTGTGGCCTGCTTAAGTGCGCAGCAATGGCATTTGGAGATAGTCAAATGTTTCATCCTAATGGTCACATTTTTATAAATACCCCAGAGCCTCCGCACGGGCTGCACCCCCTGGACCCCAATGAAGCGTTGTCCCTGGACACACCAGGGGCCCTACAGTGGGTCCCTGGGACCTAATGCCTACAGGGGAGCCCCGCGCGTCACTAAGATGTCTACAGTGACGCCCTGTCCTTTATGTTGGTGTGCTCCTCAGGCGGACCTCCGGACAAGTCTACCAAAATCACAGAGGATCACATTCAGCTATGTCAAGATGTTTATTCTGGTACAGCCATACCAACTTATTCACGGGCAGAGTCCATATGCGTCAACAGACGAGGGGACTGGGGAACATTCCCCCCTCCCCTTCCATTTTGCCTCCCAAACACACACTTCTTCCAATTCCACAACTGGAAAAAAGCCGTAGCCAGCCCGACTTAAATCAATTGGTTAGAAACTGAGCCGTAAAACCTCATCTAACTCTAACTCCAACTTCTAACGAAAATACTAGCCACATGAGTGATCCCATAGCTTGCAGCGTAGCTGCTTCAATAAAATCTCACTTCAAAATTGTAGAAATAGCCATTTAATGGATAAAAATAGTAGGAAAATGCTCAGATTACACTTCAGATGATCTTGCCTACACATTTTTCCAGGGACTTTAAGTGAGCCTCTGATCCCTCACCTTTTAAGGCTTCGGTATTCACACTTGGAATAGTTCTGGTCAAGTATATCCCCCTTGCCCCACCTGCCACTCCCTCCACACACACCCACACACACCAGAACACACAAACACACTTTTGAGCTGTTAGCGCTCTTGGTAGAGTCACCTCATTCTGTGTTGCCAGCAAAAGCGTTAGTTTTAAAGAATGAAGGAACCATTTTGGTTTTGTTTTATACTTAAGTCTCTCTCACCAGGGATGTGATACTTTATAAGGAAATGGTGCTGTTTCGGCTTATTGAATATTCATATGTTAGTGCCCTCTCATTGGCTGGTTCAACTAGGAACGAGATTGAATGGAACATTGTCTCCAGACATAAACGACGTGCATATTGTTCGTGGTTATTTTTTATGATAATAGAAAATTTGACAGGATTACTTCTACTGGGAGGGATCTTTATTTTTCCTTACTGTGTGGATGGACTGCTTAAACAGTATGCCAATATTTTGGACACGGTGATTCCATGTACTTCCCTTTTCAGAAACACACAGCATCACTTGAATATCTGTTTCGTATAAAACCCTTCTAAATCGCCAGATGATTGCCAAACGTAAGATAGGCCTATTGCTTACAGGGACTTCTCTTCTAATTTGTTCAATGGTTTCAATATGATTTCAATCACCAAGCCAATATCATTAAGAATCGAGTTAATTAAGAAACAACACTCTAATGGTAAGTAAGCGCCACAGACAGCTAAAGTGTATTTGTTACAAAACAAGAAACGACTGGTACCATTGTAGGTCCATGGTTTAATTGAAATGAATTATTATACAGTCTGCTCCTTCCTTCATAAGAGACCGCATGCAAATGAGCTAAAGAGGCAGAGCAGTTTTTGTTACGGTTACCGTATATGTAAAGTTCCGCAAGTTCTTAAAAAAACCAGACTTAAATTTATGGTCACATTTTGACATAAAACTAATTCAAATACTCTCATACATGTTCTTATTTCTCAGACGACTGACATTGATATATTAGCAGTGTACAAAATTCTCCAGTCCTACTCTAGATGTAAGAGAAGACAAACTCCTGTGTATATTAACTTCCTAATCCAGTGTAAGTCTAAAAATTTTAAAGAAAGACTAGAGATAGATTACTGTTTGACCTTGGCGAAGCAAAGCTAACCTGAAAGTATTATATCTCTTTCCAGTAACATCGTCTGGTTATTTCCGGGACAAATTAGGCAGTCCAATAACACCTCACATATCTCCCAATAAACAGGAAGCTCTAGCAATCTACTTGTAACATTTTAAAATTTCGGCAGCAGTTAGAACCCAGCGGCCAATTGGAGAGTGATTGGAATGTTTGCTTGGCAGCAATCATAATGCGGAAAACAAAGATTCTATACTGCAAAGGTCATAAAATCGTCCATCTGTCCATCCCAGGAGAGAACCAGAAGGGGGTTTCCCGGTTCCAACCCCCCACCTCTATCTTTTTTGAGACGGTCCCAAAGCTGCTGTACAATACATACACTCAATTCTGATTGCCAAATGCCACGAAATACCATTTAAGTGTCTACATTTTAAGTTTTTTCTAGACCCCCACCCCACCCCCCCCACATCGAGGCTTCTTACATTTGACTCTCGTAGATGCGAACTTTGTCCTTATGGAGTACCCCCGCCCCCCCCCCCATGTGAAATTCTGGATCCACCCCTGCATCCTAATAATGAACTAATAAACTGTACGTGTGAAATGGTGCATGTATACGATATGCTACCTTGTCAAGTAGACTAGACTCGGGCCAGAGGCCGAAATGGCCCCGGAATTAAGGTCACTGGCATCGGATTTTATTCGGACTCGGGCTATAGGTGGACTTAAATACTACCTTGCGAAGCGTCACCTAATGTATAAATGAGAGAACCTAATTACAGCAGGGCAGTGATCATGGGCGCCCGGAGGGGGCAAGGGGGGCACTTGCCCCCTGGAAAATCAAAAACTTGAACAAACGAAGAAAAAATAAAGCAAAAAACGAAGAAAATATAACATCAACATTTCTTAACAGTTCACTCAGTGTGAATTTCTACTCTCAAAACAGGAATTGAATAAAAATATCAACACTCAGGCCTCCCCGAGCATATTTTTGGTATTTTTTTAAAATTTATATTTACGATATTGCTAGTGTTTCCCCTTTTTAAATGCGGTAAATAGGCCTTGGAAGTGTCATTTCCAGCGATCTGGGAAGCATTTTGGGCCCAAATTTTCTTGCGCTCCGCGCCAACCCATGGTGGCGCGGAGTGCTGAGAGTCTGTCTGTGGGCTTCGCCGCCCCCCCCCCCCCCCGTCAAATTCCTGGCTATGCCTTGTCAACACTGTGTAAGTAACATCTAAACTCTTTTCTGGGAGTAAAAATTCCCATGAAAAAAGCTTGGCCCCCCTAAAAAATTTTGCCCCCTGAATTTTTTCTGCGGATGCCCATGGCAGTGATATCTAATGTCACCTCCCTGCTTCGATCTGCAATTGCCTGCAAGTACACACCGTCCAATTAACAGGAAGGATTTGTTTCTTCCTTAATTTATACTTAGAATTATGATTTTCTTACACTATGTAAATTTCTCAATTTGCCATTACCTAAGTCTTTGTTCTAAAACCTAAAAGTGTAGACACAAAAGCTATTTCATTCCAGTACTTCTGCTCTCAGAGGTCTTTGAGACCAAAAGGTCCTAAGGTGGGTCCGTTATGAAAGTGCATAGGGATCCGTGAAAAGTGAAAGGGTTCGTAAACCAATGAACGACAGATATTGCAGGAGTGCGGAGTATGCATATAAATGAACGCGATACCTGACTGAGATAAGGGTCGTTATAGTAGCTAGAAGTAAGAATTAGAAAAGGCAGACATATGGCTGATACTGCCTCCATAAAATGGGAGGGAGAAATGCGTCCCTGGGTTTATTCTTATGTGAGAGTTATTAAACAAAGTGACGCTGCCAGAACTTGGTAGCGATAAGATTGTGCCAAATGATTTATTTGAAATTATTACAGATCTAACTAAAACTGTCCATTCCCCTAGAGTATTTTTACAAATGCAACAATTACAAATGCCCTGGAATAGCACGAAAACCTTGCCTAGTCCCCCACTGCCCACTGCATGGCAAAGGCGTAAGAAGAATCTGCAAATGGTGGCGTTATCAGGCCCCAAAGGCAGGTAGCACTGTTGAGGGAGCGGGAAGCTGTCCGGAGCTGGAGTCTCAACAGCCCTAGTGGGCACAGCGGCAACATCCTAGCGGGGGCCAGCAAGAAAAACCGGGAAGGAGTGAAAGAGAAACGTGTAACCGATAGGAGTAGGAAGCTGAATATATGGAGGCGTCGTCCTGGAGGAGGGTTTGGCCCCTTCACGGTGGAAAACTTTTTGAAGATTTGAGCGATATTAAATGCAGTTCGATGCATATTCTGTGTAGTTTTATAGTACATTCATCGAAAATCTTTGGTATATTGTTGAAAAAGTTTGATATATTTCACAGAAATAACAATTGGGGAGTTTCCTTCTTAGAAAGAGGAGGAAAGCATACTTCAGCTCCTACATTTTTTTTCTGGGGCTGTATACCCCCACCACATCCCCGACCCTCCCCTTCTACTTCCTATACGCCTATACTATAACTAAATGAGAAGAAGATTTCCACATGAGTGTAATTAACATTTGCAGCAGGCGTCAAATAGCCAGTATTAGCGCAGAACTAATGCACGTCCGCCACGCGGGCAACCACATAAAGTGCATGCAAACCTTTGGCATGAAAATGTTCAAACAAGTTTCCCTCGGCCTTTATGCATGAGGAATTACACAAAGAATAGACTTGCCACACTTTAAAAACTGCAAACCCTATAAGGCAGGAGTGATCGTGGGGCCGGATAACCCACCCAGTTCCCCTTCGAATGGATGGTTCCACTCAGACAACCTATTGCACATTAATTTAAAAATGGCAAACGGCTAAAGCAGAAAGTGTAATGAGTGAACAAGGTACTCTTGTTTATTCAAACTATATTCAATGTAACAGCCCTTGAGCAACACAATTTTCCGCACCAATCCCCATCCCTGTTCACCTTCACAAGTATATTCAGATGTTACAAGTATTCGTCCTGAGTTCTATTCGTACTGGTATACGACCCGTCTCGTCAGGAACCTAGTTACCTGGCTGAAGTGGGATATCTGTTGAACTTTATATTATGAATTGAGTTCCGTGTCAGAGCAAAAACTAATATAGGCCTTTACTTTACCGATTTCTCCCAAACGTGGATAATTTTTGTGACAGTATGCACTTTTGTAGAATTCAGTGCGTGTGTTATTTTGAGAGAAAATATGCGGCAGAAAATTAAATTTTGATTACAACATCAGGATATGTTGCATGAACTCTAATGAAATATTTGTCGTGTTAAACCAACGTCATTTTCCGCATCTTTAACCATCATTAGAGCACCCGAAGTTTGTCGGATAAATTTATTCATTTAATTGCCGTGATGCATAAACGTTGATTTGTTCAACTTGATTTTTTCCATCATTTTCCATCAAAAGTCGCTTTTCTCGAAAGGAAATAATTTTATTGGTTTAAAAGCCTGTATGGAAAACTGCATGCAATATAAATATACTTACCATACTCTCCTTCAACGTGATTAAGTTTGCAATTGTCCAATTATGTCTATGACGTACTGCGTGTAAAGTCGTTAATGTTGGATTTCAAGTTTCAGGATGTTTACGGGTCATAGCATCATGGAGCCATTTATTAACAGGGGTGCAGGCACAGTATAGGTTCAAATACTATATTACAAATGTAAAAGAAGATTTGAAACAGCTCCTTACCGCCCAAATCCTCATTCGGGACAGTACAGTCTACCTTCAACCTCCTTTATTCTTTCGAAAGAGTATTGTCAAAAAGAGGGTCGGTTGAACATTTAAATAATGCTTACAAGCTATCCTCTTTTACTTCAAAGATGTTTTTAAATTTTACATGTTACACATTGAATTTAGAGCTGCAAGTGGAGCATTTGCCTACTGAGGAGTGTACAGGGGTCATGTCCCTTCTTTTCTCACATACTGATTCGCCATCTTCCTTTCACACGCACACACATAACTAGTCAGGGTCAGGGTGACCCTGACTAACACATACCGATAAGGACGGATAATTCAGTCGCTATGTTAATCATGTGAACTATATTCCTAATGGGTAATATTTGACTCGAGTGGTACCTGTCAACTATCTCCTCTCTATACGCAACTTGTAATACTTCCTAGATGTAATGTACTGTATACCGCTCATTCCTGTGACATCGACAAATCGGTATTTCTTTTGAAATAAGCTGTCGACATATACCTGAGGTCGAAAGGAACACTCTATATTCTTCAGATGACAATGCCGAGCCTAGAGAGGTACCCAAAAGTGGCACCAAGACTTGTTCGACGGGGAGGCCAAGCTTTCTGAAGCAAGGCAGAGCAGTTACCCGAAGCTCCGACAGCGAAAACGGGGGTCGGGGTGGAGAAACAGGGGTTGAGGGGTTACAACCCCACTTTTATAGAACTCCCCCATTGACTGTGTTTTTCACACAGTAAATTTTTTGAAAGATCGTCAAACCCCCCACTGTTGAGAAGAAATCTCTGACGGGGGTGCAGGAGGGATGGCGGGGAAGATGTCGATGAAAAGACAGCTACAATAGTCCAACCATTCCATGATTCTCTGTAATACTATCAAATAGAGAGTTAAAATAAATCCTTGGTTGCTGCCCTTTGTTAAATCTATTCTTTCAGAGAGAGCCGAACCTTTACATAGACTGCATAACTTACTATTATTGAAAAAAGTGGAATTTTAAGCCCCTAAATGGTTGTTGCAAGCAAGGCGTCTTTCACGAAAGTGGGCAGGTGCCGATCACCTTGCAACGGGGATGAGTCTGAATTGAGGAGCCCCATTTAGGTACCGACCTATTACTGCCGCCGAAGACTAAATAAGTATTTCCGTGCTATTGATGGTACCATATCCACTCTTGGAACAAATTAAGCAACTCCTCGCTCAGGTTGATTGCTGGTGACTGGTGAGACATCGTCGCAGAGGTAAATAATCTAAAAAAGAACTTATCTATATATATATATATATATATATATATATATATATATATACATATACATATATATATATATATATATATATATATGTATGTATCTTCTCAGCTGACTACGTAAGTAACCTCTCTTTGCTAATTAAACGTCACAAAATAAGAATACGAACACAACTATCGGGCAAAAAACAGTCCAAATTGGAGAAACTTTCAAAACAGTATGAAGTCACAATAGCTTACAGACGTACAAGGCGTAGAACACGAAGGGTAATGGAAAGGAGTATCATCTCAGACAGTTCGGGGACTGAAGCAAGAAGTGGAACTAACGTTTTTAACGCTTCTGATAGATCTTTGACGTCAGATGAAGTTTCTCTCTTAAGCAAGGGAATAAAATTTTGTCCTATGCCATTGAATCTAGATTCTCTTCAATAACAAAGGGACCTTGACGCTTTCAAACGTAGGCTACGTCTGTTTGAAAATTTTCACTCATCGGATAACAACGGTGACCATACTTCCTTAGAAATTCCTCGCTTTAGAAACAAAAGTGTATGGACACCTCCTGAAGGTAGGGACCGGTTTTTGGATTGTTTTTGGAAGCGGTTCAAAATGAGGTTAACAAGTTTAAACCACCAAAGTATATTCATGATAACCTTTCCAAAGGTGAGAGACAGGCTCTATTTTCGCTTTCCTCTGATGACAGCATTATTATTAAACCAGAAGACAAGGGACCGGCCTTTGTGGTTCAAAACAAAGCTTCATATGTGGAAAGTGCTCTCTCTGACCTTAACAACGAGAAATTTTATAGGAAAAACGATGTGGATTTGTCACCAGACGTCTCCAATCAAGTCAAGAGTGTTGTGCATAAAATGCTTGAGGAAGGGGACATTGATGACCAAACCGCTCAATACCTTCTTCCCAAGGGTTGTAAAACATCCAGGTACTACACTCTCCCTAAGACCCATAAGGAAAGGGACGAACTTGGCCATCTCAAAATACGTCCGGTTATTTCAGGTAGTGGCTCACCTATAGAGAGACTTTCTGAATTTGTCGACTTTATGTTAATCCAAAAGTTCAGAAGTTGGCCTCTTTCATTAAAGACTCCAAAGATATGGTTAGATGGTTAGATTAATTGAAGACTTAAATGAAAAAGGACCTCTGCCTCCTACAACAGCCATGTTTACAATAGATGTTAAAAGCATGTACCCGAGTATGCCTCAACATTTGGGAGTAAAAGGTGTTAGAAAAGCCTTAGATTCTCGTGTTTTCCAAAAGCCCTCGACCGAAAATTTAATAGATTGCCTTCAAGTATGCCTTAATGAGAACCATTTTGAATTCAATGGTAATTTTTATACACAGATCCATGGTACGTCCATAGGTCCTAAAATGGCCCCTGGGTACGCCTGTTTGGGTATGGGGATTGTTGAGGATGAATTATGGCAGAAATGCTCTCAAAAGCCACTAGTTTGGTCCCGTTATATTGATGATATATGGGGTCTCTGACCCTACGGGCCAGATTCGTTCAAATTTTTTATGGAGATTAAGGTTCACAACCTTTACCCTGGTGAGCTCGAATTTACCTCGGAGTTTGCCTATAGTGAAATTACATTTTTAGATCTACGCATTTCTCGTAATGTTAAGGGTTTTCTTGAAACAGATCTTTTTGTCAAACCTACGTTTAAAAATCTTTATCTTAAGTATGACTCGTATCATAGTAGGCATACGCTTGATAACATTGCATACGGTCATGCTCTTCGTATTCGTACCATATGTTCTACCGAAGATTCTGTAACTAAAAATCTAGATATTCTTAAAAGTAATTTAATAGAAAGAGGATATCCCCCTAGTACAGTTACTGATAAGATTGGGAAAGCTTGTACAGCTCCCAGAAGTGTTCTCCTCAATCGTGAAGGGTCAAAGAAATCACGTAAAAAAAATCATTGCCCCTTAGGTGTTACTCGCAACCCCAGACTACCTCTTTTAAGTAATATTGTTAAAAGACATTTTCCCATTTTACAATTGTCCCCGATCTTCAGTAAAACTTTTCCTAACCCTCCCTCGGTTATTTACAAACAACCACCTAATTTAAAATCGTTACTTGTTAAAGCTAAGATTCGTGAAAAGCATAACTTTAAGGGGTGTTTTAGGACACATGATCAAAGATGTGTTACTTGCAGTGTTCTGAAAGAAACATCCACTTTTCAGAGCAAGAGCACTGGTCAGATCTTTCAAGTCAAGGGAGATTTAACATGCACTACAAAAGGGGTTATCTACTTATTGAATTGCTTAGACTGCCAAAAGCAGTACGTCGGTGAAACGGGATCTGAACTTAGGATTAGGCACAGGGGCCATAGACAGGAATTTAAAAAGGCTTTAACTCCCATTGGCAAACATTTCCAGGTATGTAAAAACTTTGAATTAATAGGGATTGAGAAGATTCGCAACAATAATAAAAAAAAACCAGAGAAGAGATTGAGTTAAAATGGATTTATCGTCTGAATACCCTCACTCCTGTATTAATGTAAAAGACGCTAGGCTTGGTAGAGAACACACTATCTAGTAGCGGGTCTGTATTTTCCACTGCCATTCATTGTTTTGCACGTGAACAAGGAGAGTGTATCTCTCCGAAACGTTGTGCGTCCTCTTCATTTAGCTTGTTTGCTTTTTGAAAGTTTTTAGCCTTTTACAGTTTTACCGTTTTACATCTTAATGTTGTCTATGTAGATTGGACACGATCTTTTTCCGCTACAATTGATCATTAAAACTTTTGGATCGTTTTAACAGCATGCCGTGTGTCTTGTGCTTGTTTCATCTTGTCGTTTATATATATATATATATATATATATATAAATATATATATATATATATATATATATATATATATATATATATAAAGGTCTGGCGTTAGAACCACCCATCAAAACTTTGAAGGCCCATCCAGTAACGAAAACAACTCATTCCAGAAATCAATAAGTTATATTTATTATAAAGTGGGGTAAATGTCAAAATGTTGCGGTATTTTCCGACAACCGGAGTCAGTGAACCAAAATGAACATTACAAACGTACTTGTATAATACAATCTTAAGGCTATTTTATAACTTTGACAAAAATGTGGATTGGAAAGAAACTGTTAAAGGGGTGTAATAATTGTAAATAGAACTACAAAAGCCGTGGAATGTGTAAGGTGTATTACTTTAACTTCCAAAAGAAATGAGCCGTAAGGTGTATCACTTTAACTTCCAGAAGAAATGAGCCGTGAGTAAAAAGCCACCGAGGGTGGATGTGTTTCGTTGCTGAGAGCATTTTTTTCGTAAAGTGTTGTCATATATGCCATTGCCGTATGAGAAATGAATTTTCATGCTGGTTTATAGAGAAAATCTTGTTAGTGAATTGTTCACTTTTGAGAAAGGCGGGGTTAGAATTGATGCTAGTGATGTGTTGTAAGTTTGCGCAATCCACCAGGATTATCAAGAGGGCTGTTTTGCTCCCTACCACAACCATAATCCTGTTCCCTAGCTTCATCATAACCTTGCCTTGCACTTTCCACACTATTGAAAATATTTCTGTACATTTGCATAATATTTATGGCAATATTTTTCCAATCGAATTATGTTTTGGGGGAGCCAGACTGTAATCATGAAATAACATATCGAGTATGTTTCTTTTTCAGATTCAATATAAATTATTTTACAAAAATCTATTGTAAATCGAATAAAACAATTTCACTGTTTTAGTTGCTTAAATTTGGTGTTAATTTACAGCCAACTGTTTTTATATCCAAACAGATATTGCTTTTTATCCTTTCTTTAGATTATTACCTCATCTAGTGCTAGAATCATCTAGATCAGATATTCGCACTGCAACTCAGAGTGTTTTTGTACTTTTTCCAAAGTCCTCTCTACTCTCTGGCGAAGAGCCAAGAGGCGAAACCAAAGGTTACTCCAGAAGTTCTGCTCCCTAAAGGAGCTACGTCCCCGAAAGGACAATAAACTCAACTGACCAACCTTTCGATCCTCAGACCTCTTCATCAAGGGTCTGTCATGCGTGGTCCCATTCTCAACTGGCTGAAGAGAACAGATGGAAAGGCCAGATACTACACATGATCTTAGCCAAAAGGCCGAGAAGCGCAACCCAACAAAAGCGAGGTCAAAAATCATTTTAGGTACTTAAAGTGTCTTTTTCCAAAGTCCCTTTGACTCTCTGGCGAAGAGCCAAGGGCGAAACCAAACGATTCTCCCGAAGGAATTCTGCTCCCTAAGGGAGCTACGTCCCCAAAAGGACAACAGATTTAACTGACCTACCTCTCTGTTTTCAAGATTGCAAATTTTCGTTTTTTTTTTTTTTTTGTTTTGCTTTGAAAAACCTAATCTTCATTTAGTTGAAAAACAAGGAATGTTTTTTCAATGACAGTTTACTTACGTAAAAACAGAAAACCACAAAGGCACTGCAAAAATGTCTGTAAATTTACAGATATTTTTAACAGTGCAATAAGCTTTAGTTAAAAGACAGAAAAACTGGTTTCTTACATAAACATTGTTTCGTTATACAGAAGCAATACAAATTGTATGTAAAAATACAGCAAATTTCTGCTTCAAGAAAAATACAGAAAATTTATATTAAAAAAGCTCTTAAGTGACTAATAGTTTTAGCAGTGTTATACGGGACATCTACAAACCAGGCTTACTTGACAAAGTTATCATCATCAATTACTTCGCGAAGCCACTACGTCAATCAAGCGGTCAAGCGCAACTTGCCCTCGCGTAAACTTACGCCGCGTTATACCCAGGAGGAATCTGTACAACATCCCAACTCTCTAAATGTAAAAGTGTGAATTTCACTCTTCGACGATTGCCTACAGTGACCACTCTCTGTTTCGAGTGAAATTCCACTCTGCCCGGAGTGGTAATTCACTCATTTGGAGTGAATTACCACTCCCAGCAGAGTGAAATTTTCCATCGAAGAAAGAGTGGTCCGGTCACTGCAGGCAATCGTCGAAGAGTGAATTCACTCTTTTACATTTAGAGAGAAGGATATACTCGCGAACCATGGACTAAAGGATACTCCTAAGAACAGATGGTTTAATTATTTATTTTGTATGTATTATAATGTATATATTTACACTAATCATTTTCACAAGCAAGATCTAGATTAAAATGCTTGCAAACAAAATCTGAGTATTGTTTTTTGGGGGTTGTCGTGTCTTAGGGTCAACCCTTAAGAACTTTCCGAATTCCGGCCTACATTGATTTCACCTGTGACAAATACGCTAACGCATTTTACACAATTTACAAACATGATTACTGAGATGATTGCTGATTTAGTGCGTTATAATATAATTTGCAGAAATCCACCCCGAGGCACGAAGTGCCCCAAATTTTTTATTTCATAAACAGTAATCTGCAATTGCCCAGTGGCTGACTGCGATAGGGGACAACATGTATTATTTCGTAAGAATAAATTTCCCTTCTTCAGGGCGACTGACAGCTTCGGGGAAATACACACTTTTTCGTACCCACTACAGCCATCTCATACAGGGCAATAGCCCCTGTAGCTCCTCCACCTCTGATGCTCCACCTGACATCCCCCCCCCCCCAAGGAAAGGGCAGTGTTTCAAAGCATAAAGGTCGATAGATGGCTGAGCACATAACAGGGCGCAAAAAGTAGGTTGGGCAAAAAGCGTAGCCGGAGCCAAATAAAAGTTCATTAAAATGACTCAAATGTAAAAGATGTCTCAACTAACCCTAGCCTTTCCACTGCAACAACGAAACTGGATTGTTCAAAGCATCGTGCTTAACTCCTGCTTATTTAGTATTACGATTTGTCAGGCAAACTATCCCATGATCTATTAACAGTGTATATACTGTCGTCTTTAAAAGAGTCATCGCGCTTGAAAATGAGGGCGCTTATCAACTATACAAGCAGTATTCTTTGCACAATGCACAGGGTGCTCAAACAACTGAAAAGACTAGTCTCACTACCTCTATAGGGCCACAAACTCCGTGGCTTAGACTAAGCAAAGACAGAGCCTTTTGAGCAAAGGATGAAAGAACTTAATATCAATACTATATTAAACAAGTATTTCTGCATTGCCACTGCGTCGTGCGTCTCTATTTGTGTGATATTTGCAGGGCTGTAACATTCGATTCCGGAGCCGGACTCAGTTCCGGACTAGAGTCAGTTTTGTACTGGACTCGGAATTGGCCCGAAATGAGGCGTCCCGGAATGAGAATTGGTCCAGAATGGGCTGCACTTGGACTCGGGGCCTATTTTAGCCGAGTCCACAAAATAAACTTTACATACATCTATTCTTTACATAAATTTTATTTCAAGTTACGCTGTTGTTGGTGTACAGTTTAATACTTTAATTGTCACACACATTTCAGCACACAAATTCAAAGCAGGCTGGCCCTGGGTCTATGCATAGTAGATCATGTTGTTTTCAGTCCTTAAATATCCGAAACCTTAAAGATTGCTTAATTATGAAGCGTAAGAGATTCAATTAAGTTGTAGGTGGGACAGTCTATGAAATTAAGACTCCTAAAAATGAACCTTTTCCGTTAAATTTATTTTAAAAGTGTTTAAAGTCAGGCAGTCATGAAAGTATATTTTTAGTGTGGGGGTATCAAAATTCTCAGTTGGTGACTGCTCTTTGATTGACATCAAAGTTTGAAAATTTGAAAGATGCAGAGTAGCTCACATTCCACACAAGGTAGAGAGAGTGCTTATATTACACTTTATAGCCTTGTATGCTCACCAGGACATGGCCTTTAGCAATAAAACAGAGAGAGCTTCATACAGTTATGGGAGGAGCTAGAAGTTGCATAGTTGGGAGAATTGGAACTGTCTGGGATCATGAAAATTCCCCTTTAAAAATCTATTTGCATAATTCGCCACATTGTCAAATGACCGAAATTGGAATTGGCATGGAACTGGGGACGCTGGGATCAGAACTGGCTCTGAACCCGGTAAGTTGGACTCGAATGCAGTCATAACAATTCAAGTTGTTCATCAAAGCGTCTTCACTATTACGCTTAGTGATTAATTAAAGGCGTACTTCCAAAATAAATAATCATACCAAACGAGATGATTACCCTCTGTGCGGGGCTAATTTTAAAGATATTAATCCTAATGCGTTTTATATTCTCATCTAAAATAATCTTGCAAAGTAATTTTGCAATACCGTTCTAATACTGTTTCTTGGGTTATTTGATTTTCAACTTGCAAGATATTTTACAATTTGTCTTTTGAATTTCTAGTTCGTTACTTTTTCTTCTGGCACCGGCAATTTTGAATCGTTTCCACTTGTATCGGTTCTGATCGATGCATCTACCCAGGCATGTAGTACGCACAACTCACAACGTATGTAACTATGTAGTATATTAGCGTTACTAGTGGCAAGGCACGCGCCTATTTCGCGCATCATCTGGAGGAGTTTCACGAACAACATTGTGGATTTTGCAGGTATTGAAACTGTTTTTTCGATCAATGAGTTTGTTTTTCGTGGTAAACATAGGCCCTAACGCTAGCCTAAGTTAGGCTAACGTTAGTTCTGTTAACGACAGTGTAACAAGTGTACTGTTAGACCAGACACACACTGCATGCATGGCTTTGATAAGTATCGCTGTCGGATCGAATCGATAAACCAAGAAGCATAACCGGATGTGACGTAACGAAGTCGGCGGGTCCGAGAATTAATTCTACTTTGGCGGCTACTCAGCTCCTTTAAGCAATCTTTAAGGTTTGCATATTCAAGAACTGAAAAGCAACATGATCTACTATGCATAGACCCAGGGCCAGCCTGCTTCGAATTTGTGTGCTGAAACTGGGTGGAATGAAGCCATGAAACAGAGCTAATGATAACTGAAAAATTCGTAAGCCAAAACCCAACCAAAAATCTACCACTTTTTTAAAGGGAGATTGCTGTTTCTTCTGCACTAATTCGTATCATTAATTTCATATCTCTTCCATAGTTCTCTTCATTTTCAGTTTCCTGTTAGCGATTAATGCTATCGCATCATCCGACTGCTTGAGGCAACCATCACTCTCTTTGCCCCCTTCTGATTTACCTTCACACCCACTCCTTCATCTCCGTCTCCGTGGGCCATCTCCGTCCCCTACGCTAGAGAACTTAGCCGCATACTATAAGACTTAGTGCGACGTAAATCGACTCGACTGCGGCGAAGACAATAGTTTTGTAGTGCGTGGGTCTGCGACTGCGATTGGCAGTTTTAAAACCACCCTTAGCAAGTTACGTGTCGTCACTTTCAGCTGGGAAAACGAATATTGTCCTTTTTTACGACTAGAGTCTGCGACACAGCAGTGGGGTAACTTTGGTTCAGGGTTCTCCCAGACAGCTTGATGTCTTCTCAAGATTTCGGCCGGATAGTTATGGTCCAAAGTGTAGTCGTATGCTAGACCCAGGTGGGGAAAGGTTTCAACTTCCAAAAGTTCATTGCAAACAAACTATCATAGTGGGTGCCAGACACGCTGGGTACCACCTCCCCAGCCCGGGTGCCCGAGGGTTTGCCCCCTCAGAGCGCATAGGAGTTACGCCACTGCGACACAATTGCGCCAAACCGGGAAAGAGAGGGACGTGCCTCTAAACCAAAGTGGAGACAACAAGTCATTCTCCTAGGAAAAATCATACAATTATAATCAAAGAATTATCTCTAGGGTGTATTGTAGTGTAATGGGTAATTTTTGCACTGAAAAAGGAAATGAAACCATGCATAATGTCCTCAAAACCTTTCTTTTTGGCGCGCTTCCCTCGCATCCGTCGCATACACTATAGATTACTCATTATTTCTCCCTGTCGGTTCGTCTTGGACAGCTCCTGGCAGAGGAATTACTGCAGTGGCGTAGCCAGAATTTCTTTGTTAAGGGGGCAAGGCTTTTCCCAAGGGGCAGCCAAAGTAATCTTTTCATGCACTTAGGACTGAAGCGATCGATGCAGCGTGCAGCAGCATGTACATGGTACCTATATGCTGACACAGTGGTTAAATTATGCTTTGACAAACTAGACCAAGGCGCCATCATTTCTTGTTATTGTCTTCAGTTAAGACTGTACCCGCCAAATGTCCGTATCTGATTGATTAATTGACAAGCTGGTCATATTTATCAAGGTTTGCATAAAATGTAAATGTCGTATTTTCGTCTGTCAAAGAAATCTCTTCCTGGGTTTTTTTTTCTTTTTTTTTCTTTTAAACACATCGCTTGTAATTATTTTGAGGGGCAAGAATGTGTTACAAAATAATTTGGGGGACCGGCCATTAATCCAAGTTTAACTGGCTGTTATTCACAAAAAAAATCCAATTGCAGTTTTTGTGGTTTGATTAATTCACAGTTAACATATATTTGAATGCTTTATTCTTATGCCAACAATTTTGTTAATGCCACAGAGCCTCACCTCCTGCAACTCTGCCGGGGCGATTCCCCTCGACCCTAGCCAAGGCCCCTGAGGCTGGCTTTGTACCTAAAGTTTTAGGGGTAAAGCCTAGCGCTCTTGAAGTGCCTCCGACGCCTTTGGGTCTTGCATATGTTCTCCATGTCGCCCCTAAAATTAAACACATAGATTTCCTCCCCTGTTTTATGAATTTTTTCCCATTCTTAGATGAAACCGATTCCATAATTCATGTAGATTGCATTTGATACGAAAGGTATCAATAAAGACAGGGCTCCCGGCTACTTATGTAGCCGGGAGACCTGTCTTTATTGATACCGAATTTGCCTACCTTTCCAAAGCAACTCTTGTTTCTAAAGGAAATCCACTCTGGGCTGAATATCCATAAGTGACCGACTGTAAAATGCTTTTCTTGCATTGCAACTATTGATTAAGTTTCTTAGGGGGTAGGGCTAAGCATCTGTGAACAATAGGTGACCATTGTCCACGTTTCATGGTGCGATGATTTGTAAAAGAAGAAAGCGGTTCCTTTAAACTTGACCAAGTCTCCCTCCGCTTTTCCCCTGCCGTTTTAAGGGGGCGCTTGACCATTCCATAAAATTGCACTCTGGCTGGAGGGTGAACCCTCTACATGTAGTCCCTAAAATTTTGTTTGGGTTGATTTTTGGCCCTGTTATGAGAGGGCAGTGAATCCTTTGTTAAATGTATTTGGTAGTGATTGAGTTGGAGATTATGCTGTCAAAAATGGTCGAAATTGATACCACCTGAGCCGATTGTGAGGACTGAGGTTTTGGAAAGACAGCGGACCTATCTCATATATTGGTGAGTGACAAGGGGCGGGGGTGGCGGATCACAAGTTTTTTATTCATGCACCCGTAGCCCTTAAAGTCAAGGGTCATGCTGCAAAAATTCTTATGTGGCAGTAACAACCAACTCGTGAGCTTTGCATTGATGGGTCACATGCTGGCGTTGAAAACTTTGACAAGGAATGAGAGGCAGCGTAACAAGGCCCTTTTTGTGTGTAAATCGGGCCAAATTTTAAGTGCTGCATGAGGTTAATAACAAAGGAATGGTTACGGGTTCGTTGAATACAGCCTTGTACATCCGCTTATGCAGGATCATTTAATTGAAGGGGGTGACTTCAAGTTTGACAAATGCCGAGTTTGACGGCTATGGAATAGCGTAGTAGAGTGTCTTCAACCCAGGGCTTAGGGCCCCATCGCTCTCCATCTCCCTCCCTTCAAGTTGATATACGCAGCCGCACTTGAATGCAAAATGCTCCTTCAGGTTAAAGATACCAATCACCGTGAGAACAGCCGACAAGCTGGCCGTCAGTAATTATAGATATTTAAATTACCATATCATTACGCTAACGATTTTGCAAAGAAGTCTTAGCATTTATTTAAACTTCAGAAAGCGCGTACGTGTACCAGCAATCATTCTTCCATTGATTCGCGTATACTTGATTTTGGTCCGTTTCAAGGCCTTTGAAAAGTTGTAACATGTTAAAGTCACAAGTAAGTAAAGCTCAAACTCTACAGCGCCCAAAGGGCACTGAAAATGTTGTGTTCGAGTTGGAAGATTTGTGCTCTTGAGACCAAGGAAGTCAGAAAGTCAGGGGACTGATCGCCGTCGGGACCGTCAGTGGTGAAACCAGATGGGGGAAGGTGACATGTATGTCCCTCGTCGAGGACGGATCCCCGCAAGGTCGTTTCAAAGTTCCCAGTGTAATCGGGAAACGTTAAAATATGAAGTAGTCCACAATGTGGTTTACTTGATAGGCTATTTTGATTTAAATGAGGGCAGATCCTGTAGTAAATCCCCCAAATTTTCCAATTTCACCGCGCCTGAAAAACCAAAATGCGCACCGAAAATTTTGAATTTTGCTCTCGACGACCTTACGGCACTCCGTCTACCTTGTCGGGGCTTCAGGCTGCAGTCCTACGTAGGGAAGTTTGGACCCCCGGCCTGTCGCGTAAATTCTGGCGCTACCCCCGGCCAGCGTCGGGATTACACACTTTATCGTACCTACTAGGCCTATCCCGACTACATGTTGACCGAAGAAATTGGAAATGATTTTGCGACCGGCAATACCACGGCTTCCTGAGCTTTACCCCGCCCCTCCCCCCATCCCTATTGATGTCATTTATAGGGCAGGCTATTATGAAACATTAATTACAGGCCATGCTATAAATTGAACATCAATAGCGTAACATTGAAGCATATTGAAACAAATTTTGGGTGCGTATTTCAGGCAATTTAAAGTACGGTACAAATATTTAAGGATGCAGGTGAAAAGGGGTGCTCGCTCCAGCTCCCGACCCCCCTTACATCCGGCACTTTTACTTGCATGTCACACGACTTTACACTATAGACTACTTATATTAATTATAGTGCGCTGGCTTATCAGAATTGTCGTGGCTTGGTTGGTATGGCGTTCGACTCTGACTGTTAAGTACGTGAGTTCAAGTCCTCTCGGAGACTGGACAGTGTTTTTCTCGTTTTGCGGTTTTAATTTTTGGGAACTGTCGACTTTTTACAGTTGCTTTCTCTTTCATATCTTCCTTTCTTGTAGCTTTTATCGACATCCCTTCAATCCCACTTTTCTTTTCTTAATTAGGCTTCGTTTTGTTAATCATATCTTACTGTAAATTTCCAAATCAGGTCACTACACGTTATTGCATGTAGCCTACATTATCAAGTCGTACACCCCCACCCCACCCCACCCCCCTTTACACGTTTCATTTTTTTCGGTTGAAAGTTGCTAATAGCTGCCGTAAAGTTGAAGCCAATTTGACCGATTGCCGCCTACCAGCGATTGTGCAAGATGCCGAAAGTGGGCACACAAATACCATAGGCCTTAGTGTATACTTCAAATCGGACAAGCACATGAGCATTCTCTTCGTACGCGGGAGGTTCGGAGTTCAATCCCCGACCGGGTCATACCAAAGACTTTAAAAATGGTACTAACTGCCGATGTGTTCGTAATGCTCCGCACAAGCATTGGAGTTAGGAATGCCAAATCACAAAAAACAAGATCACCAATCTTCCTTCACTCAACAAGTTTGAGACAAACATACAATCCTGAATCTGTCGGGCTGGCTTTGGGGGAGCTACTACGATTCAAAGTGAATCATAAGCTGCGGCAGATCAGGTCCGTCCGTCTGGGGCCTTTCATTAGGTGGCCTGGACTAGTCTCACTGGAACCATCAAGCTCATAAAGTTCCAAGGAACTAGGTGGAGCATTAAGGAAGAGATTTGCATTTGCACATCGAATGCTGTGCTTGTGTCAACCGTCCTAGCGTAAGTTGCTCCTTCTATAGAAACTAGGCCATGACAGTCCCCTTCGAACCCCGAAATCCGCCTAAGCATTTTAATGTTACGTACTGTACGTACTCTATACGTGGTGGCGCAACATCACAATCAGTATTCCCTAATGGCATTTTCTTCGTCCTGATCTGTCAGTCTGTGTCACCAAAATTTACACCGGGGATTGATTCGTTAACAGGACCGATTATTTTGATAGTAATATACTCTTCATGTTTTCATTATTCCAAAATAATTTTGCTTTGTTTCACAAGACATTCGGGGAGTATTCTTCTTTGAAAAAAATTTTAATTCCAACTTAGCCTAAGCACATGAAAATGCCTGAGAGCAAAAACGTTTCCACCATGCTGCATCTTGGTCTTCTTCTGAGAGCAAATATTTCTCCCTTTCCTAGGATGTTCATTCAGTTTAGGTTAAACGTTTCAGAGTCAGAAAGCACCTTAAGCAGACTCCCCTCTGTACCAGTTGCGCCCATATCCAGGGGCGGATCCAAGGGGGGAGGGGCTTTCCCGGCCTCAGCTCCCTCCCTTTTTCGCACATCAACAATAACAAATACGCAAAACTTAGCATAATGTTAATCTAGGAGAATATCCAAGGGCTTTTCGAAATTTCTGGATCCGCTCCTGATATCCCCATTTAAAAGTCCTGGAAACGTCACTACGGCTTGTATAAAACGTTTACGAACTTCTTAAGATGCTTCGGAAAAACTAGTTTCTACCAACCCCTAACCCACTGGGATGGTCTTCTAGGCCACACCTGGAAGTGTGTGATATGTTCTGCATTAGATCAGAATGGAGTGTAGTATATTGAGGAATGTGATGCATTAAGCAGTGCTCAGGATCGGTCTTGAGTCACAATTTTAAGGACTATAGGACTCTTGACACGGACTCCGAAAGCAAGAACTCGGACTCGTGACTCGGCTATAAAATTCCCGAGACCGGCAAAATGTGTCATTTTTATGCACTTAACCGTCGTCACATATCATTTAACCTTGTTCTCTGAAGTTCCTTTACAACTACACTCAGTGTGTACATCTTCACAATATGTGCTCTCTAGTGTAGACGACATTCTTTAAAGTCGTAACAGGTCTACGGTCAAAGCTTATGTCCCAGGTCAGTTCTTAAATGGCGGCCCGCTCACCGGTGGCCACATTCGGGTCACGAGACAATCTAAACCTGCTGGAAAGCAAAATGAGATTGAAGAAAAAATTAAATGTAGTAGAACCAATGCGCTAGCAATCATCATCCATCTTTTCCGAGCTACGTAAGAGTCAATGTACACATCTTGAAATGTGAAATGAAGAAACACGTAACTGAATTGTCTTTAAAGCGCCATTTCCGCGCGCTTCGCGCACATATCTCCCTCTGATACTTCACCATTAATACCTCATGTAGGATACTTGAGGGCAGTATATTGTTTCAAAGCCTCATGCAACCAGACACGTCGCTAGAGGGGCTGTCGGCCTGGTGTTTAACTCTCCACTCCCTCTCCCATCCTCTTAGGAAACTTGACAATGATTAGAAAATTGTTTCTCTGGTTGCCCTCCAAATTTTTGACTTGGCCTACTTGTAACAAAAAAAAACGAATTTTCTTGTGAATGTAATGATAATTTGGACTGCAGATCTCGATTATAAAAATACAGAAATTACGCTCCTCTCTCACAGTTGGGCTGGCTTGTGGTAGATGCGGCTGGGAACAGCGTGTGGTGTCTTACGAGGTACCGTACCTATCCGCCAGTGGCGTAGCTACGGGAGGCTAATTGGGGGAGCGATACCCCCACAAAATCACCGCCCCCCCAAGCGCCCCCCCCCCCCTCACTGGCGATCTGTCCAAAAAAATTCACCCACTCTGAATAATTTTGAATAGATTCGGATTGATTGTGACAAACGCAATGTGTTTGAGAATAAAATAAAGTTATACATTTTACCACCAAAATTGCACATCTTAATAGCTGCTATCAAGCCTTGCAAGTGCCATTTCCGGCGATCTGGGATGTCTTAAAATCTCAAATTTTTTTTTGGAACACAAATGTTTTTGGTGGCGCTCCGCAGATTGTAAACGGGATTCAAACTTGCAATCCAAGTCCGGCCAGCTGAGCTAATCTGTCCTCACAGAAATGTGTTTGAGAATAAAATCAGTTTACATTTTTTCACAAAAATTGCACATCTTGGTGGGTGGGCCGATGTGCAATGTCTAAGAAGAATTTTTATGACTAGCTAAGGCTAACCCTAATCCCTAACTAATCCCTAACCTTAACAAAGGATACAATACCATCAGCCAATCGAAAAATACCTTACGAGACAGTGCGCATCAGCTGGGGCGGGCTGCTATCAAGCCTAGCAAGTGCCATTTCCGGCCATCTGGGATGTATTAAAACCTCAAATTTTCTTTGAACGCTCCGCGCCAACTCATGGTGGCGCTCCGCTTAGATAGTAAACGGGAGTCCCCCACAAAAATCTCCAACCCCCCCGCGAGCCCCCCCCCCCAAACAAAAAATCCTAGCTACGCCACTGCTATCCGCAAATATTTTCTATTACAGTCCGTTCTAAACTACTCAAGTTTCCTCGCCCAATACGCTTTCCCATGAAACCCTCAAGCGGGAAAAAGTGAATCCAACTATGCCATGCAGGGACTTAACCGGCTCGAAACCCCCTATCTTTCGCAGACCGTTCTTTTGCATGTAGAGCTGATAAAAATTCTCGAAATTTCATTGTCCTGATTATGACTGACAAAGCCCACAGGACCTGGGAAATGACGTAAAAGATTACTCTTCCAATTTTACCAGGGAAGGCTAGCAGAGCCCCTCCCGTACATACATCTTCGGTACTCTTACATGAGGCAACTTCTTCCTCACTAACGGTCCCACCTTTTTGACCTTGTTTTTGTCCTTGAAGGTGACGAAAAAGTTTGTAAAGGGGGCTGATGGATTACTTACTAAACAACAAATATACCGGCAACACAGCAAGAGGGTGCACTAGAATGGAGGGTACTGATTACATCTTAACCAATGTAAAGGCATGATTGACGATAATAGGTTCATAGACCGCGGCAGCTGGAATTTTCTAGCTTCATACGTAGGTGGTAGTCCCTACACCACCCCAACCATCAGACCCCAGCTGCATCCCTGCATGATGCAGTCCTTAAATGGTCCTCATCCACAAGCCTTCTGCATAATCAAATTGTTGGTCCAGTAGTGGTAGACAAGGTAAATGTGGAAGAGGGGAGGGGCAGGCGCGCAAGTTAACATGGTTCCAAAAATGTTGGGGGATATTTTCCTATTAGTAGAACCCCGATTGCAAGATATAGGCCTAGACCTTGCCATATTTTTTTTATTTTCCTCATTTGGAGGGCAAACTTTTAAGTCATAAAATCTCAGAACAAAGAATATTCTAGTAAAATTGAAAACTTCCAAGGTTTGCCAATTCGCGTTTCCGTCAATCTGAAAGACATTTTTGGCAAAATATCCTGACACTGTACACCACGTGCCAACGCTCCGATGACATATCAGCAACCACCTTTCATAAGCATGCTCACACACATTTTAAGGTGTTTTTACGCCATTGCATCTGGCATTTCATTCTTAA
Organism: Holothuria leucospilota; assembly: GCA_029531755.1. Classification (NCBI taxonomy): domain Eukaryota; kingdom Metazoa; phylum Echinodermata; class Holothuroidea; order Aspidochirotida; family Holothuriidae; genus Holothuria; species Holothuria leucospilota. Next base: position 36,554,162 of record CM055969.1, on the reverse strand, counting down.
AAGATCATTGCACAAGCCTAGCTGGCTGGATTTAATAAGCTATAACGTGATATTAGAGGTCATCTAGGTTAGTTTGCAATAAATGCCATTGTAATGTTTTTGTCCAATGTCAACAATTTTGTAAATACCCTAGACTTTAAGAGGCTTTGTCGGCCGTTTGTACAAGGACGTAGCCTTGGATCACATTCGGGGCCCTTCAATGGTACGTCCGTGTTTTAGTCATCAAAAAGTAAGAACTATAGGGCAAAACCTTGAAGAAACGTACCTGTCCCGATGACAAATGTGGCCTCCAACGAGAACAATTTAGAACCTCTGCTCTACACCCGATCAACCAACAAGATCATTTTTTTTTTCATTCTTTTTCTTGGGTTGTATATAATTTTGCATAAGGGGACCCGGTTCGCACCCGTAATCGAACCCAGTGACTGGCACTCGAACTCGGACTAGGAAGGTGGGGACTCGATTATAGAACTAGCATTAGGAGACGCATTGCACGTCAGGTCAGGTTGAGAACCAGTTCCGAAACACTACCATGAAAGCATGATATGAGCAGGGAGCTGTTATCCGAAGCTCCCTGATATGAGTAATGTACGTAGCCTACAGTATTTAAGGTTGTAAAGCGCCACTGATTACTCCGTTGTCATGTATCAGTGAGCTACTATATAAATATTAGAAATAATAATAATAATGATGTGAAGAAAGACTTGCATGGATTGACAACTTGAAATAAACAAGACTTCACAATTTTCAAGATAATCTTTTAAAACTTAGATGGAAAAAAGCTATGGTTCCGTGTAGTTTGTGTATAGCGCCATCGTTTGGGAAACTACTGCGCAACAAAAAAACGGCTTGGGCAAGAACTTTCAAGTTGAGACATGAATTCGTCATCGTAAATGACACTACATTTTCAAATAACATTTTTTTCTAGATTCTGTAAGCAGCTGAAGTTACCAGCTGGTATTTTCACTGCCATATTAATTCGAGTATATTGAAAAAAATAGTTAAAACACCCGTCTGGCATTCAACTTTTTTCAGGCAAGTGATTGTAGAATTCAAAAGGAAGTAAATATCGGGAAATCTTAAATTATGTCAGTATCAGCGGTACCGACAAGGGGGGCATGGCGGGCACGTATTGATCAAGTTTCTGAAAATTCCCGGACATTTTTAAAATGAGCCCAAAAGTGGTTTAAGCTATTTCTGTAAGGGTTGGGGTGAGGGTATTTTCGACTGAGTGGTGAATCTATTAAATCAATTTCTATCACAAGTCCTTCTGAAACTTTCAAAATTTTCATAAATCCTTCAGTAATTATCATAATTTTAGCTCCTACACTACACTTCATCACTGTGCTATTGTTAATACCCTTTCAGACGTAGTATTCGCACTATTCATCGGTGAGGGCTTTTAGGCCGATTCATTTCGTGTCGGAGGGAATTCAAGAGAAGACACATTCCCGTGAAAACTGAAAGCTTTTACGAATTACCGGGCAAAAGACTCGCCGTCTCAATTAGCAGATAATTTTTATGAAGAAATTGGGAGTTTCTCGGTGCATAGTCTGCTTGGGATTTTTGTCATGGAAAAGATTTCTATAAAGCAAAATTCTGCCCGCGCCGCTCGCGTTCGTCAACTTAGGTTTGCGCTCCGCATCTCATGACCATAGACTTTAGACCCACTCCCAGGACGGCCCCTGCACGAAGGGACAAACGATCCACCGCTGCTGCACGCATATGCACAAGTACACTTGACTGACTGTAGGGATGCCGGATTACAACATAATCTGTTGTGCACCCCCTACCGCCGTCACCTCTTGGCGGCTCCACAGACCTTATGCCAATTAAAAAGAGGGCGCTTCAAAACTGCAACCTGGGAAGGATTATTCCGAGTATGGGACCACAGAAGTGAATCGTCACCATGGAGAAGGCTAATGGTCACAATGATGATTCAGAACTGTGTTGGAATAATCCTTCCCAGAATGCAGTATCGCAGCTAATTGGCATAAGGTCTACTGGTTAGTGCATTTTTGTGACGGACGTTCTCTTCACAGTTCACACTCATCATTGTTTTGAGATTTTTTAACAAATTGGGCCGAAACCGCACGATGTGATGGCAGGCAGCTGCCACTGCTCCCTGGTGATAGGTTCAAGCAAGAATGTGACTTTCGCATACCAGTTAGGAGTTGGCAACCCACAGAGCAGGAATGTAGGTAGGGGGGACTAAATCGTGCTTCGTTGTCCATGGTTTGCCAACCGTTATCTAGCCTGTACATCCGCTAGAAGCCAGGGATGTTATTTTGGCATGACGCCACCACTTACACCAGCTTCGTTCTCTTTCCGTGCAAGTTGTGAAACTATCAACATGCCTGTTCGTACCAATTTTTTGTATCATAATTTTCTACTATAATTAGGGGTTAATAAGGAGGAAACTGTTAAAAATAATGTTGAAATACGTTTTCTTTTGCCATAGGGCACTTCAAAATGTTTGAAATCTCAGGTTTGTTCCCAATATTTGGGAAATAAATAACAGTTTTCCCTCATGCTAATGCCCGTGCACCTACCACGATAGGATACCGTATGCAAACACGTAACATTAGGCCAAAAAGTTACTACGTAATGGTGCAATCGAGTGAATCGACATAAGCAAAGGCTTGCCCTTAACGTCAAGTAGGCTTAGTCTTGGCTAGGCCAAAGAGGTTCATGAGGGACACCATTGCGTAAGGCGATGGAAAATTCGTATGAATCTTGAGTGGCGACCTTCATTGATTAGGCTACTAGCCTAGGCCTTCCTAACTTTGTAAGCTAACCAAGTTAAATTCTTGCACAGCTAGGCTAGGCTAATGATATTTTAGCAGTAATTCAAAGGAATGAAAATTGAAGTTCACAGATTTCTAGGCCTAACGTTAGGCCTATCAGAGAAATAATGAAAGCAGTCAAGCATATACCAGCAGTGATAGCCCTATCCTGCAAATGGTCACCACTGGCGCCCCCCCCCCAAAAAAAAATGGCTCTTACTAGTACCAACCACTGAAAAATGAACCCCACTTTTAAGTGGTTCTTACTTACTTTCAGTGCATATGGCTTACTTTCAGTGCAAGTGCAAAGCACTGAAAAGTGGGGTTCATTTTTCAGTGATTGGCACTTCTATTAAGAACCATTTTAGCTATTTTTTGCAGTGAAGGGTTGGAGGATGCACCTACTCTAAGCAGCAGAACTCGTGTTATTTCCAACTGGTGCTGATTTCATTTTGTGCACTATCCGCCAACCATCTTTTGCATAGATGAAAGGAATGGCTGAAGGGAGTGAGTATTCACTCAAGTTGGCATACAATGTGTGTATTGACTATATAATTTGTACTGCAAAATAGCTCAGTTCAAAACCGCAGCAACAAAACTTTCTGTTGGATTGTGGTTCTACATAATTCACAGTGTGACCTATGTGAATACATAATAGGGCCGCTTACCAGTCAAAACGTCCCCTGACCAAAACGTCCCCGTACCAAAACGTCCCCGCCATTGGTCAAAACGTCCCCGTGCAAAAACGTCCCCGGATTTGGTAGCCTTTATCTTCCCTTACAGTATGCCTACTCTGAAGTTCAAATAATTTTTTAAAGTACAGTTATTGGAATGAAATGGAAATTTTCTGGAAAATTTAACCTTTTATGTTAACTTGAATTCCAAAGTGTTTGTGGTAATCATTCTAGCCTACGTTCGTCTGTTGTAGAACTAACAGTTAGGCCTAGGCCAAACGTTAGTCGGATAGCATCTCAGTTCTAAGTTCTAACATTAGTAAGTTCTAACGTTATCTTAGGCCTAGGCCTACCAAACTTTATCGTAATCGATCCTCATACACTCAATTTTTTTAACATGTCTCAAGTTTTCTTCAAGTTTCCAACCAATAGTTTTAATTTGGATTCCTAAAATCATGTTCAAAGTGTCTATGGCGGGGACGTTTTGACTTCCCATACATAATAGTACGGGGACGTTTTGGTAAAAAGCGGGGATGTTTTGGTAGCGAAAATGCGGGGACGTTTTGGTCTGGGGACGTTTTGACTGGATACCATAGGGCCTATGCCCTATATGATTTTTGTCCTGCCAGATAGGCATGAATGTGTGTAACTGTTTGCTTCCAGTGTGATGAATGATCGTGGCAGGAGAGGCAGTTGTGTGGTATAAATAACACCTGTGTTTTGGTGGCATGTGAAAGCTGACAATTTAGTGTGACTTTGGCATTGCCGTTACACAGGATACAGGTACAGATGTGCCAAAAAGTAACTACCTGATCGCGCCCACGATCCACGAAATCACTGCGACCATCGCAGGGGAGTATGTATTGTTAAAAGATAGGTATCTGCGCGAATCTTCGCGGAAACTTTAAGCTTCTTAACTTTGTGGTTGTCACCTCAATAGTTAAGGCCCCATAAAAAAAATTACTTGTTTCTCATCACTGACTTCTGAAAAAATCTGTCGCCCGGTCCTTTTTTATTTTTTATTTTTTATTACCAACCAATTTTCAGTGTGTTCTGTCTGGGCCCTATTTTATATACTGTAGTACATACACGCTAAAGCCCAACGTTCAACTGGCACAGTATAGTAACTAACGTTAGTAGCCTATGGTGCGAAACCCCCGCAGCTGGTCAGTTCGCAACGTTGAAACATTGCATTTTAATATCATTCTCATTCCTTTGTACTGAATGTACTACACGGTCTGCACATTTAGTCTAAATATATTCCCTTCAAATCGATGTAAAACTTCAACTCACCGATCCCTGTTACTTTTTGTGGGGGAGGGGGAGGGGGGCTTTTTAAGTGCATAGAAACTTTGTGTTGTCACTTCAAGTTCAATATTCCGTGGTGCAAACTTTGCCAATAGGTTTTGCTATGCATACCACATGCACGTCATTCGAGCGAAATTTCTCCACGCGAGTGGCAACTGAAAAACTTACAGTATCGTACTTGCTTGACACGGCATGCTGGCACTAGCCGACCGCGCAGTCTGTGACAGTTGTGTGTGATTCAGTATCATTACGGACTTGCAGCACATTTTCGTGAATCCACAACGGTCTGTGCGCGGCAGAGCATATTGATACAGCAATGATCGCAAGTACGGGAAGAACGTTTGATTGTGGGATTTTGTCGGAGTGATTTGGGGCAATATATTTATGCAAAAAACGTCAGAAACGATGTCAGAGATCACATTTTCTTATTTAAAAAAAAAAATGCAGACATGGAAACGATAACGTCGGCCCGGGAGGTTTTTATTTTTTAATAAAAAATAAAAAAAAAATCCACCCGGCGTCCAAAATCGGCCCGGCCGGTGATGAGAAACAAGTAATTTTTTTTATGGGGCCTAAGCCGGAAAGAGCAGTGGCTTCAAAGTGACAATGTCAAGTTTCGCACTTTCAAGCTACAAAAGAAGGGACAATAGAATAATCGATACTGCACCCAGACTAAATTCAATGGAAATAGAGCCTTCTCATTCAAAGGGAGAACATGTATGAAGGTGTCTCTACGGCCACAAATAGATACACTCAAACTAGTAACGTACTGTAGGGTTATTAGTACACTGTACATTAAACCATCTGCCAACAACATCTAACCCACTTTTTAAAAGGTTGAAAGACTCACCCATTTATTAGATTGCATATACTGTATCATACAAATGTAATGCACGTCGTTAATAAAACAAATTTCATTAGTGTTTGCACTTAAATTAAGATGACATGCTTCCATTATCTAACGAAGTAAATTTTGGCAATATAGTTATGTATGGATAAGCTATGCAAATATTTTAACCAAAATAACATTCTCTTGTATCAAATCAATCGCTAAAACTTCGTATTCTTAGTGGAGATACATTTTTGGAAACAAAATTCACTTCGCCAGCTGTAGCATTGTGCACATTCTTTCAAGGGATACCTTGCGCCGTGTGCACAGGAAAAAATTTTCTTTCCTGTTACTTCTATCTTGTTACTGCCTTAAATATTAAAATGATACCTATCTTTATGTTGCTCATAATTTTTCATTGATATTCAAACTATTTGAAAAATTTTTTGCTTACAAAGTTTCCAAACATATGACAAAAAAGAGCAAAATATTATCCTCCTTTTTTGGTATACCCCATTTTGCTAAAGTGGAGCGTGCCACAGTCACGTGCACTGCTTCGGCACAACATATCGTCGGGAATATCCAGGCTACGAACGAACGTTCTTGTATACGTATGTGGTAACGACTTGCAGTGTGTGCCGTATCGTACTGTACATAGTTACCGGTACTGTACGGGTGAAATCTCGGCCCAAGAGATGCATAAGAAAGATTTTTACTGTCATAATCACGAAGAAACTGTGTACAGTAGATACTGCATTTTTCATAAGAGTAGCTAGAAAGCAGTTAACGAGAAATTTGAACAGATGGTTTAGGTACTTTGCAGTACAGAAGTTGAAGTGAAAAACTTTTACATTATTTTTTGTTACGATGCACACTGGACACAAAGCCACAGCTTGGTCCCCCTGTCGGGCAAATCCTGGCGCCACCTCTGTGATTGTGGTGTGAGATGTATCCACTCCTCTTAATGAAAATTGGGTGGAAAAGACAGAGAAATCGATTCACAAATTATCTGTAGCAAGTAGATACCAACAACTGTTAGAATACTCACTTCCTCTACTCTACACCTCCCCAGGTGCAACGTAACATACTAATCATACACCACCCAGCAACCTGGACCGCGAAAAGCCTTAGGGCCTAGGTCCTGGTTGCCTGCACACCTACACCACACACCTAACTCGCACACCCATCATCCACACACCCTTCTCACGGCAGCCTGGGCCGCGAAAAGCTTCCGAGCGTAGGCCTGGGCTGTCTCCTTATTTACGTCCCTCACAACACACCCACAAATCTCCCCACTCTCACTGCATTCACGAAAATCGGCTCAAATGTTCTCAAGTCTTCCTCTCCTCTTCCCGCCCCCGTCTCCATGACCCTGTGCACCAAATTAACCCCACCCAAAATCAACGCAAATTCATCAGAATTCCATCCTCTGTACAACTCTCAATCACCTTTCATTCCCAACCTGCCCATAAAGTTCGCATGAACTAGGCGGGGCAAAGGTAAAAAGAAGGTTCGACTTGACACGCAGTCCTATACAAGTTTCAAAACAAGCATATTAGCAACAGGAAAAATAAATCACACAACGATTCTTCCCTTGTCACATTCACGTCTTTGCAAAAGCACTTCTTAATAAAAATAAATAGGCCTTGGTGTCTTGCAATGAACTGCCCATCCCCAACGAAAGGCAGTGCTTGAGTTTACCCATCCTGTTGTCCCAGAATGCGGTAGGGTCTTACCGGTAATAAAAGCTTCCTTATCTTTTTCGCGGACGACGGGCGGGGGGAGGTAAGCCGTGCTTGCTAGAAAGAAATCTTTCTCCCCAAGACAATTTGTACGAGTTTTCTTACATCGGCCTAAGCTGTTAGGTTTTTTCAAGTTCTGGGAGAGGGTGCATCCCCTCCCACCGGGCTCAAACACCTGTGTTTAGCCTTGAGGTTTTCTTTCAAAAGAAAGAGCAATTCAAGAAGGACAAAAACATCGCAAAGATGCGTTAAGTCTTTAGGCTGAGCAATGTCGGGAAGTTGCTGCACCTTGCCTTTAACACCAACAAAGTTAAAATTAGAGCTTACCATTTTATGAAACATTGAAGAAATCAGCGAATCCAGAAATCGACGTATGTAATCCAGTATATTAATCCAGTGTAATAATCCAATGTAATAATCCATGGAAGAAAGATGAAAATTGCGGTACAATTGTTCAAACTTATTTTGAAACAGCAGCTAAATCTCAAAACTACCCTCATAAAATTTCCTTTCAGGTATCTTTCAGGATGTTTCAGAACGTAAATATTGCATATTCAATGTACGGTAAACCAATGAGTTACGTAATTTGCGTGATTTTCAAAATTCAGTGAGAAAATATTGTTACATGGTTTTTCAACAGCCATTCATGAAATAGGATACCTGGGTACACTAAGCAAAAGTGGGGTGACCGTGACTGCATTTTCCCTTGAACTGATTCTTTAGCTCCCCACTCCTACCAACCCCTTCTTTTCTGCGATCCCTTCCCCTTAATCCCTTTCCCCCAGCAGTCTCGCCTTTGAACACAGTATGCAGCCCTCCAAAGCCTGCACACACAGGCCTATTCTTCTAAATTAAATTTCGCAATTTTTTTATTTCTAAGTAGGCCAACCGTAAGCCAAGTCGGTTGTTTTGCTAGTTTGTGAAAGTTCTAAGTAAATCATGGTCCAGAAGTAAAAACTGTACAGAAATGATACAGAAAACAGTACACGTAGTTCAAACTTTCAAGCTAAAGCGAGCCACTGAAGATTCCCTCAATGTTAACGTTGCAGGGGAAGTATTATGATTTCACATACCAAATCTATGTGCGAGGACGGTACCTGGGAATTTTACTGTAGCCGCGCCCATTCACGAAGAACTAAGTCTACGTGCAAAGGGCCGCGGCATGAACCAACATGTTTTGGAGTGAAGCACTTCCACAAGCCAAACTCATTTTTCCTTGCTTTGACCGTACAACCATGCAGATACTACCTCGGTATTAAACTCCATGCATAGTCCATCCAACTTGCCGTAAAGTTTGGTAATTTGGCACTTAAGATTTTTAACCTTCCAGAAAACTTATGTAGTTTACTTCGCAGCATTCATACTGTTAGTACCTAAACGTTTCTTTTAGCATTTAACTCGTCACTGACAGAATTGCTTCAGGATTTCTTGATTTAGATGGACAAAGTGGAAGCACTGCATTACAAAGCATCACAGTCAGGTCACGCAGATCGTCTGTGTAAGGCGGACCGTTCACCTTCGTACGTAAAAGGTCACTGTCCAAAAGCCAATGAAAATTGTGCATTTCGGGGTGTATTATGCAGGAATTTTCCATCTTTCGTGAAATTATGGTCATCATCGCACACAACAACGTTTCACAATTACTACACGTGGACGGGCCAACAGCCCATACTGCAGCTAGTACACAACTGCGCGGTACACATACATAAAACGTTATTAGCAAACGGCAGGGCCTGTGCATTCATATGGGGAGTTAACAGTGTATTCACCCAAACTGGATTGAACTCAAAGCCCTGTTAGTAATAGCGTGTCGGGACGGTGCGTGCGTAGTTTTAATAAAAATGAAACCGAGGCCGACAAAAATTTGAATGATATATACTGCAGGCAAATTGATTTTTGTTTTAGAACAGTCTTTAAACTTTTACTATTCTTGAGACATGCTTCGGTTTCCTGTTATCTTTGGTAAACAAACTACGGTGCCATGGTTGTTACTGCGGCCCGAGTCGCATCTAGCATTGAAAATTGTCATAATTCCCACAGTCCCAGCACACGTTCTAGGGCGGAGAGTTCCATTGGGAATTTGTACTTGGATTTATACAAAATTTCTACGGAATTTATTTGGATTACATGAGTTCCGAAAACCGCTGGATCACCTCCGTAGTCTCTACGGTAAGAAATCTCAGTTAGAAACATATTGTCAAGTCTAAGTATATAAGGCCACACAAGTGCCATTCCCACCATTTTCCGGTGGAAACGAGGTGTTGCTTTCAAGTCCATGGATGTTGTAACTTCAGCAAATCATTGCATGCCAGTCAAATTCTTTGCAAGATTTTAGCAGATTATTTACTGGAGCGCTCGTTAAAATGATGAAGAAAACAACGGACGACATCATAAGTAAAGTATAATGAATCGGAGGGAATACGTCGCACTTTTCTTATTTTTTTTTTTTTTTTGGGGGGGGGGGGGTTGTCATGTGGCCGTACTTGCCGTGGTGCCCGAAGTTGGCAAATCCGTGATGTGCCACAGTTAAATGTTACCACTTTTCCTTGAATGAAAACGTTTTCATGTTGGCCTGTTCTCAAATTGTACCATGTACCATGTACTCTCGTTGCACTATGAAAAATTCCCGGATCGGACAGACCTAAACAGAAAACATTAAGTGTGACGTCTCGCTACGCCCACTGAAATCAAACACGTTACAAATCGCAACAGCATGACGTCACACTTGACATTCTCGTTACCGCATGCTTTAGTATAGTAAAACTGCTGTGTACACAACAAGTGTTGCATCGTAATGTCTTTCACTCGTGTGAGTTCTTATTCTCTTAACGTTTGTTTTGGTGACCGTTCTGAAGCAAACTCGGAACTCTTTTCAGTTTAATAAAGATACGGATACACTGATGTCCGGCACTGTTTGTTTTGGGCATTGTGTACAAGAAAAAACTTTGAAAAGGAACTCTGCACTAACGCCTATAAGCCTTCTTTTGTGACGTGATAACCACAGGGGTATCGATGTCAGTTGCCAGGAACGGACAATAGAATGTCTGCGAGTAATCCCGTGCAAACTTGTCTGCGCGGCCAAAGAGGCTTAAAAGATTATTTCGCGCAGAATGTCAAGTAGTTACTTCTTGGCACATCTGTAACAGAGTAGAGAATGTAAAAGATTCTTGCTTCCCACAATTTGTACCTTCTTCAGCCATACTTGTTTCCCACTTTGAATAGACTTGTGACAAGACACTCATCAATTGGTTGTGATCGGAGAGAACGTTTTCCTACAGTACTGTGACTTACTGCCCAAAAATTGGTTCGAACCGCACCTGTGTCTTTTGGAACTTTGAACCATTTTCAAAGAGGTTTTCTCTACATTTTCTCAGTTTGACCGATTGATTGGTTGGTTAACCATAAAACCTGAACAGCCCTAGTTGACAGTGTGTCAAATTGGTATCATGCCAAATATGATGTCTCAGGCCCAATAACTTGCACTTTTAATGATTTACAGAACAAAGCTATTGGTTGTGAATTAATTACACCTGGTTCTGCTGAAATCTATAAAGGCCAGGAGCCAGAACGTGGTGTGGACTGGTGCCTGGTCCAGACTAGCTTAAGGCTTGTCAGTGATGAATGATGTGGAGTGCCGCATGGAGCACTGTTTCTTTTGTCAGCCCAATATAAACTATGTCATAAAATTGCATGCCAGTTAGTCTACAGTTTAGTGAATAATGCAGTAATTTTCAGGTAGGCCTAGATAACTTTTTCTCCCTAAATGGAGAGGAGCATTCTCATTGCCTTAAAATGCACTTACAATTGCATCCCTGAAATAAATGATTATTCACCATATTTTGATTAACATAAAACAAGACAAATTCAAAATAAGTGTTTTAATATATATTAGCTGCCGTGTCAGTTGCATGCAGGTCTTTGAATTATAGTTGGCCAGTTCTCATTCAGATTTCTAATGATGAGGGTAGATTTTGTAGATGAGATTGGGTTGTTTAAATTAAATGACTCACTGTTATTAGCCAGTGTCTTTTACTAAGGGAGGAATGACCATTTACAGTGGAGCTTCATTCATAGTAAGTATACAGCATACAGATTTTGGAATCCAGCCAAAACCATATTTTGCCAGAAAATACCTCCAATCAGGCTAGACAGGATTTCTTTCACTTTCAAAGTGAAAACATTAATGGCATCATGGTCATTTAGGAAGATGGTTGAGGAAGATCGGAGGGGATGTGGTGGTTGACCATGATATTACTTTGTCTGTGAACTACCGTAAGATGAATTTTGGGGGTGTAAAGGCAGAATCCTAGGAGAAATGATTATTATATGTATAACTGCAATAACAATATGATTCAAAATAGCAGTTTGAGTATTTTGAATCAACAAAAATCCATCAGAGTTTGAGGGAAAATTTTTGTTAATCAAAGCATGTTCTCAATTGTTTTTCCTTGGGAATTTAGCGTGATTCACACTTTTATATGTTCAAGGACTAATTGACAGCAATCACGAAATTATTTGTTATAATTACTTATAGTACATGACTGCAAGGCATATTGGTAGCTAGGTTAGCTGTCATTTGGTAGTTTCCATATCTTATACATTTGTCGAAGACCATATATCCTCGTTTCAAAATGTAATAAATGATGATATTTGGTTAAAATAATTTCTCACATCTTCCAGAATACTTTCTGGGAAGAGTGGGAGGGGTGCAAAGAAGCAGGGTTTGCGTGTTACGCCGAAATGGGCGTTTTTTACGCTGATGGAAAGTTTACTTACGACCAAAAATACAATTCAGTTCTAAATATAAATTTTGATTTGCCCATCTCCGAAAATTCGACTCACTAAACAATCACCTGCTGAAAATTCTAAAATTTCTTAAAACCAAATAATTAACAAAAAGAACACCTCCAAAATAATGGTCTATCCCAATGTCTTGCAACTTTTGACAAGTGACAACGATGCGACAGTACTGTCATACATACTGTATGTACACTGTACTGTTACTCTATGGAAATACATTTGTCATTGTGTTCAATCTAATATTGTTAACGTTAGGTAAAGCTACACCTTTTGCCTGGATAATACACGGAATATATTGGATATTTTCGTCCAAATTTCTCTGTGAGGGAAGCGAAAATATTTTTTATTATCCAAGGATCATTTCTCATCATAAAAACAGGTCGTTATTAATTTACTTCATTCACACCTGAATTTATCGATAAGTTGCGCTAACGTTGTTGCAGGCTATAGCTTATTGGGTGGGCTAAGCCAAACGTTGCCGTTTATGGCAAATCGTGGTAGGCATTGTATATTTAATCATTTATGCCGCAATTTTAAAAATTACGACGCAAAATTTTGCATGGTCGTAAAAAAGAAAATACTATCATGAAAACTTACGACGACTTTTTCAGAGAAACGCAAACCCTGCAAAGAAGGAGTGCATTTTGAATGTCATGAGTATGACAAGAAAATGGATGGCCCTTTAATTAAACTTGGACTTCAATCTTTCTTTCCCAGCTCGCAAAAGATTTGTTGCATCCTACCCTCGAGGAGGAGAAACGCAAGCATAAGAAGAAGAGGCTCGTCCAGAGTCCAAATTCCTATTTCATGGATGTCAAATGCCCAGGTGTGTACAGATTTATACCTTTACTCCAAAGGGTTCTAGAGTATGCAACAACATGTAGATGAGGTCATCATGGTGGTGGGGTGGCTGGAAAAGTTGGGTACTAGAGTGGCCGGGGGCACCCTGTCTGATGCCATGGGCAACTAAAATCAATAAAATTCCATATTTGAACCAGTCAAAACTCCGATACACTGATCCAACAGAGCAGCAAGACCTTAGCAAATTTTCAAGCTCTGCATAGTGAATAAAAAGAATGCCCCAGGTTGAAGGATGAAAAGTTTACATACTTTAACTACAGTATCAGTGTATTTCCATAAAATTATGTCTGCAAGGTTCTATTAATGGTAAGCATCTCTTGCATGCACTTTTAGAAACTTGAGTTTCAAAGGAAGTGCTGCATCTTGCAAAAAAGTCAGGATGTCATGAGATTTTTCGTGAATGGAAACAATGTTGCCATGGAAATTGACAGACAGATGGATAACTTGGTAGGGAAAAGGACCAAGGTCAAAGCAAAATATGAATTTGATAAATTGAGTTTTGTGTCTCTGTTGTCAGCACATTGTGCTGACTCTCTGAGGGTCAGATAAACTTTGATGCCACCATTATCTATAGTGATGTTAAAATGGAATTTGTTGGTTGACCATTGAATCGACCGTAACATACTAGGCTCTCTCCAAATAGTGATCATTGAGAATATCTGCAAATAAAAACACAAATATAAAAATACTACTTTAGTAAAATACTGTCATAACATTAGTGTTAGACTGAATATCAGTACTCAACATCATTATCAGTGGATATTCACCATTTTCATCTTATATTGTCATGGGTAAAATTGACCTAAAATGTCGATATTGTGGTCCCGATTTCTCACCCTACACTTAAGTATTCTAGTACAGTATGTATGACTGTTAGGTGGTATGACTATTGGTGTGTAGCCCCTGAAAACGAAATTGCACTTAGCAGTAGTACACAGAAGCCTTAACTTTAGTGTACAGTCATGGTTTTAAAGGAAGGAAAAATTCCCATGGTATAATGCAATGTCTTCCTCTAAGAGCAGTCAGCTGTCATCATGCTGAACCGAAGGACTAAATTAGACAGTATCACAGATTGACCTGTTTCCGACTACTGATTAATAGTGCTGAACATTACTTTACTGAACAGTGTTTGCACTCTATGAGAAAATGTATTACAACTTTTTCTGATATACTTGAGCCTTGTACATGCTACATGGCTTGAATTGCCTAGAAATGGGTATCACGACTATGTGTAAACAACCCAACTTCAAGGCACAAGTGAGTGGGTGGGACTAGAGAGTTTTTAAGTGTCCACTAGTGTTCATCTGATCTTCTAATAGATCATCGCCATTGGGCGGATTATCATACAGTCAGTAAGTAATCGGCATTGGGAAAATTCTGTCCCTCAACTGATTACAACGATTGATCATTTGAAAAGTGGAAACAGGGCTAAAATACACTTCCAACTTTATTAAAAAAAAACCTAATAATTATCTAAAACACACTTTTCTATGTTTCCTCCCAACATATCAGCATTGATACTCACAAATATGCAAAATTTGAAGCTTTCCAAGTGATAGCGATCATTTGTAATTGTTTCTCTAACTTCTAGTGCGGTGCATCAAAGGGCACACCCTATTACATACAAGGTACTGTACAGGTATGCATGCCACGGACCGTGCCATGCATCTGCATACAAATTGCACTACTGAAAAACAGTGACGTCGAGCTGCGTTTTTCAAGTTTCAGTGGTAACCATATAATCAGTACACCTTTGGTGCGCGTAGCAACTCAAAATATGGATACTTGAGGCGCATTAATCGCACATAAGTTATGCCACTTCCCACATTCCTTTCATTAAGATTTTAATTATCAATAATAGGTTACATGGACGTACGTATTTTGCCTTTCAGGGAATTGAACGAAACAAGTTATGGGATACTTAACTCAACCCTCAAAAATTAAAAAAAAGAAGTAACAAATGCAATTCTTCAGTTTAAATCGTTTTATGAACCTGATACTCAAATTCAGTGCATTTCACAAATTACACCCCAAATACAAAAGAACAATAGGAAAATATTTATTTGTATTGTATTTGACATCTCTGCTAATAGTATCGTCCACTTTGTCGCAGAAAGTTTCTTGCAAAGTTGAAATTCACCTAGGAAAGCCATCAAGAGCAATGTGTGATACATTTGCTAGTGCATTGTCCTTGATTTTATGTAGCACATTGGTCATGAACTACTCTGCCTGAACTATATAGCACTACTACAATCCATTACAGAACCTTTACACGGAATCTTCCAACTTGATCCGTGGATGAAACTAGGCAGAGCCTTACGGAGGCTGAACGGACTCTTTGGCTAATGTTAGGCCTGTCACATCATATGCAAGCATGTATTTGTGGCTGATTTTTATCTCAGTATTTCTTGAGGTAATCCTTCAAAAAAATTTAATATTCCATTCGTGGAACATAGGGAACTGTTCCTAATTGTTCAACTCCAATGTGAAGGAAGTGTAAAGGTTACGTTATTGTGGTGTGTGTACAAAGCTAGAGATACACAAGAGACGGCAAGTAAACATGACCTTTCTATACATGTTGATGATCGGTGATTGGTAATCAACATCGGTCTTATTGTGTAATTGAACAATTGGTAATTGGTACTGACCAGTTATGGTAGAATCGGTCGAACGTTAGTGGCCACTGCTAGTTACTTTATGCCTTGAAAAATAAAAGCATCAAATGGGTAGGGTTCATTTCATCTCTATTTAGCATACCATAAGAAGTACTATGTTCAAAATATTTAGGTATTCTTCAGATTACTGATCACCATTTGGAATCTCCTTTCATATTTCTGCAGGTTGTTACAAAATCACAACTGTTTTCAGCCATGCTCAGACTGTAGTACTGTGTGTGGGTTGTCACACTGTCTTGTGTCAGCCAACTGGTGGCAAAGCCAGACTCACAGAGGGTAAGTTGCAATTTTCTTTTGGTTGATGTTCTTTTGTGGAAGCCTGCAGGTAATTTTTGTCTGCAACTTTCATAGCCAAAAATAGAAGAGATCAAATTATCTGATTTAGTTCTGACTTCAAAGAACTTTTATAAAGTGAAAATTCCAAGTAAATGTGGCCTGCAGTTTAAGACCCGTTAGAGAATCACTGGTTTAGAAAAATGTTCTCATGAGGTAGAATTCAGAAGCAGGATTTGAAAGCAGAATGTAAACAGATCTGTAGTTGCATTGGTAAGTGTACCTGGTTGACTTTGGACTGAGTAGTTGACATTGTCAGTGCAAAAGTGTGGGTTCCTTTGTAACCCAGCAAGCTAGGCAAGCATAATCACCAGCTTAATGCATTGACTGAATATCTGTGAATAATCACCAACTACTACCCCACTTGCACTACCTCTTACGTAGAAGACTTTCATGACTTAGTATACAATCCAGATTTTCACAGGAAGCTCTTCAAAACCTAAGGAAGCAGGGACATTGTGAGCCACTATTCCGAAGTAGTAAAACAAGGACACTGTAAAATTCAACACAGTGAGTGTACTGTACCTCAACTGTGACATGTTATGTGCAAGATTTCTTGTTACTGAATACTTGTGTTGTATTTTTGAAATATCAACGTAAAACATATATAACTTATAACTTATAAGTTTTAACATTTATAACTGATTATCTGTCAGATCTTGGTTTAAAAGTTTGAAAGTCACTAAGGTAGGGTTCTACTCCTCCATGACTGGATTTTGTACAAAAAGAATAGATTGTTGCTATGTCTTAAGTAAGAAAATATTGGAGCAGTATTTGTGGGTAGGATAGATTTCTCCAAGTCAGGTACACTCTATATTTATATAAAAAAAATATGACATAATACAAGAAAAAAAAGAAGTAACACAAAACAAGTAATGATGACACAAATATAGCCATTTTTTCAACAAAAATTCCTAATATGGCTTCCCTTCAGAACCATTCCTAGGTATGCTAATGCCTCAACAGGCAGTGGTGCTTCATTATGGAGTGTCATAGTGGTTGCTTTCCAGAAATGGCTTTGAAAATTTTGTAATAAGGTCCTCTTAAAAAGTGACTTGAAACCAAGTTACCCATCTTTCAGTTTTGCCATAATCATGTACCAATGGGTAATGCCCACTCTAAGTCATTGCAGTGCATATTCTTAGTTCAGTGGTGTATCTGCAACATTGTTAAATATTAAAGTAACAACGTTTCTCCAACTTATTCCGGAGTCCCTACACCACAATGTACACATTATTCTGTGAGTGACCATTTGTTGTTAGAATAGCTTGCCCAGATATTTCATCTGAAAATTTGTTTTAGTTGAGGAACATGGTTTTGTATCGACAAGATACAGATTTATGTAATTGTAAAATTGGTAAAACATTTCTTTTTCTTTCAAATTTTCAGGTTGCTCGTTCAGGAGGAAGGCCCATTAAAATGGATGAAATAGCTATGGAACGGGGTGAGAGATTGCAGCAGGATTAGCTACAGATGTCATTCTGAACTAGCAGCTTTCTTCATGGGTGTTGATTCCTCCCTACCAAGTCCACTAACAATGGTGTATATTCGGAAAGAAGTTCAAGATTCTCATTTCATAAAAATGGGGAGGGGACCTTTGATTTTACTTTATTCAAAAATAGCTGTATATAGTTGATGATCTAACAGTGGTGTATTTTATGGATTGAAAGAGACCTAGACAAAGCTGTAGGGTATCCCCTACAAGGCTAACAAATCACAAATTCCGTATAGACAAGAATGCTTGACTTAACACCAGCTTCTTTCAGTAAAGCCATGTCTACCTTCTCCATGCTAGACCATGGAAGGAAAGTCTCTTACTGAATGCTTTTCACTTTTTACACTGAAGATTATAACCCTTAAACTATTAATGGAGTAACAACATCATCTGTTTATTTTACTGTAAGCTGTAAAACTAAAAGAACATAATAAAAGCTGAATCTTTCATCCCATGCATATCAACAGCTTACGTCTCAATTATTCTGCCTCCAGAGTTACATACAATGTGTCAGTTCTTTGTATTCTGCAAGAGATTAGAAGGCAGATTCATCTTAGCATATATTGCCATTTTTGGGGCCGCTGTCCTGTGATGGCCACTTGTGGCAGGGGTTCTCATGAACGTTTCAAAGAAAGAATATTTAGGTGCAACGTACGAGGTCTGTCAAGTGCCATTTGCTGCCATGCTTGGGGCATTTTGGACAAAAAATGTAGTACACTACAGACTAACTGATGAAAAGTTCCCACAGCAGTTCCTTTTTGGAAAGAACCTAGACTCCCCTCTGAAAAAAAACAAAAATGCTTTGTCTGACTCCCCATCAGTTGGCCCCATGCATGATCAAATTGGCCAGCCCTCAGTCTGAGTTTCTAGGCTTATTATAATTTTGGATATTGTTGCCTGTGTAGTTCTACATAAGCTTAGCAGAGGATACTGCTTTCTAACACAAGTTTTTCAAACCCAAGTTTCTAGTGGCTCTGTCCCTAGGGTCCACAGGGTGTTGCCTCATACTCATCAGAGAGCAGTGCCTCCATGTGACAACCATGAAAACATTGACCATCTGAAGTTTGGCTACGTGTTTGGTAAAAAGGGCCCATTCTTTCTCGTTCTCTACAACAACTTGCCTTTCTTAACCATGGTTTGATGGTGCTAAAAGAATTGAAGTCAAGGAGAATAATATCCTGTGATATGGACTGGAGTCGCTCATTTAGCTGTATGTACCACAAGAAAGCAAGGAGAGTGTGGCTTTTTGCTGTACTGCCGAAGCGCCCTCACTATTTTTGTGGCTTCCCTGGTTATTAAAACACACGATACACTGCTAACATCCTCCCTTGCCTCAGTTTTTATGGATGTTACTAGAAATTAGTTAAAGTAAACATTTGTACATTTACTTCTGCCCCTTTTACCTTACTACCTCAACATGAGAAAGACATTTGTAGATATTCCCTCCAGAGTGCTTCTCGTCTGCGCTTCGATCAGGATTTTGCACGACTTGACCACAGACAACCGAGCACATCTTAGAGTTTTTTGTCCGAAGTGACAACTCCCTACAGTACATAAATATTTCATCGATATCGTGGTGCTGGCCAGAGTTGTGGGTATCATATTAATTAGACCCTGGAAGTATTGATGTTTAGTACTTACATGCTATGACCTACTTGGCCCAAAGGAGGAATAACCTTTCTTCCAATGACCATTGATGCAGTGCTTGAAAGGATGAAGATACCACACTCGTGGCAAAACAGTTTTTTGGTTTCCCAGAAATGGGCATATAATGACAAAATTGGAAGGACATAACAGCAATTTTATAAAGCAATGGATCTTGATTATTTCAGATGAAAAAAGGTTAAATCGACGTTCCAATGCTGATCATATCAAAGATGGGTGTTTTAAACCAGGGCTGAGGAACCTCCGGCCTGCAAGACCATTTTGGTCCGGCTCGCGGGGCAATTCATGAACGTAATTTCAAGAACACTTGAAATTCAATTTATAATAATTTTATCTATTATCCGGTATAGGCTAAATACGCTGCTCGATGCCGCATTTGCATGGTGTAGCAATACACATCACAGGCAGGGCCGTAGCTAGGGTCATATGTTTTTTTTTTGGGGGGGGGGGTGAAGGTCCCCAATTCCGACTGGATGGATGTTTTTCAACTGAATGGTGGGGCGTAAACTGCACTATTTTTTATGCGCCCTGCCTGGGTTTTTATACAGCAGTGAGAATCCTTCCTTTGTCAATACATAAAGGTGCCGTCCTGGGGGAGATGTCTAAGGGGAGGGTGTCCTTCCCTTTGAAAAATTTTTGTTAAGGTAAGGTTGCTTGGATGCAAAATGGTGCTATCTTTGAGATATTTTTGGAACTGATCATATATGGCTGGAAAATGTCCATAATTAAGTGAATTCTAAGATTTGGTTAGGTGAAACAGGGTGATGTTAGGAGGTCTTAACACCTCCCCGGGTGAAAGCAGAGAGTATGTTGTCTAAGAGAAGAATACGTTGTCAACAAACCTCCTGAAGCCCCCCTATTTGACAGCTGTACGGCTTCTATTCGGGCATCTAAGACTGGCATATACCTGTATAGGGCCTCCTGGAAGCTGGATCAATTATATAAAATAGGGGCAATGACATAATGCGTATTACCTGACATAATAATAATATACAGTATGACGCCAAGCACTTTACATCTATCGTATTTTTAATAATTTTGAACGAGAATCCAGACGAACAGCTTCCAACGATGAGGAACGGGCGGGAGGGAGAGTATAGGTGCAGAAAGGTGATATTAGACCTCCCAGAAAGCAGTGGCGTAGGAACCGGGGGGCCAGGGGGCCATGGCCCCCTCTATGTGTTTTGACGGGGGGCCAAATGTCAATTTGGCCCCCCAAAATCGCGATAGTTTACAGTTTCGTTTTACCCGTTTTTTGCTCTCATGAGAACAATTTCTCTAATAAGAACCCAATATTTTCGGCGCGCTATAGAGAGACCCTATAGTTTCTTCAATAGTTCCATTCTGCACAGCTAGATAGCGCAAGTCCTTTCCACCTTTCCAAGTAACATGTAAAGAAAGTAGTTTATGTAGAGGTCGTAAATTCATCTCATATCTCAAAGCCTAGTTACTATTCTCTTGTGTGTGTCATGCGGTACGTTCAGTTGGTGAGAGACTCAAGGAGCAATGTTTGGCCACTGGTATTTCATCGGGTAGTCGGGATGGTTTCGATACAATGTATATTATCTCCAATATGGTCTACAACCTGTCACAGTGGCGTAGGAACCGGGGGGGGCAGAGGGGCCATGGCCCCCAATGTGTTTTGACGGTGGGCCAAATGTCATTTTGCCCCCCCCCCCCCCAAAAAAAATCGCGATAGTTTACAGTTTCGTTTTACCCGTTTTTTGCTCTCATGAGAACAATTTCTCTAATAAGAACCCAAAATTTTCGGCGCGCTATAGAGAGACCCTAGTTTATTCAATAGTTTCATTTTACATAGCTAGATAGCGCAAGTCCCTTCTACCTTTACAAGTAACATGTAGAGAAGTAGTTTATGTAGAGGTCGTAAAATTCATCTCATATCTCAAAGCTTAGTTACTATTCTCTTGCAGGGTTGTTCCCGTTACGCTTTGAAAGTAACTCGTTATAGTTACAGTTAATTCCGTAAAATTGTAACTCGTTACAGTTACTAGTTACAATGTTGAAAAAGTAACTAGTTACAGTTACTTTTGACTAAAAGTAACTAGCTACATTTCAAAAGTAACTCGTTACTTCAAGGTGAATATACGGTACCTCGGTACCTGAAATGGAGGGGGGGGGGGCATAATTAGATAGTAAGACGGGGGCACATGAGACGACCGACACCTCATTTGTGCCGGTTATCCTTAGGTGTTCCCCAAAGAAAATCAATGAAGCTAGCTGATCTTCAATGGGCATTGTCGCAGAGGCTCCTAATGCTCAACATGAAGCAGCGAATCATGATACTGTGTCGGAGCTTACGCAAACTATTTGTTAGAGGAATATGGTTATAACCAAAACTTTTCCAGTTACCAAAGTACTTCTTTGAGGGTTGAAATCTTTATACTCCCATCACACAGTCGGCTAATTCTAGAGAGGTTAGCAGCTATGCCGGAAAGGGGAAGAGCGTTGTTTCAGCAGTAAAAGTCTTCACCCCTCAAGAGCATAAATATGGTATAATAAGAGGATGAATACATTTGTTAGCAGTAAAATTTTAAAACCTCACCGCTAAGGTTGGGCTAAGTGATATTTCCCCATAAATTTCAAGTTTCACATTGTGTCGATATAAAACAGTGCATAGAAATGGTGATACTATGCAGTTTATACATGCAGATCATGTGCACATAATTCACTTTCCCTTTACAATAGGTAAAGCTTTAAGTCGGACACTTCTCTTTCCAATTAGCTTTGTTAGGATACTTTTAACGCCATTGACCATTTCAATATTCTGCTGTTTTTTTATATTAACCGTACTATTATTCCAGTGTAAGGAGTTACGGACATTGAAAAGAATATGATATAGCCTAAATTCATACGTTTGATTCATCAAATAAGGATACCATACATGTTAAATTTGATACATAAATGGATGCACGGTGTTTACCGACGATTGGCACCGTATGATTTACTGAGCTCCAGCGCAAGAGTCCGGATTCGGTTAGCTTAATGCCGTCTCAAGAGCGTTTTTCTAGATTAGGAATTTGCCCGGGATAGAAGGTTCCGGAATCGAAATTTTTACGGAATGTGATGTAACTGGACTCGGACTCGGAGTTCATTCCAGCCGAGTTCTCAAATATGAAAGTTACATTAAAAGTGTTTAAAGTTCCATTTGTGCACAATGTACAGATCTAAGGTATTGTCACATACAATCAACTAAATTACTCAGGAGGCCAGGCTATGGAAGTGAGTACAAACGATGACTTTGTTAATTAATGGTGGACATGTACGATAGAATTAAAACATCTGTATGTGTGATATGATATACCTTGGCAAAAAGACGGGTCTCGGGAAATTGGTGCCATTGGAATCAAAACTGGCAGAAATTTGAGGATCCTGAGTAGTACCATGCTCGGAAAGATTCGGGAATCTAGAATCGCAGTTAGCTCCGACTCGGATAGGGTGAACACGGGGTCCAGCCCTAACGTCTCAAGAGGCAATGATTTAAACTTTCAACGTAAGCTGGTATTTGAATGCCCATGGGCCAACCCGTTTCTCACGGTACACTGTCTCCACTGTGTCCTCTAAAGGACAATATGAGTAAACCAAGGCCCAGCTGACTTTACTTAGAATACATAAAGTCAGCTGAGCCTTAGAGGACCGTTCAGTATTTTTCAAATAATCGCACAAATCGGTCTCATGGATAATAAGCATTGATCTGTCTAATAAGTATTTTGACATACAGATCAATTTTAAACTTATTTCAATCAGGGAGTTGCTATTTGACAACTCCCTGGTTCAATAGACAATCAAGTGGCCCGGCCTGTAAGCCTGCAGCGTGTGCATCTAATATCAACTTCTGATTCTAATCGTGAATAAAATTTGATGTCGGTGAGGGCGACGTCGATAATAGCGATGAATGATAAATAGCCTATATCGAAAATAATTTTACATTTTACTACCAGTGTCATCAATTTGAAAATTTTCTGTTATTCTGTTATTAGCTCAAAGAAAATGCAATTTGTGGTCATTTTGACTATTTGTAACGGGAAAGTAACGGGACCCAAATGTAACGCAGTTACAGTTACTTTTACACAGAATTGTAACTAGTTACTTGCTCCGTTACTGAAATGCAAATGTAACTCGTTACAGGGTTCCGTTACACAAAATGTAACTCGTTACAGTAACGGCGTTACTTGTAACTCGTTACTTCCCAACCCTGTTCTCTTGTGTGTGTCATGCGGTACGTTCAGTTGGTGAGGGACTCGCGGAGCATCGTTTGGCTACCGGTATTTCATGGGGAAGTCGGGATGGTTTCGATACAGTGTATATTATCTCCCATATGGTCTACAACCTGTCAACCCCTAGAGATTTTCTTTCTTCTTTTTATTCTTAATGATTACATATGTTTTTGTGAAACCCTACCAAAAATTTCGAGCGCTTTGCAATTTTTCACTTTAGATTCCGGGAAAAACATTTAAAGAACGCTGAACTATATGATTTCCTTGTTTACACAAATTTTATGCAATATATGCCCCGAATGGCATGGTCTTAGTACACAGGTTTTCTTCAAATTCCACGGCACCAATACCCGACGGCAATGGGCTGTCGCAATTTTCCCAACAAACCAACATGCCACTCAAAAAGCTAGACTTTTACCTGGTAATTTGTAAGCAGCTTTCAACTTCTGCTGTTGTGCTTCTCCGAAAGTTGCTATTGGGAGATATTGATAAGAACAATACAGAGGTAAGGTGTGAAGCGCGCGGAGCCCGCAAAAATTTTGGTAGTTTGAGAAGAATTTGCGAAAAAGGACAGTTTTGATTCGATTTTACGTGAGGAAAATAACGTTTGGTATTATTCTCACTTGATCTAGTTAGAAAACAAGGGCGGATCCAGCCCTTAGCTGAAGGGGGGGGGGCAGTTTGAAAAGGGGGCGCCAACATCATGCAGGGGCCGCATACTCTTGAATTTGACCGACTACATTTCGGAGACCAACTCCCATTGCCATAGTTATATATAGCTATACGGTTCGAAATTCTGAGGACCTTTTTTTTTTTTTTTTTTTTTTTTTTTTTTTTACTTTTCGGACAGTTTTTACTTAACTTTTAGGACGCAGGGGGCGCATTTTTCTTGTATTGAGGGGCGCTAGACTGGTCATAGGGGGGGGCAGTTGTCCCTAGTTGCCCCCCCCCCCTGGATCCGCCCTTGTTAGAAAATATATACAAAGTTGACATAGGCTCAGTCGGAAAAAAATGTGCTAGACTGAGATATCTGAAATTCCAACTGGCACATCAGATTTTCCGACTATCGTCGCTCTGACGAGCTTTGGGGGTGAGACACCCCCACACCCCACGTTCGCGACGGCCCTAATCACAGGTTGCACAATGTAGCATGCATTGTAAAGCATGTCTTTACACATAAACCAAACTCATGGGAAACTACGCGAAATTTATTTCGTTCTCACTGCATCAGTCCCGATGGATTCCATGGTTCCCTCCCTTTTCCTTGAGTGGGTTTAAAATTAAAGAAGTGAACAACTTTTCAATGCAATGCGAAGATTAATCATTAATAAAGTGCCTTCAAAACGACATTTTTCGGCGCGTTTTCTTTGTTGCTTGTCTGCTATTATATATATATATATACTTTGAGACATCACTTATGAACCTGCCATTAGTGCGAGCTATAAGATAATTAAAACAAATAATCACGTTGTGATATTTGTAAGCTAATTAGCTTCCCGCATCATAATGCCAGTTATAGGGTGCAACGGTAATGCTGGACTTAAATGTCCATAATTTTGCAGACACTTCAGAGCTTTCGGGGGTCATTAGGTGCACAAGCCATTAGCTGTGTTGATTATCATCCACGACTAAAAGCATTTTTACCCGGGCGTCCCTTGGACAGATAAGCATAGTAATACAAATGGATCAAGCTGCTTTGCCTGTTTCCCCGGCATCTTACTCCGACCCTACGAAGTAGCGATTGACTGATATGGTTGTATTTATTTTAAAAGTAGTCAGCTCATGACTGACTGCCTAAGATGGCTTTTGAAGAGCATTTGAAAACTTGGCTACATGGGGCATAACTGTAATACATAATAATAACAAT
The DNA here is from genome assembly GCA_029531755.1 of Holothuria leucospilota. Classification (NCBI taxonomy): domain Eukaryota; kingdom Metazoa; phylum Echinodermata; class Holothuroidea; order Aspidochirotida; family Holothuriidae; genus Holothuria; species Holothuria leucospilota. Next base: position 36,528,892 of record CM055969.1, on the reverse strand, counting down.
ACTCCTTTTGTACTATTCGGAACGGACAATATTGCCGGAGGGTCGTCCGAACCTCCCATACGAACTTGAATTTGCCCCCCCAAACAAAATTTTTTAGAGCCCCCCCCCCCCTGGTCCTGTGGCGTAGCCTCGGGGGCAGGGGGAAATTCCCCCCAGAATTATTTTGTAACACATCCATGCCCCCCCCCCCCAAAAAAATAATTTCAAGCCAAGTGTTAAAAAAAAAAAGAAAAAATAGGAAGAGTTTTCATTGACAAAAAAATACATTTATACATTACGTACAAACTTTGATAAATTTATATGATCAGCTTGCCAATTAATCAATTCGGCCTGTTGGCAGGTACGAACTTAATTAAAAACCAGAATGCAAAAATGCATTGAGGTTTCGATGATATATGCTCTATTCCAAAAAAAGCCATGATGTCCAAGCATATCTTTCAGTCACTGGTCAAGTGCTATCTTAACATTTTGGAAAATAATTTTAGGTTCATATTTAATCTTGGGAATTCCTGGGAAATTTGGCATTTTGACCGCTAATGACTCGAGATGATGATCTTGGGAATTCTTGAGGTAATTTGCTTTTTGACTCCTGGTGAACCCATGAGACGATCTTGAGAATTCTTGGGAAATTTTGCTTTTTGATCCCTGTGACCCCAGATGACCTTTAACCTCCACAAAAAATGAAAGCATTCATCTTTTCACCATAATGCATCCACATAGTGAGTATGAAATCTATCCAAGCTACCTACCTTGAGATATCGTGTAAACAAGGTTTTCAGGGTTTGACCCCTGGTGACCCCAAATGACCTTTGACCTCCACCAAAAACAATAGGGTTCTTCCTTTTACCATGATGCATCCACACACCAAGTATGAAATCTATCCAAGTTTCCTACCTGGAGATACCATGTTAACAAGGTTTTCAGTGTTTGACCCCAGGTGACCTTTTACCTCCACCAAAAATGAAAGCATTCATCTTCGCACCATAACGCATCCACATACTAAGTATGAAATCTACTCATATTTCCTATCTGGAGATATAGTGTTAACAAGGTTTTCAGTGTTTGACCCCTAGTGACCCCAGATGACCTTTGACCTCCACCAAAAATAAAAGTGTTCACCTCATCATAATGCATCCACAAACCAAGTATAAAATCTATCCAAGCTTCCTAACTGGAGATATCTTGTCAACAAGGTTTTTCAGTTTTTGACCCTGGTGACCCCAAATGACCTTTGACCTCCACCAAAAATGAAAACATTCATCTTCTCATCATAATGCATCCGCAAACGAAGTATGAAATCTATCCAAGCTTCCTATCTGGAGATATCGTGTTAACAAGGTTTTCAGTTTTTGACCCCTGGTGACCCCAAATGACCTTTGACCTCCACCAAAAATGAAAGCTCTTACCTTCGCACCACAATACATCCACATACTACGTATGAAATCTATTCAAGCTTCCTATCTGGAGATATTGTGTTAATAAGGTTTTCAGTGTTTGACCCCCAGTGGCCGCAGATGACCTTTGACCTCCACCAAAAAAATGAAAACGTTCACCTTCGCACCATAATGCATCCACATACTAAGTATGAAATCTATTCAAGCTTCCTACCTGGAGATATCATGCTACTAAGGTTTTCAGTGTTTGACCCCTGATGACCCCAGATGACCTTTGACCTCCACCAAAAATGATAGGGTTCATTGTCTTACCATTAAGCATCTACATACTAAGTATGAAATCAATCCAAGTTTTCCAGCTTGAGATATCATGTTAACAAGGTTTTCAAGATTTGACCCCTGATGACCCCAAATGACCTTTGACCTCCACCAAAAACAATAGGGTTCTTCCTCTCACCATAACACATCTACATACTAAGTATGAAATCAATCCAAGCTTTCCAGCTTGAGATATCACATTAACAAGGTTTTCAGCATTTGACCCCCCGGTGACCCCAGATGACCTTTGACCCCCATCAAAAACAGCAGGGTTCTTCCTCATACCATAATGCATCTACATACTAAGTATGAATTTATCCAAGCTTCCTACCTTGAGATATCGGGTTAACAAGGTTTTCAGAGTTTGACCTCTGGTGACCCCAGATGACCTTTGACCCCCACCAAAAACAATAGGGTTCTTCCTCTTAATATGGGGCATCTATGTATCAAGTTTGAGAACCGTTGGAGTTTCCCTTCTTGAGATATCGTGTTAACGAGCAAAGTGTCACAAACACACATACACACACATACACACACACACATACACACATACACACACATACACACACACGAACATACGCACATACATACACACACACGCCATCACGAATGCATTGGTTTCTCTTATCATCGAAACCAACAATGCAAGAAGTGATGGCGTCCGGGTTTAATTGGTCAAAGCATAGCATAACCACATGCATGCAGTATCAACATATACGTACCATAGTCTTGTACAATGCAAATTGTACATACTACTGCACACGGCACTGCATGGGCTTCAGCACAGTAAGTGCATAAAGTGTCGGGAGAACATTCATGTATCCATTTGGTTACCCCCGCCCCTTGAGAAATGCCTTGCCTCCTACCCCCTAACAAAGAAAGTGTGGCTATGCCACTGCCCTGGTCATACGCTGTACATAATATTTACTACGATCTTTTATTTATTAATAAATACAACCATAAACAACCGGCAAAGTCCGCATTCACATGGGTGTAAGAGGCGGGAGAGGGGCAGTATGCTATAGGCCTACGTACAAACTTAAACGCTTGATCTATTCGGGTAAAATGAGACAGTCGAAATGATCATTTGCTCAGTGCACCTTACAGACCCGTACGCACTGACGCAAGAGGGGTTTGGACGAACCTACACTGTAAAAAGCGACTTTTTAACACATGTCGTTTAAGAATTAAAAAACGAAAAACAAAATGGATAAGCACAGTAAATGACTGAACGAAGTTAACACATGATACAGATAATGACGTCAATTAAAGTGCCCTCCCCAAACACGTTTATATGTTTTATACAAATGATAATTTTTCTTTATTAAAAACAACTTGATGTTTACAGTAATCGTGAAATAAACGCATAAACATGTTTACGAGATGGCATTTAAGTGGCGTCAATGTGTTAAAGTTGACGTTATAGCCTAAAACGTCAACCCTAACACATTGTCGCCACTTTAACGCCATCTCGTAAACACGTTTATGCGTTTAATTTGCTTATGTATTTTATTGTTTTTTTCGGTTACATAAACGCCAAGACGCGTTTATTATCTGTTACAAAAAAGTGTTAATCATTTTTCACAGTGTACCCGCAGATATCAATGATCTGCTTCGACAGAGTTATTGCAGTATAGGATGATGAGGGTATCTGGGGTTTTAATGATGAACAAAAGCCCACTGTGGTTTTCTTAAAAACCTAGGAAATCTATTCATGCGATATGTGGGGTTCTATTATTTTGCTGGCGGGCCACATCTTTCATCGGGAACTAATTACGCCTACCCTGGACTGAAAAGATTTAAAACAGATGATCCGTATGGCACGGATAGGGTTCATTTTGAAAAGACTGCGGAGCTCTGTCCAAGGGCGCTGGTTTAAGGTCCCGCCTTAGGGCGGTTAATGCCGCAACGTCCTCAAGGAAAACCTTGGGATGAAACCCTGGATGCCCTGGGAACTTACAAAATAAGTGACATTAACATAAAGCAGTTAATAATAATAATAATAGTCAAATGGATGCATATTAATCAGATGACTACAAATATCGTAATTTTACCATATTTCTATAGTAGACTACATCTAGTAGCATGCCAAAGCCGTTATTAATCTAGTAGGCCCTTGAAAGATCTTCTTCCTTGAAAAGTGTTTGTGGGGAGGGCATGATTTTGCCATGACCATCTGAGCGGTGCGTTAATTGACTCTTAGGTAACCTGCAACGATTTTTGTTTTAGCCAAGATGATCCTCCAGCCTGAGATTGACAAGCATGGTACTTGTCAGGCGCGAAGCCACCGGGAGGGGGCTGGAGATTCAGCCTCCCATCCCTTCCCATGACCCCAAAGCGGCATCTATTTCTTGTAAAAAAATATTCTGATATGACTTCTACAAATTATGGATTACTTTGAATTGTAAAATGAAGCGAAATATTACCAAAGTGTCTCCAAAATTGAAGTTGTGAGGCAAGCTTTGCGCCCAACCATGGCATTAAGCCTAGTTGTGCAATTATTCCTGAATCCCCAGACCCCTCCCCAGAAATATTACTCCTGTCTCTATTCACCACTTCTTCTGTATTAATCTAGTAGAATTATGGCTGATCAGACATACATAGCTTTGATTACAATAATTGTCGCATTTAACGAGTTCACATTTGTCGGGTCCGTAAGAGGCCTTCCAAAAGTAAATATTCATAACAACAAGCTACTCCCCCCTCCCCCATCACAAGTGGCTTCAGTGGTTTGACAGAATAAAAGTTTTCTCATTTACATTTGTTTTCTTTCTTTTGTGGGTGGGAGGATGAAACTTTCTACCACATCAAAGTGAGATCCAAAAATAAAGAATATTTAGAAGCCACTTACAAGGCCTAGCCTATAAAGTGCCGATTGTACCATTCTAGGATGCACTTTTGATGAATATTTTCTTGGTACGTTACGCGTCAACCGATGTTGGTGCTCCGTTTGGATATGTTTACATATTATTCAGTTATTGGTTTACTTTTCATAAAATCGAGCCTCCCCGTAGAAAAAACTGAATGCGTATGAGACGGGGTGTAGAAAAATATGTGGAGTAAAAATATGTGGAGTAAATGCCAATTTTAGGGCAGCATTCATTTGCAAATAAGAGAAAATCTCAGGGCGAATCATGCTCATTTTATGGCACAGATATGAGAAAAATGCATTGTGACGTTTGACCGTATGAGTGCTTGTGCTTGAGTAAGCTTGGCGAAATGCCCTAAAAGCAATCAAGGAGTGAAGTTGCTAGATTCATAACTCTCAAATTGTGAGGACGCGAAAATATGGTGTTCACCAGTAGAGGGGATTAAACAGTAACGAAAAATGAACGGCCCTTTAAGCAAAATTTACTGTGTGAAAAAGTGAAAGTCAGAATGTGAAAGGAGTATCTTCAAATGTGGGAGACTTGATACATCCCTCAACTCTGGGATTTCCGTCACTTCTATTGTAATTCACGGTTTCGAAGAGGGGCAAAGTTTAAGGTTTAATGGGGACGCAGTCCATCCCTATCCAAATGCTCTGGGAATTATGATGTCCACTTGTTCGTAGAAAATGGTGGCATGTTCAGTATAATAAATAAAAGGACATAACTGGTAAAAAATAAAGTAATTATTTTTTCAACGAAATTATTTCATTTGTTCAAGACAATTATTTCGTTTATTTGAAGTAATTATTTGGTTTAAACGAAATTTAAGTTTTTTCTCAATGTCTCCTTTGGGACTCAGTAAGTAAATGCAAACGACTAAAAATAAAATAAAATAAAGCATAAAATAAAGCAGCTAGTGCTATGGACGCGACGTGTTGGGGGACAAGTGTCAGATTAACCACCGACTGTTAACTGGCCTCTAGGAGTTTCTTTGGGAAGGGGGGTACCGTACTGCAACCGTACTAAGAATCACTTGTAGAGGGCAACAGAAGCCCCGGGAAGTTCTGAGCTCCTAGGAGGTGTCTACTGTTCCTATTGGGTAATCCGGTCCTGGAGAGGGGACATGACAATGAGACCTAGAGCTACGATGATATTGCCAAAATCCTGTCGAAAAGCTCGGCCCTACGTTTTCTTGCGTTCAGATTCAGTAATTCTCTGAAATAACGAAATGATAAAACTAACGTGATGCAGCGTTTCCAGGCCCTGAAATACTTCCGATACTTGCCTTAGAATTGGACCCTTGACCATACCCTTACAAAAAAATTGTGTGGCAAAAGTTCCAATACCACACGTGAAATATTGTGTCGAACTGTGCAAAACTATGGTGGGGTGTGGAGAGGAGTGAAATTTCTGTGAATTTTTTGCGTGACAATGTGTGTCATTAATAAACAGTTGACACACTTTTCCAAAGTGCCATGCATTGACCAGTATTTTCACAGTTTGGGCATAAGGCAATGTGTGGAAAACCGAAAATCACGCTTTGACACATGTAACAGGAGGCAAACTGGGGTTAAGTAAGTAAAGTGTGGAGATGTGTGGAGAAGTTTGGTGCTGAGTCAAGTCAATAGTTCGATTTCGTTCACTGGCCTTGTTTGCCATACTTTGCCCTGCTTTGCCACATGTGTCAACTTGGCACAGCTTTCCCCACTTTGACCCAGATTTCAAGGTGTGCCAATCATGCAGGGAAAAGCGTGGTCCTGTGTGTCAGATTGGTTCCAATGATACCACATGTGTCACCTCGCGTAACCACACTTTTTTCCTTATGTATTTTCATATGCTCTGCCACACGTGATTACGTGTATTCACATGTGACATGCCACACTGAAGACATTTAAAATCTCGGAGCCTTTTCAAAAGATTTTTGCTCGAATATTTCTATAGATCCTGCCCAAATATTTGGGTTGTCCCAAAATTGGAAGGGCAAGTGCCCCCTTTCCTATCAACCACCTCACACGCCCAGGCTCGTGACCATGAGAATGTTCTCTCTTCCTTTCCAAGAACACACAAATTCAAGAACATACAGTAAAATCGTTTATTGCAAATTTTTAATACTTAGGCCTTCTGTAAAAAATAGGCTCCAGGTATTGCCAAGATGACTGATCATGATTTCTATAATAGACAAGCTGGGAAATGTTTCCACGCAATGCAATGTGGGAATGGGTCAAAGGTGAAGTGTACCGCGCTTACAGTGTCCCAGCGCGTGTGTTGCATGCTGAGTATGCAGAGCTAAACACGTTGCCCGTTGTCATGGTACACTTGACCTTGTGACCCGACCGGAAGTACCGAATTTTCCAACTCGTCTATTGGTTTAATTCTTTGTTAGTATGTTGCATAGGTGGCACTTTGGTGTTTACGTTTTGGCGTTGGGAATTAATAGCATACGATCATCGGGATTTCAGGGGAAATGCCCGCTGACAACCCTGACATAATGCGAAGACAACTATATAGCATAGATCCACTTGTGTTGCGGCAATGGCTACAAGTTCCCATTTCTGTGGCCTTATTGACGGAATGTAATGGCCGACAGCGAAAGTTTCGGCAACCAAAGTATTGTGAGCATAATGTTACATACTCGTTAGAAAAAGTGTTTTCCTGACAGACAAACCCAAGCAGGAAGGACGTAAAAATGGATATCCTGTGGTTTAACGCAACCTAGCTGTCAGCCTATCTGGTTACCAAATTTCAAGTGTCGGTGCTACGTTGATTTGCGCAAATGAAGAACTTTGTGATAAATGTTCACCTGCCTTGGGTACAATACAATGGATACTGACAACAGATCCAATTTGCTCTCAATAATCCGCGAATATAGTTTTATTATTTGGGGGGGGGGGTATTCCTTGCCCCAGACAAAAAGTTCTATGCAATTATGTGCGTGAGTGTATACGTGTGCGTGTATGAGGGTGAGTATACGTGTGTTAGTGTGTGAGTGTTAATGATGCTTGGCTTGAAAACACGATACATCAAGAGTCTGAGAGTAATGATGGGTACCTTCAATATGTGTCATATGGAGTGGGACGGTTCCTATTGTTTTGTTGTGGGTCAAAGGTCCTTTGAGTTCACCAGAAATCCAAAAACTGAAACCCTTCTAAACACGGTATTTCAAGACAGGAATGATGGATACTTTAAACAAATAATATAAAGATTTTTCATATTTCATAGGGATAAGTGCCTGAAACTTTGTGAACTGCATGTAAACACGATCTCTGAAAAAGGCTATCATTGATGGATCTCATACTTAGCATGCGGATGCCATATGGGTCTATTGAGTACAAGTGCCCTATTGTTTTGGTGGCATTCAAAAATCATGTAGGGTCACCAAGGGTCAAGCGGTGAAGACCTCGAAAACATGATATCTCATGAACTTTAATCTTGATGGAGCCCACATGTAGCATATGGATGTTTCATATTAAGTTCCGAAAGGCTCTTGTTTTTGATGGAAGTCGAAGGAAGTTGGAGGTCATGGAAAGACAAGTTGTGAGAAAGTCATAAACACAATATTTTCAAGAAGGGTAAAATTAAGGGATCCCATACATAGCACGCAGGTACCCTGCACTAAATTAGAGATCACTATCGTTTGTTTTGAGAAGCGGGCAAAAGGTTACGTGAGGTCATCAGAAACGGTCAAATTGTAAAAACTCGTAAATGTGATATTTTCATTTTGAGAAGTGTAATTTTGAGGGACCTCTCACATAGCATGTAGATGTTACCAGGGGCGTAGCTAGGATGAAATTTTTAGGAGGTCTTAGGTATCAAATGGGGGTCACGGCATCGATCGCCGTCCTTAATTCTTACACATTTTATTAGGACACACGCACAATTTTGGGGGGCCTGGCAAACATCTGGAGGGCCCAGGGGACCCCGTAGCTACGCGCCAGGATGTTGCACCTTGATTTCGAGAAGTATAGTGGTTTGGTGGAGTTCAAACGTCATTTGCCACGTCAGGAGAGGTCAAATTGAGACAACCTATAAGGCAGAAGTATGTTACGTCAGGAAGGTTACGTTGAGGGATCTCACACTTTAAGCAAGATGCTACACATCAGGCTAAAGAATTGTGTGGTGATTGGTGGAGGTCAAAGGTCATTTGAGGTTACTCGAGGTCAAATTTTAAAATGTTGTAAGTATAGTATATTTTTATGCGCTATTAATAGTACATGTCAAGGTCTTTAATCTTGCCCACGCCGGGCAACGCCCGGTACCGACCGGTACTGCCCGGCACCGCCCGGGACAGCTCAGACCGAAAGAAATTGATAATTATATCCTTTCGGCAAGGTCTCATAAAACGGAAGTTGTGGTTTAATTCATACCTCCTGCATTCCTTTCTAATAGGAATACACTAACAACATTCCAACATTCAAGCTGAAATCTTCCTCTTGTACATCCACTGGGTGGCGTTTTTGTCGTTGCTGTTGTTATTTTCATATTATTAAGATTCTTGTCACTCTGATGCTGGTTTTAGATGCAGACAGTTTGAGAATGTACTCAACGAAATGAGGATGCTTCCGAACCGATGGATTCACTAGATTGCAATGGACTCGTGCAAAAAAGAAATACGTACAATACAATAAGTACCCAGCAACCCTACACATTGCGAAGAACTCCTTCATCTGCACTTTGTAGAGATTTGTATATTTATGTGTTGTCAATAAATAGTAATTTTCTTTAGCACTGGAACCCAGACTAAAGACTGATATAAACTTTCTTTCCGAGCTTATTGAATTTTCAAAATTAAGTTCCTAAGGGAAAAACAAATTAAAGACAGGGATCGTCTTGAAAAGCCTCATTCTTTTACAAAATAGCCTAGTATAACTACCGTGTCAGTTTGACATACAAAAGTTTGTGATCTCTGAAAATACCATAAAGAGAAAAATCTCGAGAGTTGTACGGTCTGAGGCCAGAAATTGCTATATTTCCGACATTCAAAAGACCTAAATTACATACCTGCATGTGTAATTTGCAGAAAAACAACATAAAATATGGCTGGTGATCAGATGGTATAATATAACTAGATATGTATACAACATGTGCTTCTCAATTGGTGTCATAATGGTATGTCTAATAGACCTTATGGATGACGTCACGTTAACGTCATGATAGAGGACAAACAATCAGAAGCTAGCTAGATATAGGAACAAGTGACTAGCTAGATATATGACTTTTGTTTTAAAAAATCTGTAGGCACGACGTAGCCTTGGCACGCTCACGTGGCCCCAGGCGCGTATCCAACAGAACTTAGTTGTTTGCATTTCTGTTGGTGCAAGTTGTAATGCTATGCGCCAGTATCTCAGCCGAGGGCACACTTTCTGTTCTGTGACGTCATATGCATAAGGTCTATGCATTCGAGGTAGGGTATGTCAACAAATGGTTAACATGAAGATATTTACATCTAAAGAAAAAACGCCGGACTTGATTTATCCTCGTTCGGAATTTAATTCAGTCATTTTTTTCTCCAGTGATGAATAAATTAGTTTTAAAATTGCCACCATTTTCATCAGCCTTCGTTGCCACTAGTGCACATAATGAATTCATATCCTGCTAAGGAACAGCTCGATTTAACCCTCTTAGGGAATTCGTTTAATCTGAGCTTCATGTAAGTTCCCGGAAGGCCAATCATGAGTAGTTTCCCCATACAGAGGAACAGAGCAGCTATAGCATAGTTGTTTATGCCAAGACTTCTCACACATGAAAATACTAACCACTCTCTGTTTATAAATTCAAGCATAACACCATAAATGGTGTAGGGTTACAAATAGCTGCATTCACATATGTACTGTTAACGAGTAAATTATTGGGTTATTATGAACAGCAAAGACAAATCGCCAAGAACGAGAAGGAGAGAAGATGCATTGCGATGTTTCGACATTTTATTAAAATTTTTGCTGATCGGAGATTCTGGAAGCGGAAAAACCTCAGTAATTTGGAGGTTTGCTGAGGATTCGTTTACGAAGAGTTTCATTCATACTATAGGTAACGTTACTTTGTTATGATGCATGCAGGAATATACACGTGTTCACAATAAGCAGTTATGCAGTCATCAGAGATACAATGGTGATAGCCATAAGAGAAGGTCAAAGGTTAATTAAAAGCGACAAGGCAGGAAACTACTTTGAAAATGATCCATTTTAAAAAGTCGTTAGGTATAATGTTTACCGGTTATTTGGCTCATCAATTAAGCAAAGTTTTGTTAAGTATATTTTAAACTGACACTATGAGTGTTGAATCAGAACACCGCCGCATGCAGTCTTAATGAATCAGATATATCGAATGATTTAGGTCATAAATTAATGACTCTTGATTCGAATTTGAGAGTCATGAATTAGGCTGCTGAGGTCCCTACCACGAGAAAGGGGGTGTACAAGTGTTAGGTGCATAGCAATGTGAGAACTTGCAGGTTACAATTTAAGCTTAGTCAATCTTAAGTAAAATGAGTTAATGAAGTACTGAATATAACACACAACTTCAAATGCCATATGAAGACAGTATAAGGATATTATGCATGAATAGACCTATCGAACAGGTGTGAGGTATAGGCTAAGGGATCTGAGTTTCTTCCACATTTTAGTATTCGGCAATTTCATCTGATGTGGCGGAAGAGTTAGTCGCTGGGCAGTGCATGGAGTTAGTAACTATACACTGCATATATAAATATATATAAAGTCGCAACGTCACACCAACACTACTGTGTGTATGTATATATGTATGTATGTATGTATGTATGTATGTATGTATGTATGTATGTATGTATGTATGTATGTATGTATGTATGTATGTATGTATGTATGTATGTATGTATGTATGTATGTATGTATGTATGTATATATATATATATATATATATATATATATATGTCCAGCGAAGGGGACCCATGTAATTTCTAGATCCTTCGTAATCGTCTCTTCATGAATGTGGCTGCAAGGAGTACGCCGTGCAGTCTAACAACTAAACAACATTTACAAGGCCAATCTTCCGCAAGTTTAAGTTACGGCCATTTAATATACCTCACTTCCGAATACACTGTGACTGTCCTCCACTATGCAAAAGTCTGTAGGCTGAATATTTATACAATTCTAAAAATAAAGTTATAGAAAACAACATTTGTTTTTTTCACAAACATAACTGTTACAGTAATAATACTAATTTTAATTACCATGTCATGAACGCGTGAAGAGAATGCTGTGACTAAAGCATGATTAGAAATACCACACGCTGAACGAGTTCTTTGATGGCGTAGTGGATTAGAGCTCAGTTTCTCACGCTGGCGGTCGGGGTACGAATAGCTCCTAAGATATGTTTTTTTTTTTTTTGTCATTTTTTTGTTATTCCCTTTTTGGTGAGGTTCAAAGGTCATGTGAGGTCAGCAGAGGACAAGTTTTGAAAGCATAGTAAAAAGTGATATGGTCAAGCAGTATCAATTTGAGGGATGAACCTCAGAGCAACAAATTACCCCCTTTCAGCAACGAATCACTAAGTCTTTGGGCTTTCTGGTTATTATTTAAATGACCTCGACCCGATTTCTGGGGGTGCCGATATCATCTCCCACCTATAAATTTTGGTAAGGCGCATACACCCCACTCATCAGACCACCCTCCCAGGATCATCGCTCCTGCATAAAACCTCATTTCAACTTTCAACAGCATTAAACTGTCAGTCAGTTCCATTTATTACAAAACTGGATTTTTCCAACATTATGCTTTAATATAGGGGCTGTTGATTTACCCAAAACTTATTTATGAATCTCCCGATATGTGTAGCAATTAGGGACTGCACTTTAATCGATAGTATCACTCTGACTGATTGATGATGGCTTGTGCAGATCAGTGTTGTACCCAATCCATAGCAGACAGCTCACGCACAGTGTTGTTCATATATATGGTCTGGAACAATTTAAACCGCAGTACAGGCTACAGGTACAGGAGATTTTTTGCTTTATTTCCATTTTTTTAATTGTAGGAGAAGCCAAAGGTAAACTAAATTTATGATATACATTTCCTGCATATTCCTTATTAATTATTAGCAGTAAATGAGAAAAGGGTGGCTATTATTATAGCCTGCGTAGAACCTCTGTGGTTACCCCCCACCCTCCCCATTGAGCTGCCGTTTTCGCAACGAAAGCTGAACGACTAAAGTTCGTCAGTTCCGCGGGCTAGGCTACCGTAGTGCCTGCTCAGGCCACCTCTGGTGAACGCCAAAGTACGCACAAAATTCTGGAATTCAGTATTTAAAGAAGTACTTGTGCTTCTTATGGAGTTATTACCTCTTTATGATCCCTGGTGTGGTGCTTGACTCCGTCTCGGCTAGAACCCAGGACATGCCGGAAAATTCTCCTTGCAAATTTTCAAACACCAGCATTTAAAATAAATGTACATTAGCCTATAAGATGAGGCTACTTAATTATCCTCATATGTTATTGGATGCGCGTTAAAAGAAGGCAACAAAAATTGCAATCTAAACAGTTTTCGAACATAAAATTGACCTAAAAGATAGTCGATGATTGGAGAGGACTCACGGCCGCAGTGGTCCCATGGCTCTTGAAAACAGATGTTGAAACAAAGAATTCTTTAAGTGCTTCACAAAGTTCACAAAAAACTGATGTGTAAGAAACACTCCTCAAAATGCAGTTTTACAAACAGTTTGTGCAATGTTAGCCCACCATGGTTGACTGATAAAGTTACAGTGGGTCCTCCTCTCTAAACGGTGTGTTTGTGCATAATTGCTTATACACAAGATACCATTTTGAGGCACACGCGCATAGGAGGAAATCCAAGGCGGTGGGAGATACCGGTACATCCCCCACCACTTTTGACAAGGGGATGGCCTACACAAACATCTCCCGCGCTGTTTTTTTATAATTATTGGTTATCAAATTGATAACTTTTGAATAGTGTGAAACAAAATAAACCCGTTAATAAACTTAAATTACTTCATTTTTTTTTTATTTTTTGGCGCGCTACGCCCGCATCTATCGTTCATTGTTTTCTTATAATAACATGCCAGCTAGATTGACATTATTTTTCCAACGTCCCATAAAACTCCTACTACCATCTACATGCGCGTCACCAGGGGGTTCAAGGGGTTCGGGAGAACCCTTCCCAGCGAACCAGCTTGTCACAGCAAATCCCCCTCCCCCACCTTCCATCCGCCTTCCGTTATTAACATTTGTACTGGAATTGCACACTATCCTATGCCTTAAAGGTTTGCTTGAGAAACCTTTTGAAACCAATAGAAAAAATCTCAATAAAATCCCCAAAGTTTGCGAGCGCTTCTCGCGGGGCAGAATTTCGTGGATGTCCATGAATTTTTCAGTTTCATATAGGAGAGGATAGGGTAACAATCCCATCCTCCCATTTCAAATAATTTAGAAAACAGTAGTTATACAGTTTTCTGCCGAGACCGAAAATTGAATTTCTTTTTTTTTTTAGTCTTTCTTTCTCCTCTTCAAGTTCAAGTAAACTTTACTAAGCAATATTAAACTTTATTGAATCTGTTGTGGGTATGGCCAGATGGAGTGGGTAAAGTAAAATGTGTGTTGTTCCCGAAAAGGGTCAACTCTATTCTGTTCTTAAAAGGAACGGATTCTCCCACATGTCAGTGAAAAATATGGCTTGGTTCACGTACTGTGCAACTTTAGAAGAAGTCAATTCTTCATTCTGATGTCCATAGTCACAATGTAGATTGCTGTAGATAGAGCTTAAACGGCTTCGCCCTCTGCTTTCTCTATAGGGCATCAATAAAAGGGACCAATGTGGTGGTCCCTTGACCCCAAACTTAGGGTATCACTGGAGTTGAGGAGTCTTTCCGGCACCCTTAATCCCAACCTGAACTTCCATGCACACATCCTAGCCATGCGCTTGATTCCAGTTAATATATGTGTCCCCCCGCAGCTGATGACTTCGACCAGTGTGATGTTCACCGGGAAGCAAGAGCCTTCGTCCCCATTTTAGCAAGTCTCTTCAACTACACCAGTGAATGTGGGTAGGTGGGCCTACATATATGTGACCTACCTTACGCTTTCTTTTGTCATTCAAACCCTTTCCCATCCTTCCGATCATTCAATGGGGCCAGTATTTACATCTTTTACCTGGTGGACTATGTCCCTTGTCGGGTAAGGCTTCCCACACCCGATCTGGGAAATGTTCCAATTTCGTGGAGAAGTCTTGAGTTGTATATGATAATTGGTATGTAATCCCGGTCGGCGAACAATGGCCCCAACAGGTAACATGATTTAGTCCTCACGGAAGGTAGAATCTTCAATTAAAGTCTCATTTTTCACTTTTTTCTGCAATAAAAACCCGAACTTTTTAACTCTCTAAGATAAAGCGCCGCACTTCTCAATTGTCCTAAACAGAAGCACAATTTTTCAAATTCAGTCCAACAGAACCCCAAATTTTCGATGAAGTAAAACATTTCGCATTGCTTTAAAATGCTATTTTTTCGGCCCGCTTAAATAGTTTCCCAATTGACGAATCCTTTTGGAAAGTAGTATCATCTTTTTAATACAACTCCTAAACCAGTATTCAACCACTCCCACCCAAAATCACCTTGCACCATCAAATTCACCTGCCAAAGGTACAAATGCAAATACCGTATTTCTTCGTTTCATTTAACATCCAACATTTAACTTTATCGCTACGTACGCCTATACATTGGGAAAAAATGAAGGTCATTACCGCCCCATCCCCCCCCCCCTTTCCGACGACGCTATATATACGTTCGGTGAGCCGGTTGAAGCACTCCACGCTACTAGAGCCTCTATCAATACAAAACATGAACCAAGTGTAAGCGATTTAAGCTTTTCGTTTTACACTGTTTGAGCCGTTGCTAATTAGCACATCTTTCGGGGCGTAGTTAGGAGACCCCCCTCTAAGAGACCGTTCCCCTAACCAAAAGAAATGACAAACATGGTAAAAACTTTAAAATTTATAATATGGGCAAATTTATTAATCTCGTCCTTCCACTGAAATCATACCTTCAACATCTCCACCCCAAATGCCAAAGCCTGTTGCCATCCTCTGCATCGGCAGTTATACATTTACTTACAAGGGGTTGCGCCATGTTGATCTGTTGTCTGTGTAATAACTGATGATTCAGTCCCGGGCCGTAGTCAACGTAGGAAGGACCAGCAACATTGATTGTCCACCACAGCCCCCATTGACTTTTTCCTATCGTAAAATTGATCGCCGCGCACCCGGGCATCACCTGGGATCGATGAGGGGGAGTGCAGGACAGCTGGACATTTTCCCGACAAATAAGGGTTACATTCCCAACAAAGTGACAAATTACATGTGAAAAGAAAGTCAACACATAGCCTTACCATCATTTGAACGTAATCTTTGCAAAAAAGGTACACAATGGAAGTTTTAAAGATAACGGGTGGAAAAGAGAAGCGAAAAAAGCTATCGGAAAACGCAGTTAAGCGTTTGGCAATGTCAATTTTTACCTCGGCGTACCGTACCCGTTTTCATTTTTCTGCTACAACAGGAAGTCGACCTCGATATAGAAGTACTATAGCTCCGAGGTAACACTCCCATGGTAGGAGCATACGATCCTCTTCAATGCGGGTCTCACTTGCCTTCCCTAGGGCCCATTTCAGTAACGTCCCTCTGTAGGAGACGAGGGCGAAGCTCCCGAAAGCTCTGGATCATTTACACAGTTGTGGGTACCAGAATAAAGCACTACCTGTCTGCAGTGGCATTGAATATGCACTAAACATACCATAAAATCTCACTCTGTCCTTATCTTTTCAAAATAGCGTAATTCGGAATAAGATTCAAACTCTCTAGGGGGGCGAAAAAATTTCAGGGGGAATTGGCCCCCCTGCCCCCCCCCCTTGACTACGGGCCTGTGCAGCGGGATTGATGGGGGAGTATACAGGGTCGTAGAGTTTCTGTGGAGTTTTGCAACAATTTTGAATTGTTCGATGTGAAGTTATGAAAGGGCAGCACCAGTAGAAGATGAATGTGTGCGAACTCCCCGCGCCGCAAAATTATACCCTTTCACGGACATTTGGTTGTTTGCCATCGTTTAACATAGCACTTACTATGAACGAATAGCACTGAATACGCCCTAATTAATATACCTTCATAATAGCCAGGACTAACAGCCATTCGATTTCTTTATGACGAAGCAGCTTTAAGTGTTAGGAGCTAGGATCACAAAGATTGCACGAGATTTCGCAATAACTGCAAGGCACTCTCCGTCGTTCTTGGGTTGATTATTTACAATAGTGTACCTAAAAGATGCGCGAGAAGCGCGCCGAAAATAGCATTTAAAAAAGCCATTTTGATATATTTTTAGGAACTGCATCCAGAGGAGTCGAAAAAGCCAGCTTCTTTCGCAACCGTCGGAATGCAGAGTGTATGCACTTTCAAGTTTACAGCAAACGGGAACGGGCCCGACTTTACGATTTGAGTAGGTGGAAAATTAGCGCATACTCATAGGCGTAGGAAGCGACGGGAGGGGGGCTGGGGGCTTTAGCCCACCCAGTCAAAAATGTGGGGTGCTGAAGTATGCTTCTGCCCCCAAGATCCAAGGGCAAAAACCCCTTATTTGTCTCGTCTGTAAGAAATGTAAAAAAAATTGCAGTAATTTTCCTTAAAGGTTGTCCAAAATGTTGCACCAAATTGCATCTGAGGACCCTCAAATACCCTCCCCTTAGACCCTACCCCGGGACGGCGATCCGAAACAAGGTTGAGCCCCCCCCCCTCCCCCGTCTCGAAAAGCTTCCTACGCCTGTGCGCATACTGCACCGACTCGACTTCTACGCTACAGTGAAAACCAGTCGGGGGGGCAGACGCTAGTCGGTTAGGTATGTGTCAAATTTTGTTCTCGACCTGGCTGTCGGTCCCGATTGCTATCCGACAGTCTTTTTCGACCATATCGGAAATATCAAACTGCATGTTTGATATTCGTAGGGAAGTCGGGGTAGAGGCGTGGGAGGCGGGGCGAGGGGGTTGCAGCCCCTAACAAGATATTTTCCTTAAAATTCGGAAAATGTGCTGCTATTTTTTTCTGGCACTGCAGTGGCACATATGAGTTGCATTTTTCGGGCGTCCCAACCCCCCAACCCCCCCAATCAAGACTCCTATACCTTTGTCGGGGGAGGCCGAGGGGAATGTCGTCGCATGTTAGTAAGGTCGTGGCAGTGAGCAGCTGTCATCGATCTAAAGAAGACTCATCTTAGTGAATTAACCAATAAGAATGCCTTTGCAAAATCACTCGAAGGCTCAATTGTGCTCGCCGCTATGTGTGAGGCTAATAGACCGTCAGTAAAGATTGAAATTTGAGTATATATCAACCTCGGCAGTGTGTTGCCTAAACGGTTAACCTACAATCCGACTGCGACCGGATGCACCTGACCAAGTAAAACCGACAGCTCATCCCCTGACGAGCAGTCAGGTTGAATTGCATCACATTCTAAAAGGCGTATATTTCACAGTGTCGGACAGTGGCTCCGGCACGGGGGGCATGGGGCACGTGCCCCCTAATCGATTTCAGATTTTTTTTTTTTGAAAATTTTAAAATAATCCCGAAAGGCGTTTAAGCTATAGATTTCTGTATGGGGTAGGGTGTGGTGTGTTTTCGACAGAGTGATGGATCTATTGTTGCCATTTTCTGTCACAAATGGTTCTCAAACTATCAGAATTATCACAAATCCTTCGCATACTATCAAAATTTTGCGCGCTCCGTGCGCTTCAAACCTTACCTCAATTTTGTCCTTATTAGCAATAATTTCCGGTAGCAACTCCCGCAGAAGCACAGCAACAAAAGTTGAAAGCTGTTTACGAATTCTCAGGTAAAAGACTGGACTTTGTGAGGGGCAAATAGGTTTGTTGGGGAATTGAAAGTGTCTCGATGCAGAGCATGAATGAAGGGTTTTGTCATGGTTATCTTATTTAATGAAAAATTACGGAAAAGCGCTTTTTAGTCCTTAACCCCTTTTGTTTTAACCTATCAGAGAGGTCTAATATCACCTCCCTGCACCTATACTCTCCCTCCCATTCCCCATTGCTGGAAGCTGATCGTCCGGATTTTCGTTCAAATTTAGTAAAAATACGACAGGTGTAAAGTGCTCGTCATCATACTCTGTAGTATCATTTGATTGTCAGGTAATAATCATCATATCATTTTACAGTATATAATTAATCCAGAGCGTCTAAGAGGCACTTTACTGGTGTATTTACCCTTTTATAACACACAATTCAGCAAAGGAAAATTTTCGTAATAGTCCAAGAATATTTTTGTAGACTCTACGTATTTTTACGCAACACTTTCCTCGAATAGAAGGCATTAAAGTACCCGGGGGGGGGGGGCTTCAGGAGGTTTGTTGACAACATACCCTTCCCTAAGACAACATACTCTCTTCTTTCACCTAACGAAAAATTAGACTTCATTAAATTATGGATATTTTCCAAAAATTTTGCAGCCATATATGATCAGTTCCAAAATTATCCCAAAGATAGCACGATTTGCATCTAACAGTCTAAGCAACCTTAAATTAACAAAAATTTAGACCCCTCCCCAGGACGGCACCTTTATGTAGTGACAAACAGGATTCCACACTGCTGTATACGATCGCAGGGGACGCACAAAAAAGTTACATTTTCCAGCCACATATGATCAGTTCCAAAAATATGCCAATTAAATTAACAAAAATTTAGACCACTCTCCAGGACGGCACCTTTATGTAGTGACAAATAGGATTCCACGCTGCTGTATACAATCGCAGGGGACGGCGCACAAAAAAAAGTTACATTTTCCAGCCATATATGATCAGTTTCAAACATATCCACAAGATAGCACCATTTTGCATCTAGGTAACCTTCAAATTAACAAAAATTTCCCCCAGGATGCCACCTTCATGAAGTGACAAAAGGGATTCCACACTGCTGTATACAGTCGCAGGGCGCACAAAAAAGGTACAATTTACGCAGACTGGGGGCGAAACTGAGGTGGCATTACGACGTCATTTCTTCTGCCCCCCCCCCCATCACTAAATCCTGGCAACGCCACTGGTGTCGGACATGGTGTCTATTTCATGGCAGGTAATATGTTATACACTGTAAAAATGAACGTTAACGTTTTTTTAACACTGTAACGCGTTTATGGCAAAGGAAACAACAATAAAATGCATAATCATATATTGCTAACATAAACACATTAACGCGTTATACGGCTCCATGATTAACACGTTTATGTGTTTAATTTAAACGCATAATGTTTATTATTAGCACTGTTTTGCGTTTAGTATTAAACACATAAACGCGTTTACTATGGAGCCTAAGACGCGTTATAGTGTTTAATGCGCTTATGTATTCTATTGTTTTTTTTTACCATAAACGTGTTTTAGTGTTAAAAAAGTGTTACCGTTGATTTTTTCAGTGTATTGTACTTCTGATTTAACGAGAGCCTGGATTTCTTCAAAAGACAATCGCTTCCCGAATATTGTAGTACTGAGAGATCACTTACTAACATGTACAGACCCCTTTAAATTTGTGATTACTTTTTCCAACAGTATCAAATAACTTCTCGACAAAAAGAACAGTTTGCCAATACAATTATACATCTGGGAGGGGTTAAGTCTTTGGTTACTGTACCCAAAGCAATATTTCTACCTGACACTACTTTCCTTAAAGTACAACATAGTTCATGATCAAAAAATTTCTCGACATTTCTGTAGCCCCAAATAAAAGATTTTTTCTGACAAAGTCATTAAATTGCAAACGAAAGTGGTATTTTTTCCCCGACAGACGGCAAAATTTTCCTGCCGACGGACGACACTTCAAAAATTTCTGTAGGTTTAGCACCCCATACCCCCCCCAACACACACACACACAGACCCACACCTATAGGCGGATTACGGGGGGAAGCGGGGGCACTTCCCCATCCCCCCACTTTTTTCCAGAGCATAATAAATAAAAATGATAATAACCTATTATGATTAAATTTTGCAATGTTTAATGAAGGAAAATATTAACATCAAAAACTATAAAAATGCTAGGAAAATTTTTCTCTGCGCGCTTAGCGCCCACCTCCAGAGGAAACTGACTAATACTATTGAAGATTTTGTCTGACACCGTAAAATTTCTTTCCTCCTACCTGCCACACTATTGTGACTTGAAGTTCTGAAATATGGGTCACTGAAAGTACTAATGTACGTCATAATACACCATGTCCTTGCTAACAAAGTCCCAAACCCTAACCATGTATAGGGAACCGCAATTCTCGAGAAAAAAATCGGCGTGCTTCGCATGAGCCTTATAAATCGATGTCTCTTTAGTACTGCTGTACTGCTGTGTGTTGGAAAACTTTGGGTAGAATTGCCTCGTTATTACTTCTTGTAGGACAGCTTGACTAAATTACAATTTCCAGAACGCTCGCTACACCTCTCGCTGTTTACTTCCCTTACCAACTACCACCATCCTCAGCAAATTGACTGACGGTTACTATCTTAAACCATGGAGCTACTACCTGGACCAAGTAGTAGCTCCATGCTTAAACAGTTAAATTTGCGATCATGCTATAAAAACTATTTCATTTGCATTTTAAATTACACCTGGGGGAAGCAGGATTAACTCAAGAAATGGTCCAGAATGACCTCAAAAGCCGTCAAATTTAAAGGGGAATTTTCATGATCCCAGACAGTTACAATTCTCCCAACTATGCAACTTCTAGCTCCTCCCATAACTGTATGAAGCTCTTCCTTGTGCGGGAATAAACCTGTTTTATTGCTTAAGGCCATGTCCTGGTGAGCATACAAGGCTATAAAATGTAATAAAAGTACTCTCTCTGCCTTGTGTGGAATGTGAGCTACTCTGCATCTTTCAAATTTTCAAAATTTGATGTCAATCAAAGAGCAGTCACCAACTGAGAATTTTGATATACATACACTAAAAATATACTTTGGGGTGATGACTGTCTGTCTTTAAGAAAGAGTTTTCAGGCAGCAACCTCAGTCCCCTGCCTCTGGCTTCGCTCCTTCGGCGATCGCGGTTAAGGGCTTCGCCGGTTACAGCTTTCCAAGATGCAGCTTCCAGTAAAAATTACTTCCCTGGCACTTAACTGCCGATGCCCTTGACAATGTCCATGTAAAAACTACCAACAAAGATTTCATTAACTTCTTTAAGTATCACACAATCAATAACCTTCAAAATTGACACAACCTATTTTTCACACTAACAAAAAGTTGAGGGGCCCTTGTCCCAGACCATCGACAAAATGAAACATGAAAGAAAGCCTCCATGGAGCAGGATATAGGTTCCATATCCTGCTCTATGGAAAGAACTGGCACCCGGGAAAAGAAAGAACAATTTTTGTGCAATAAAAATACTGCATTTAGAACCAAAGAAAAGCAATAGGCTATAATTAAATGTCTGAAACGCTGTCTCAACGCTGTTTTCTTCGGCACACATCGCGCGCACCCTTTATAAATATTGTTTCGTGGTTACTGTACAACATCCTGCTTGTCATAGCTTCGTACAAACTCCATTGAAACCACCAATGCCCCCATATGGCCTTACGCAGCTTAGAACAAGTTCCCCCTCCCCCAGAAATTTTCAAAGCAAAATTTTTATCACCATCGATCTGTGTAAATTTACCGACTCTTTACAGATTGTTTAGACGCAAGTTTTCAGGCATGTAAAAAGTGCCATTTCCGCGGTACCGTAATAAGGGACAGCCGCTTAGCGAAGGGGGAGGGGAGAGCCCTCTCCTTGAGGATACTTTTCTTTCTTAGCATTTCTATTATTAATATTGCTTAAAAGTATGACAACTGCGATTTTTTCAGCGCGCTTCGCACGCACCCATTCTAAATACTAGAACTCACATTCTTAAAATTGTTCGAAAGCCCCGGAAAACCCTCAAAATAATGCATTTCCCCTACTTCCTGGAGTCCTCAACATTATCAATACCATCTGATTGTTAGTCACATGGACTGTAAAAATTTAATTGAAAAAGTCAAATTGTGGTTTTTGCGGTATGTTAATTGCCCACCTTGTGCCATTTGAAGTTGAAGCTAAAATGCACATTTTAATTCCTACAATTTCGTAAATATCCCATATAGCGTCCGGGGGCTTCGCTCCCTGGACCCCCACCGGGGCTCTGACCCTGGACCAGCCAGGGCCCTCGGGCGGGCCCCTGGACCCCACGCTCTTAGGGGGGCGCTTTGCACTCACGCGGCGCCGTTTGACAGCCCACCCGGCTCCCCCCCCCACACACACTTTCAGACAATCCCCTGCCCACACTCTCCGGTAGTAACGCCCCTACTTCCCCTCCAGAAATGTTTTAAGAACAAAAAGTACTATTGCCTGAAATAAATTTTAAAATATTTCAACCCCACCCCCGAAGAATACCACCGCCCTTCCACCCGTTCCGAACCAAGGGTGACCTTCGATGATTTCACTCACACGATCGAATTGTGTTCTTTGTCACTCTTGTCAAATGACGGCCCACGTCCCGTTATCAAAAAGAACTGGTGACCGACCACTGACCAGAATCCGTGGTTTTCGTCTTTCCGCCTACTTTAGCAAGTACACTGCCTACTCATCTTGGAAAATGTTCAGTACAGTACTTATGCAAATTAGGGTGTTTCCGCACGTACATCATACTGGACGTTCTTCTACACAGCTTTAACATTGAAGATTACACAGTGTCATCTACTCAAGAACGGAAAACAAGTCCCGCAATTGTTAAGATTTTGTTTACACATTTATGCGTATGAAACTTTGTTACACTTTGATCCAATAAGTTACATAGAGAAATATTTTAGTAACAACTCAACGTCATGTTCATAAATGCCATGCGCTTTCTTTCAGCAAAACAATGGAAACATGTAGTTTTTGCCGTGCTGAGAATGAATCAGAATTTCGTGTCAGTCAGGTGATCTTCCCCACGCATTGTAGGCGTATAACCATTGATGTTATAGTGCAATGACTGCTCATAGCTACACGGATTGTACTGTGTGTGTATGCCTTTCATGCATGTCCGCATACTGCTCTGCACAATTCCAATCCGCACCTCCACAGCCACGATCCTACGATCCTGCCTATTCATTGCACTAGCACTATGCTCGCGTAATTTATTGCGGTATTTGTTGGGTTGACTTCCTGTACATTTGTTGCCAACGCAGCGATGATTAGGATCTTAGAAAACACGATTTTATGATGGCGAAGACGTATGATTTTTTGTTCAAGTTGTTACTGATTGGAGACTCCGGTGTGGGAAAGACTTGTGTTTTATTTAGGTTTTCTGAAGATGCTTTCAATGCAACTTTTATTTCGACAATAGGTAAGGATAATTGGTATGAAAAAGTGATATCCTATCGGAGAAGGGCAATAAGCCTAGCCTAAGCAGTATACTGTATAGTAGTATAATGCATAGGCCTAGCTTATTTTATTAGCAAGACCCTAGGCTAGCTCACAGGCGCCCCTTAGCATTGTATAGTATACCATATACTATGTAGGCTAGTATATATAGACGGAAAGGTATGTCACAAATCTCCTAGCTTGAACAAACAACTTACGTTTCTGGCACAATTACTGCACATTTCTCGCCAAATTTGTCTGTGTCGAGACTTTTGATCATAAGGTACCTCAAGGCAGCTCTTTTTCCCGAATAATTTCACTTGTCATTGTCTGAAGGATGAAATTTCGATGGAGTAACAG
Organism: Holothuria leucospilota; assembly: GCA_029531755.1. NCBI lineage: Eukaryota > Metazoa > Echinodermata > Holothuroidea > Aspidochirotida > Holothuriidae > Holothuria > Holothuria leucospilota. The sequence goes on along the minus strand of CM055969.1, from coordinate 36,504,595 downwards.
TATGAGGATGGTAGCTGCTGATAGAGAGCATTCAGCACTTCCACACTATATAATACAATACTCCTAAAATATTCTCTAAAGTTCTCTTAACTTTCTGAATTTCTTCCAAAATTTGTCACTTATGTTTTGCTTTGATTATTACAAATCTTACAGATACACATTAGCATTAATATGCAAGATTTTTGAACACAGAAATTCATAAAATTTGAAAACCTTTTGAAAAGTGGAAGGGCTTGCATTTACTATGAGCATTTGTGGCAGTTGAAGAATATACAACAGTTACAGTTCAACTGTCACAAGTGCTTGTAGAAAATGCTAGCCCTTCCACTTTTCAAAAGGTTTTCAAATTTTATGAAATTTAATGTTAAAAAATTGTTCATATTGATGCTAATATATATCTGCAAGATTTGCAATAATAAAAAGTGAACCATAATTAAACAAATTTTGGAAGAAATTTAGAAAGTTAAGAGAATATTTTAGGAATAGTTTAGAGAATATTTTAGGAGTATTTTATTATATAGTGTGGAAGTGCTGAATGGTCTCCTATCAGCAGCTACCATCCTCATACTGTTACTCCATCGAAATTTCATCCTTCAGACAATGACAAGTGAAATTATTCGGGAAAAAGAGCTGCCTTGAGGTACCTTATGATCAAAAGTCTCGACACAGACAAATTTGGCGAGAAAAGTGCTGTAATTGTGCCAGAAACGTAAGTTGTTTGTTCGAGCTAGGAGATTTGTGACATATCTTTCCGTCTATATAATACATAGTATATGGTGTACCATCAGGGTTTCCGCCAAAGGGGGGAAAGGGGGAATTTGTCCCCCCCTTTCCAGAAGAAGGTGGGTAAAATCCCCCCCTTTTCATTTCCATAAAAATTAAAAAAATTGTCTATATCTTGGTTTCTTACTTAAGAAGAGGGCACCTTTGCAGCAATGTTTGGACTTTCATAAGTAAATGGCCTTTAAAACCCTTCAAAATGCACCTTATAGGGGTCTTGAAGCAAGCTTTTGTCCCCCTGAACCCACTTGTAACTTTAGCCAGGGACAGCATCAATTTGGACTAGGGGTTTAGGAGCAATTAATCCCCCCTTTTTTGCATTTCTGGCAGAATCCCTGACTATACAATGTTAAGGGGTGCCTGTGGCCTAGGGTAGGTTTGGGTATTATCGGACAGTTCACGGTTATTTCACTATAGCTTTCAATACAGTGGCATTACACTGATGCTTACCTGATATATCAACAGCCACAACTATACTCATGTGCCCTGGATATGTACTGAATCTACGCATACGTATACAGAGATAACACAGCACTTTGAAAATGTTACGTGTATGTTGGGTATTGTCGGACACAGTTGGGGTTTCTCGGACGCTTTACTATTTCAATATTATTAGGACTAAAGATAAAAAATACAAATCATATAAAAGAGAACTTATGCCTATAATTCTTTTTCAACATCTTAACACAAAATTTAATCCAAACAAATTTAGTTAAGTTTTCTTAATAACCATTTGGTCTGGTCATTCTTTTCCACTATGCACATATAGGCATGCGTATGCATACATATTAGTGTGGACATATATGCAGGTTTGTGTACTGTCCGTAAATACCCAACTAAGACAGCACTACTTGAACTGCTCTGTTACACTACGTGAAGGTATACAGCACAGTCTGGTGCATACTAACATTTTTACGAACAGTGTAGCAATCAAAATTACTTTACTTCTTATAACATGAATTTGTCTACAAAAATTTACAGCACGCCATAAAAATTTTCAAGGTTTTGCACACTTGGAAATGTGCCAAGGAATTTTCAAACTGAAAATTATTGCTGCAATTAGGTTCCATTTTCTCAACAATTAGAAGGCTTCTTGTGCTACAAATGAAACTGTGTACACTTCATACACATACCATTGAAACAACTGCCTGGTGAGTAAAAAACATTCACACACTCTTATACAGTGACTAGATTATATACATCTGTCCGAGAACACCCGACGTCCGAGAATACCCAAAGTGAAACTAGGCCTAGGCCTACCTCGAGTAGCCTCAGCTAGACCTGGTTCGCAGTCAGGTGACCTAGTATTTGGGACGCTTTGGGGCTTCCCTAGCCCTTGAACAGTGCTGTGTGTTTCCGTTACACTTCTACAACACAGCCCTTGTGCACTGTGTACCCAGTCTGGAATCAAGAGGTTGTAACTTGTAGGCTACGCCGGAAATGTCCGGCATACAACCTAGATTTTTGGCATAGGCCTACATTTTGGTGTACATATTCTGATTTCAGGCAATTGCCAACACAAACCACTGCCCTTGATTGGCGTACAAAAGCTACCAACTGGCGTACATCAGAATATCCGTTTACGGATGTCTGGCGTACAAAATAAGTGACATTCCAGGCTGGATGTGTACAAATTTTTCACATCCTCTGGCCATAATGTCCAGGGATCTATCACACCCTCAAATGACAATAGGCTGTTTTCTCACCATACTTTGTCCATCAACTCTCTTTCATATGACACACCTGCAGTTAATACTCTTACCCTGGCAAACTTTTTCAGAAGATGCAGTTTGAAGCCAAAATTAGGCTCTGTGTTGTAGTTATTGGCAAAGCATGTTTACATACGAATATCATGGGAGTAAATTACTTCTTACAATTCTTTTGGAAGTACATCAGTACATCATACATTAGTATGTATGTGTGTAGGCTATATGTGCACATTAGCATAACATCAGTCATCTAAGAGATTTCCATACTTGTTCTGACAAAAGAAAGGAAATCCTCATAGTGACTGTTGTCATCCTTCAATGTGTGTTGGCCATACAGACACATTTACATATAATTATATGTGAAATGCAATGATGTCATGTATTTCCAAATGTATTGTAGACGTATACTATACGTATGCATAATAACTAAGTCACTCACATCGTATCCGTATTTGAACATGCTTTGCCATTGACCACAACACGGAGCCTAATTTCGGCCTTTTTTTTCAAAAAGTTTGCCAGAGTAAGAGTATTTATATCTTCAGATGTATTGTGTGGAAGAGAGTTGATGGACAAAGTTTGGTGAGAAACTATTGTCCTTTGAAGGCATGAGAGATCCCTGGACATTATGGCCAAGGGATGTGAAATATTTGTACACAGTGCACAAGAGCTGTGATGGAATGTAACAGAAACAGCACTGTTCAAGGGCTAGGGCTTCCCATACTAGGTGGGCAATATAGCCATTGGCAAAACTGGGCTACCGCACCTTCAAAAATTTTGAATGGTCTCGATCTTCCTCAAATTCACGTATACTCCTATGTAATTGACCACTAGTCCTTTATATGTTCAAGTACCTTCATTCTAAGATTATTTGCACTTAGCGTCCAAAAAGAGACCAAAAAATTTTGATTTACACAAATGATCCTGTTTTGTATTTTAAACATTCTATAAAACTGCTGAAGGGCGTTACAAGGACGTTCACACTATCGTATGCTACAGTAAATGGAACGCTTTCCTGTTTAATTGTGACATAGTCCATAGCTATGGTTACATTGATACGTATGTGCGAGTGTCAGTGTAACTTTAGCTACAGACTGTGTCACAATTGAATCAATGCATGCTATTTAGCATACAATAGTGTGAACGCCCTACTAACAAGATGAAGCAGTTTCATAGAATGTTTAAAAAGCAAAACAGGGTCTTTTGCGTAAATCAACGTTTTTGGTCTCTTTTAGGAGACTAGGCTAAGTGCAAATAGCCTGTTCTTAGAATAAAGGGCCTTAACCATATAAATGACCCATAGACCAGACTTAACAGATGAATCTAACAGCTCTGCGTTGAACTGCTTCAAGCTTATTGATATGTTCCTGATGGTGTGGATCCCAAATACTTGAGCAGTATTCCAACCTTGGTCTCACAAGGGTTTTGAAAGCAGCTTCCTTTACTCTAGGGGAATAACTGTACAGGTTATGCCGCAACAATCCAAGAACTCTATTTGCTTTAGAGGTTTGCAGCTTAAGCTCTGTAAAAGTGACTTTGTTACGACAGCTTCACTGCTATCCACGTCCTGAGTGGAGTAGGGATTGTGGTCCTCGGTTGGGGAGAACGTTAGACCATGATGTCAGTTGGTACGGCATAAGGTCTGTTTGTGACTTTGTTATGGCAGCTTCAAGGCACATTTGTTTGAGATTGGTATTTTAACTTGGCCAGAAACCACATCCATTGTGGAGTCGTAGAAGTTTGCGGTCATCAGTGGGGAGAACACATGAATAAGACATGTCTGTCGTAATTATTTTGAGAATGACAATACATAGTCGATTCTTTTTGAAAAACGACAATAAATAGAGACCACAACCATGCCTCCAGGGTAGGGCGGTAGGCCTACACATAGTAAATACATTTTTGAGAACAGCAATACCCAGTTAATTCTTTTGCAGTAGGGTATCCCATCTGACAGGAGTTGCAGTCCTTTGTAAGGAGAACGTGTGACTGATGTCGTGTGCAACAGAATGATTTTGAGAACAGTATGTAACATTGGGATGGACAGTAAGAATGCCACTTTGGGTTTCCCAGTGCTGCAGCTTTTGGGGCAGAGTGTTCTGCAGATGTACCCCATCTTTAGTCATGTCAGGTAACTGCTGCTCACCAATGTGTGGAGGCCCTACACAGATGATTGCCATAGGCCTCCAATACCCACCAGACTAAACACATTGTTGGCAGTAGCCTGGCTCTGGAAGACCGGCATCCTCAGCATTATACAAATTATACACTATACATATACTGTACAAAGTAGTATACTTCTCAGGACCAAACACTAAATTTGGCCAATTTTTTTCACTTTTATACTGACTGCCAGCCTCATTGAACCCTTTCAATCACATGATTTGTTAAAACAACATCCAACACCTCTTTGGACACAACTCTGGACATAAAATCACTTTAAATTTTATGTCAAAATCACTCCTAAAAAAATGGCATTTCTGAGTTATCCAGGAAGATACAGGTATTAGTATTTACAGCGGCAGGATTCGGATGACAGTAGTCTATGTGGCTATCTGTGCCATCTCTCATAGGAAAGCATGCAGCGCAAGGTTAAGCAAAGCAAAAGAAGGTACTGTACATTCTGTCTGTGCAGATGAATGCCAATTCTTGTCATTCACTAAATTCTATGTATCATGCAGTATGATTGGCTAAGATTCAATACCCAAGTCTTCATATCTTTCATTATTGTTTTCAGAACTATCAGTTACTGTGTACAGAAGTGGGCAAAGGAAAAATACATATCTGTCCTCTGAAGATTGGTCCAAACAATGTTAGATGGTTTTAAAGTTGAAATCAACTCTTATGGAAATTTGAAAAGTTCATGTGGGAGATGAAACTCTTAGCCAGTCACAATGCATGTTACATAGGAGCACCACTTATATATCTTGAGACACACCTGCAGATTTTTTCACATACTGTAGTAGTATCACATAGGACCTATGATGGAAATAAGTTAATTTGTAATAGAGCTTTGAAGGAGCAAAACTTTCAACATCAAGTATACCCGGATAAAGGACAGGCTGCCCAAAAGCTGTACAATGGAGCTAAGAGCTAGACGTATGGCCACCCTACAGTAGTATCCATATACTGAGAGTAGAAATAAAAGACAGTAAAAGCAGATGCTATGGTTATTTCCCACACTAACAATTTTTGCATACATATCTGTATCCCTGTTTTTTTATCTATCTCAGTTCTGTGCTTCAGCAAACTTCCAGTTTATACCAAGAACCATTCAGACAGTAGTCCCCAGGTGCCCTATTCAGTGCCTACAGATGCAGCTACAACTCCAGGATTTTATTTTCTTCCTTTTAATCCTCTGAGCCCAGACTGGAAAGTTTTCACTTTCCCATGCAAGTGTGTTGTAATTTCAAGTGTTGGCATGGCAGTGACTTAATTTCACAGAAAGGTTGAAAGTGGTTCAATGTATTTTTAATGAACAAATCAGGAAAATTTAAGATATGGGTACAGTCCTACATGCTCAAATGTTTGTGCGTAAGTGTATGATAGGATAGATTTTGAGTTCCCTGCACAGAGGTGGCTGCTGAATCTGCCTGCACATCAGATATGATTTCTAGTAATGTTTTACTTGGCCAGATACAGTACCGAACTGCACACACCAGCCGAGTAGGCTAGATCTTAAGCAAGAATGGTAAACTTTCCAGTCGGGCTCAAAACACTCAAGTCAAAGATGAGGCTGTTTTGCCAATCTTAATATGCAACATTTTTAAAAATATTTTTTTTTTCAAGCCTAATGTATATTATTCCCAAGGTAAAGCTGAAATTAAGAGCTAAGCATCAGGATATGTATAGTAACATAATTTCACACTTTAAAAACCAAACTTGGACAAAAAATGTAAAGACAAGTTAAGAAAATGAGAACACACCTTCAAAACCAGAATGAAATTCCCACACCCTCCCTAAATTTTCCCATATTTCTCCTAATATGGAAATAATATGCACACATAATATACACACAGGTACAGTAACCAGGTTTACAAGTTGAGGGGCCATTGACTTTAACTGAAGAAAGTTACAGTAGGTGAAAGTTAGAGGATAAGATTGTTTTCTCACAGGGAGTTGTACTGTATATGAGTGGAATAATCTGCCTTAGTATGTTGTAGCTCAGTGTCAGTGAGGTAAAAAAAAAAGCATAAGACAGGCATTTCGAATTCTGTAAAAGGAGATAGGTACTTCTTATTTTTTAGGGGAAGGGGATAAGCAGGGGGTTGCACTTCATAGTGTTCTAGGTGAGGATTTTTATCCTTCCTGATCCTTTTCCTACTAACTAAACTAAGTTTACAGTGCATTTCAACACCATTAGGCATGTATACACAAAGCAATGTTGTTGACTGGTATTTAAGTACTGTAGGCATCAGTGGAGTATGTGGCTGTTCAAACTTTTCGGTAGCTTGACCCCACATTGTATAAACTGTATGTGCAGGCATGTATTTAATGAGTGTTATACTCTGCAAGTGAAACATAACAGTACAACTCAATGGTACAACTCCCATCTTCACAGCATATTATTTCTGGAATCGTTTACTGTACTTGAATTTCAATAATTTTGAAACTCTTCTGCTGTAGGTATATAGCTGCCATCTCCTCAGTTGCTTAATGGCCATTCATGATGCTTTGCAAAGTTACATGCACAACAACAATTAAGCTTTTAGAGTGACTGTGCAATTCTATAGTTTGGTGGCCTATATCTATTGAAATTTTTTAACTGCAGTTGGTATTATACTGCTCAGAACTTTCAGTGCCAGCTTTTATTTTGTGTGATATTTGATTTTATTTTATTCTTCTCTTCATACAGGAATAGATTTCAAAATAAGAACAATAGAATTAGATGGAAAGAAAATCAAATTGCAAATATGGTGAGTATGCAATCATTCCACAGTCCCACAAACTTGACTCATTGCAGCTGAACTTGACAGTCACATAGGTCAAAAATGTGTAATGTTTGTGCTCCAGAGACTGAGACTGGTTTAAAGGCCAGTGAAAGGTTTTATCACCAGAAAACTCTTGATAGAAACAAGAAGTTTTTAGCAGTCATGTATGAGGGGTTGTGCATAAACCCCATTAATAGGAATCATAGCCATTGCAAGTTGTACTTGTAACCATTTCAGCATAGGTAGTGGTTAGAAAACCATGTAGTTTTACGAACAGGGGCGGTCAAAAGTAGCCAGCCACAGGCAGTAAATTACCACTATAAGCAGTATTTGCCATAGCGTACTTTTTACTGGAAGACAGTATGTCGCCATTCCATCTGCACTTCTGTACCATACTCCAAGAGCTTTACTATTGAAATTTACATCTTGAAACAGACAGTTTCCTTTCAAGAGGTATCTGAAACAGTTTAAGCCAGGATCATCTGGACCCCATCTTGCATGGAATTTGCACTCAGTCCATGATTTATATGCACACCGAATAGGTCAACCATAGTATTTCCTGTGCATTCTCATAATCTGTCAAACTTTCACTACCCTGTGTACAATGGTACACAGGTACAAGAAGCCCTTAGAGCCCAGCACTTGGCTTATGGTATAAGTAATGCTACTTGCAATATACTTTAATTCAGTTTCAGGTGACACGAGGGCTGTACACAGAAATAACTGTGACTTTCCATTGACCAGTAAGAAAGGAAAAAGTTTGATAGCTTAGTGTGATCAGTAAACTTATTCATAAACTGGAATAAATCCAAGTGATTAGATAAAACAGAAGTGTAAAAAAAAAACACAGCTGGCAACTTACTGTATGAATGCAAAATACAGTATAAGTGAAAAAATGGCTGCGAATGTTACCAAACTCATCAGAATTTACAGCCATGGTTGACGCTAAATTTTGTGTATTACTGGAGCATACTTACAGAACATTTCCCCAGACACTGGCTCTGCAGCCATGTTGTCTTTCATGTCTGACATCTGTAACATGAAGTCCTTGTCAAGTGACTTTCGTTTCTTCATTCATGACTTGTTGTTGTTAAAGTGCAAGAAAGGTCTAATATTGTATACTCTCACCATACCTATACTGCAAGGGAAGAGTTGTTGAATTGCTTTATACTGTTTATTTTCTGGACTGGTATTTCTGCAGTGTTCTGCACTATGAAAATGTTTTTTTTAGCGGTACATTCCACTAATGTGACACACAGGTTGAAATTTTGCAGTTGACAGTTTGCACTAATTGCCTGACCACTAACTTTACTGTACTTACAAAATAGTTTGAACTTATATAATATCATTAGATATGATGGGTATGGTAGTGTAATTATCAAAAGATTTATAAAGTGCCAACTATGCTGGGAGGTAATCAAAGGCACTGTATGAAGTCAAAGCAACACATAACAACAAAGGATAAAAGCTGAAAAGGAACAGAATTAAAAGAACACTTTAAATGAGCTTAAAAACATAAACAGTACAGACAGTTGTCACCTAATTGATTTTTAAAGCTTGTAAGTATGAGTCATGAAGGCCATTATTTTGCTTCATTGATTTTAGGGACACTGCTGGTCAGGAGAGATTCCGAACAATCACAACTGCCTATTACAGAGGGGCCATGGTAAGTATGCAGTGCAGATGAAAGTAAAGATCATAGTGGCATGGCAACATGCAACCCAAAAGGGCTGATTTTATTCAGGGTAATAGATAAAGTTATTCCCTAATTGAAATATCTTCTGCCATTCTTGAAATTGAGATAGTCCTCTTCAAAGAGTAAATATCTTTTTTCTGAGACCACTTGTTTCATTGAATGGAAAAAGATGATATGGAATGTTGCACAGTGATTGTAGTCCTTTGGTCAACCCATTGTAAGTTGTGTCTTACTTACTAGCCAGAAAGTGTAAGGTTTATTGTGCAATGTTGAATAGGCAACTGTTACTTCAAAACTACTCTTTTAGAGTATATCGACATTACAACTGTCTTTTGTCTGATGTTGAAGAAGTTGGGGGCAAAATACAAATTATACAGTGCAATGGTCAGTGAATGTTGAACGACCCTAGCAGTTGTGATCAGTGCTAGAAATAGCGGGGGAGATGGGCAGCCCCCTCCCCTTACACCAAAGTCTGCAAAATCATCCTCCAAATGTACAATTACAACCTTGGAATTCCATGGGATTGGGTGATTTTTCATTTAAATTGGTTTTAAAGGGAAGTATTGTGTTTACAATGTACCAACATGACCATCCAATGAAAGTAGCTACAGTAAGATCATCAAACTATTCAGCTTCACCAATAGACCCTTTTCCAATTAGTAATTACAAAGGATTATGGGATGGAGTTTTGGTATGGGTTGTTTTTGTCAATGGCATTTTACTGTGGACAAAAACGACGTACACCAAAACTATATCCCACAATCCTTTGTAATTCCTATTTGGAAAAGGGTCTATAAACTCAAGCAGTAGCTTTATCTTCGCAAAGTATAATGCATCACAAGCATACGGATGTTGTATTATTGAAATTTTGAAAGTTTGGACCAACAAATTATTCTTAAGCTTCAAGTCAGTGAATTTTTCTTTGTGAGCCTGACTCTGTTTCTTGAAAATAAAGCTGCTGTTACCTTATGTTGAATAACTTATCATTCTGTACCTGTAAATCAGTTTGTAAAGATGCAAAAATTTCTGTACCGCAAGTCAGAGTTGTAATCGAGTCACTAGATTCGTGGCTCGAGTTACCAATTGTCAAACTTTTAAGTGACTCGAGTCGAGTCATTAACTTGAGTCACTGTACTATTTCAATGGGGAAATTACTCCTGAATTCTCTCGAGTCACTGTCATTTTGAGAAGTGACTTGAGTCGTGACTCTTTACAACACTGCCGCAAGTGCAATATTTCCATCTGATGTGGAGTTATGATGTCACTTGAGCTTGCTTTAAGTTCACTTTGAGTCAAAAGTGTGATACCTTCATCTCCTTCTATATTGTAAGAAACACAAATAGGAATTGAATGCAGATTTCACAAGAATGCCTAGATTAAGCACCTCGAGCATATCAAAACTAAAAGCTTAAACCCTTATTGTGCTGGTTTTCAGCTCTTTATAACTTTGGTTTATCTGAAATTACTCTTTGAAAAGCAGTCATCTTTCATGCTGCAACACTGAAAACATTAAAACGAAAACACAATAGTGTCATTGCCCTTGATGAAGATTAAGAGCAATTATGTCTAACTGTCTAGCCATCTAAGAGTATCACTTTTTTTCAAAGCTTCTTGTCTTCATTTAGTTTGACTTGCAGTGAAAGTGAAATTTGCATTTTCAATTTTGTACAAATTTTAAATCATTTTCACTGGAAACGTAAAGGCAACTGGTCACCCTGAGAATACTTAATGATTGACAGCTTAATGTTTGTAATGCTTTTACTCACAGGGTATCATGCTGGTGTACGATATTACAAATCTGAAATCTTTTGACAATATCAGGAATTGGATCCGAAACATCGAAGAGGTACTAAGAACTAATTCTTTACTCTCATTTAATGTAACGTTTTGGAATTGCCTATCTCATGGTTATATACAAATCCGTTACAAAGTTGGACTGATAGTTGAGTCAAAGAGCTTACTGCCAGAGACTTGTTACGTTGTTCGCCATGGTAATTTCTACCTTGCCATGTTCATTCAATGATTACAGACTCTCGTGTTGTGCATTTGTATACTGTAGATGTTCATATTCACATCGTTTGGTTTCCATAGGGGCTTCCTTCTGTACAAGTTTTATCATAGAACTTCCTTTTGCCTTTTGGAAACTCCTCAATCATTGCTCCTTTTTTTTTTTTTTTTTTTTTTTAATTTAGCTCAAATCAGCTATTTTCAGCTGTTTGAGCTAATTGCAGTCAGCCATCATCACTGTATGCGATTATCTATCATGTCTTTCAGCAATTGTTCAACGGTCTCAACCATTTATTTTTTGATAGATTTTGATTAAACTTGGGTACAGTAATAGGTGTATTGGGGACACTTGTGACCACCAGGAAATCAAGGTCAAAGGTCATGTAGCAATCAGGCTTTTATGAGTGAAAATTTCAAAAATGTATCCTTTCTCACTGAGTATGTCATGTCCTTTAAAGTTGGTCATAATGTTTCTCAAGGAGTGCTTCTTGCAGGTGTACTCAGATTTTTGAAACAGGGTCATTAAAGGTTATTAGAGCTCAAAGGGGGGGGGGGGGCATTTGATTTGGAATTTCTTTGTAACCGTAAGTCAGATGGAATCCAAACATGGTGTGTGCAATCACTATTGGGTGCCAAATAATGTGAAGGTCGTTTTGTAGAGGTCATCATGGGTCCCTTGAGGTCAAAATCATTGATTTCTAATAACTTTGTAACCAAAATAAGGATTACACCCAAACTTGTTAGATGTAATAACCATTTGGGTCTGAAAAATCTGAAGACCATTTCAGGTCATCGGGGGTCATTGGAGGTCAAATTTGCAACTACTGATTGATTTACAAGAAACTTGGAAGATGTAGTCAACTGTAAGTACTTGAAATATTGGAGGTCAGCTTTAGGTCATCGGGTTCATTTGTGGTCAAATTTGCAAAGATAAATGGATGTATACATGAAAATAGTAGATGTATTCAACATTTAGTGCCAAAACTATGGAAGTTTTGTGGGTTAGTTAGTTAGTTAGTTAGTTAGTTAGTTAGTTAGTTAGTTAGTTAGTTAGTTAGTTAGTTAGTTAGTTAGTTAGTTAGTTAGTTAGTTAGTTAGTTAGTTAGTTAGTTAGTTAGTTAGTTAGTTTAGTTAGTTTAGTTAGTTAGTTAGTTTAGTTAGTTAGTTAGTTAGTTAGTTAGTTAGTTAGTTAGTTAGTTAGTTAGTTAGTTAGTTAGTTAGTTAGTTAGTTAGTTAGTTAGTTAGTTAGTTAGTTAGTTAGTTAGTTAGTTAGTTAGTTAGTTAGTTAGTTAGTTAGTTAGTTAGTTAGTTAGATGAGATTTAACAAAACACCAATACGAATGTGTTATATAGTGTCAACTAGATGAAAAGGTAAAGTTTCAGGCTTCAAATACGGTTCAAGTTTGGTTTCAAATACAGGTCAAATACGGTGCAAGTCCTTCCCTTTAGCCGCCTCATATGACAGGCAGTAAATACTATGGGCATATTCTACAACCCCCAGCCCACAGGGAGTGGAAGTTTTGTGGGGATCATAGGGGTTGCTCAAAGTTGCATTTCAAAGATTCATAGATGAACTGCATATATTTGGTGCTAGAAATTTTTATGATAATGACCTTGTGAGGTTTCCAAATTTTCAAAAGATCACTCAGGATCCATCAGCAAAAGGAACCTTAGTGCCTATGTTCCTGAGTACTTGGACATAACTATTAAGCCAACTGGCTTTTAGTACAGCAAGGCCTAAAAATTGAGCCCCCTACAGTATTTCTGGGTTCCATGTTTGCCTAGGGTTCATAGAAAAATATATACCAAAATTCCTCCCTAGGACAAATGTTGGCTTGGATTGAAATTTTACACATCTGAGCTTCTGCATTATGGGTGCTCTATTTTTTTTTATACATTCTCGTAAAATCTTTAGTTATGACCATACTGTCTGTATGTATTGTTATATATGCCATGATTTTTATGTATCTTCTGAGTATTGATTGAAATAAAGTTAACTGAATTGAATTGAATTGAAAGTGAAGCCAGTTACAACACTTTTCATGGCAGTTCTCATCATTGTATATTTTTGTACTTTGACATATCACCAGCAGTGACCAAATTGTCTAAGTTAGATGGCATGTGACAGGGACACTACAGAACAGAGGGTGCCTTCTGTAAATTGTATGTTAGTACCAGGGTGAAATCAGTGTAGTAGTTACATGGGAGATAGGCAAGGAAGGGTTAATGGGAAGGCACATTGATGTAAGAAATAATATGAATGCAGGGGCCTATCAAAATATTGGTTTTACTGTTTTTTCAGCATGCATCTGCTGATGTGGAAAAGATGATCCTAGGAAACAAATGTGACATGGACGATAAGAGACAAGTTTCTAAAGAGAAAGGAGAAAAGGTGAGTGGCATCTTTAGTGAAGATAGGTGATTCAGAAAATGTACAGTAACTTGGTTGGTAAAGAAGTAATCTTGCTGGCCACCATGGTTACCAACTCAGTTTTTCATCACCAAATTAGGGTAAATTTGGTTGTAAAACTCTTTCTTGTTTGGCATTGAAAACTTCATTATTTTGCAAGTATAAATGTAGAAACAAAAACAAGATAAATTTGACAAAATGTATATGTCTGTGACAAAATGTATATGTCTGTGTTTTTGTGACCTTAACATTTATTACCTTTTCATGAAATTTGCAGTGAAATTCATATTTGGCCTTTTTTTACAATAATTTTCCATTAAAGTGTGATTCAAGAATTGGCAGTCCTGCTAGCCACAGTGTAAGTTTGAACCCAACACTTAAGGCTGAAGCTACCACTGTGCATGGCAAATCAAACTGCATCTCTGACTTTTGGCAAACCAAATTCATTTCGTTCCTGAGATTTTACTATAGTGAGATTTTTGTGTTGGAGTGCACTTTATTTAAACTGTGAACGTCATTGGGTTTGGAAAATAGTGGTAGGCAGCTGAAATTTTCTTCAGGGCTGCATATTGCTTGGTGGGAAGCACTAATTAAGTATGGCAGATCTCTTCTCACCTGGTAGAATTTCAGAGATTGCTCCATCAAAGGATGAAACTCTGATAAGGAAGGTTAGGTCATACAAATCTAGAAGAGGAACCAAAGGACCTGTTAGTGAAAATTTCCCCTAACAGAAAGGATTAAATTATTCTCAAGTGCGTATTGTCTGATGGATTAGGTGCTTGAACTTCATCCGTAACAGCTCCCTGGACCAAGATACTAGCAGGTGAAGATATCACAATTTCAACCCAAAGTTTTAACAGGAATAAATATTATGTAAAGGGATACAGAATACAGAATACATCACCTCAAGGGAGATGAGAATATTTGTAAACATTCAGGAAGATGCAAGGAGGGAAAGCAAAATTATTTACACAGCATTCATAAAAAACTGCATTTTCATATGCTCCTTGGTTACTGAGATATCACCATTCTTTATGTTTCACAAGGAAGCTGTCATTTCCAAGTCAACTTGTGACAAGCCTGTTGTGATGTCACAGGCCCACTTCATGTGATGTAAGAGGCTCACTTCATGTTTCTCAACTTAATAAATGGTTGATTTTCATATATGTTTCATTTTTACGACTACTCATTTAAAAATGTGATTTGCTGTAAGAAATGCAAGTATTGAGGTTTGAGGTCAACAATTCTCAAATCTGATACTTACAAGATGGTTTGACTGTGTGGGAGAGATTATATGAATCAAAATGAAAAAAGCAAAACAAAATTTAGGTGAAATGACGACTTATCAGAATACTGTACAACTTGTCACAAGTCAACAAGTGTAGCGATTGCTGTGCAGCTACTATTATGACTGTTGATTGGTTATTCCTAAAATTATTTAAACGATTCATTGTTAAATGCACAGTAATATCAGTAACTGCTTGCCACCAGTACATTGCTTACCACAGGGGTCAAGTAATAACGTGTATCTTATTTGGACTAGTACTGGAGAGGTGAATGTCATAGTCAGGGTTTCCGCCAAAGGGGGGAAAGGGGGGGATTTGTCCCCCCCTTTCCAGAAGAAGGTGGGTAAAATCCCCCCCTTTTCATTTCCATAAAAATTAAAAAAATTGTCCATATCTTGGTTTCTTACTTAAGAAGAGGGCACCTTTGCAGCAATGTTTGGACTTTCATAAGTAAATGGCCTTTAAAACCCTTCAAAATGCACCTTATAGGGGTCTTGAAGCAAGCTTTTATCCCCCTGAACCCACTTGTAACTTTAGCCAGGGACAGCATCAATTTGGACTAGGGGTTTAGGAGCAATTAATCCCCCCCTTTTTTGCATTTCTGGCGGAATCCCTGATAGTTGTTTATCTTTCAATTCTACAGCTTGCTATTGAGTACGGAATCAAGTTCATGGAAACAAGTGCAAAAGCCAGTATCAACGTAGAAGAGGTGAGGAGTGCAAGATTTTTATTCTCCACAAATCCTGTGGGAATTTTCATTTACAATCTGTGTTGATCATTTTCCTTTTTCATTTCCTAGTAGTTACTCTGGGATAAAATATTTTTATGACCCTGAGTAACTAGACGTGGTTTTGTTATAATAAGTTGCTTTAAAGTGCTCGCTTTTTTGGAAAGAAATCACAATGTAAAATTTCATGTGACCAAGATCAGAACTGTTAGCTCCATTTTGTATGGGTTCATGTATTTTCTGAATCCAGTTAACTCAAACTTGGTGTGTATGTGACCAGTACAAGATAAAATCTTTTGGTATGTATGCTTTCGGAATACACATGGCCTGCATGCAATGTTGATTTGGTATACTTCACCCCACAATCTTACCACATCGGCTTTTAAGATAAATAATTTTCCAGTGTTTTGTGGATGACTCATTTAACACTCATTTGCAAGATATAATGGGTCATGAAAAGATTTAAACATACTGTTAAAAGGAGATTCCCATCACCCCATGTGGCTCAAAGTCTCCCAAACTCTCCAATTCTGAAACCAGAATATTCCGTTGTAAATTGCTTACTAAAATTCATCTTTATCACTATGAAGAACTGCTCTTTCATATATATATATATTGCAGACCATTTTACAATGTGTACTCAGTTACCAGAGTTTTAGCCAGTTTTAACTAAATTATTGCTGAAATTTTAAATGAAACTACCTAGGGTGTTTGGCATCAAAATGTAGAGAATAGAATCTCCTATTAGAATGATGTGGTTTTTTTTTTCAAGTTTGGTTTTACATAACTTTAATGTAAGTTGGATCAAGGCAAGTTTTTCGGGCAGATACATCTGCCCGTAGTCTGCAGAGCACAATCTTGCATGGCAGATATATTCATCTGTTGTGCTGAAAGGGTGAAGAAATGATTTTGTTTTGGGACTCTGAGTCTTCCTTGTTACTTAGTAACATCAGCCAGTACATATGATGTATTGATTGCTAAATATTCATCATCCCTTTTCTGATACATTTGTAGGCATTTGTCACACTAGCCAGGGACATTAAAGCCAAAATGGACCGTAAATTGATTGCTAGTGGAGATCAAAACAGTGGCCAGGTGAAGGTGAACCAAGGGAATGCACAAAAGAGAAGTGTGTGGAAGATGTGCTCCATATTGTGATGGAACTTTGATGAACCGTTGACATCCTTCCGGAAGAGGTGTGGTCCAGTTCTTGTCACATCGTGAAAAATAAGAAACTTTACTTGTACAAATGAAAATTTATACTCATGGTATGTGGTTATTCTGTAGCGTTTCGTAAAAAAGCTGCAGCTGTTGTCAACCTTGTGGGTGGAAAGATGGACGCATCACCTGAGATGTCATGTGACAGCATATCATGTTTTGCTCTGATCCTATTCCTGTCAGAAGCTTGCTCATGGAATTGTTGAGATGCTTTGGGTACATGTAGGTGTTTTTACCATAGTGTGGGTCCTGTGTCAAATGCGTGTCAACCAGAAAGACATGGAAGTTAACAAAAGGAGTTATTTACTGGTAGTTGTGGAAGTAGGGTTACAAACCACTGGGCAAGGAAGCAGATGGATTTTCAAGGTCAATGATTGTAAACAGGAAGATGACCTTGTGAAAGGGTGATTGCAGCTAGCCTTTCAAAGTTGTTGGTATGTTCTGAAGACTACTCTTCATGCTGCTCAGTTTGAATGCAAATGGTAATGTTGAATGTTTGTAAGGACAGATCGATAGAGGTTACACCTTTATATTCCAACATCTCTTTGTTCCAACAAGTTTATGTGAGGTCATTTGTAGGATAAGGGTTAGGTTAGAACCGAACCCTTATCCTAACACTGACCACACTGTAGACTTGACAGAATGTAAAGATGTCGAAACAAAGAAATGGTGGAATATAAGGTGTAACCATCAATAGTAATCTATGTTTGCACACTGTTTCTTCACATCAGCAATCCGCTTTCACAAAAGCAAAAAAGTATAAAGTATAAATCAGTTTTGTCCTGTAGATAGGGTAATTGCCACTAGCACTAGAAATTGAAAAGTGGTATCACTGTCATAAGAACATATAGGTGCATCCATAAACTTGAATCCATTAGAATCTTTACTATTTTCAACTTTGATAGGAGCCTTGGGTCATACATCCCCACTCCTCTCACATGCACATACACACACATACGCAATATCTGCTTAGTCTGTTAGTTCTCAAGATTTGCCACATCCTTTGTTCCCCAAAAAGTGAAAGTTAAAACCTGCATACCATATGCCGATTTGTGGGTTGCAGTCATCATAACATTTTTATGTAAAGTTTGATAGATGAAGTAAGTTTTGATGATAACCACAACAAATTGTCAGTTATTCTAAGTTACATACTATACAAGTGAACCTATGATGGATGCTCTTTACAAGCATAACTAGAAAACTGAGTGAAAATGGAAAATTAGCCCATGTTTGCTTTCTTTGCCCAGTAGAATTGACAGAAAAGTTCTTTACAGGTGCTGAGTTATTTCCCTTCTCCATGAATGCATCCTTTCATGTGGCTAAAGTTAACATAAAATAAGTAGTAAAAGTATTTTCTGATGTGTGAATCAGTTTTGTGATGTATGCTTTGTGCATAAGTATAAAGAACATGTCATTAAAAATTGAGAATGTTAACCTGTTCATAATATTGTAGACATGTTGGGCATAGGTATAAGGTAGTTTTGGAAAAAGTTAGGTTACCAGTGTTAAAATGTAACACTGGCTTTACTGTATACTTATGTACAGGCAATGGCAGCAAATCAAAATGTGCAGTCTATGATTCCCCCCCCCCCCCTCCCCCACCACCAAAAAATGTGATTGGATGGATTAAAAGGTCATCGCAGACAAAGCAAACTGCTCCCATCCCCTCCCTCAAGGTGAGAATGACGAAGGTTGTTGGTGACTACATAAATGGCCATACAGTGAGAATGTAACATTGGCATACACATTAGCAGTAGGAGCTTCTGGCCATTACAGCTGCTAGTTTAACACAGTAGTGCATCAAAGGGGGTCAGGGCAGGGGAGGGAGCATTATCACTTTTAGGTGTATGGTTAAGAATTGGAACATAACAAAAGCATCTTCAAATGTGTAGTCTTCTCTGTACAATCAAACTTCTCTTCCCACTTAAACCATTAATGAAACACAAGTTTTAGTGCTGTTCTATGAATCCCTGCAAAAGGGTGGACTAGATAGAATGTGAAATGTACCTTCAAAGTAATTTGCAAATCCAAGTTAACATCTTAATTCAGCAAGTACATTGATGTTCTGGACTAGACAGTTACTGGTGTGCTTACAAGCCTAACAAACATGGTACTTTGTAGTAAGTACAGTAAAGTATAGTTAAGTTATAAAGCTTTTTACTAAGTATAAATAAATCAGCTACATGGAATGTACCAATCTAGGTCTTCATTATCATAGTAACACAGATTAGATGTTTTTCAATGTTTCCATAGCCAGATTTGACAAATTTTTATTAAAAGGAAGAGAATTGCAAATACCTTGCTTGAGATGGTTTTCCAGTGATATGTGTGGAGACTATTTATGGTTGGCAAGTATCATGTTATATGGCAGAATTACGGATGAGCAGCATGCTTGCATTGGAATGGACTTTGTGATATTCAAATAATTGTAACAACTCATGAAAAAAGTGGAGTGTAATTGGTGAAATTAATGTAAAAACTAATGTATAGGTGTGGAAAAACTGCAATGATATGGATTGTAAGATTAGTATGTAGCTGTTTTATTACAAAACTGCTTTAAAAGTTAAGTTGTGCCTCAGATGCCCAAAGTTTTGGTTCTCAGAGCCTGTCATGTGCTACCAGATTACATTTTATGATGTGATACTAGGCCAAGAGCCAACAGTGGGAAATGCTAGCACAGGGCAGATATTTAAGGGCAGCTGTGTCACCTGCCTTGGCTAGGCAAGACAAAACAGGCTTTCAAGTGACTTAAATTTCTTATCCTTCCTCCTACTTTTTGAACCTTCCTCGTACTTTTTTCTTAAAATGCTACTGTTGTAATTTTGTCCTACTTTTATGACAGAAAATTTCATGAAGTGGCATATTACAATTTATGAAAATGTGTGAAGAGAAGTATACTGCTGTTAAAAGCTGGCAAGTATCAATGAATGAAAACAACACAAATGTCCCACTTTTGTCTAAATGATTATACTTTTGTCTTGTTTTGTTGAGAAGTTTGATCCTACTTTTTTCACTTGAAAGCCTGGACAGTTTTTCACTGTACTCCATATATGACTTGCAGTTTGCATGTTAGAAGTTAAAACCATAGTCAAACTTTAAGTTTTATTACATCATGCAAAAATATTTGTAGTTAGAAATTATGTACATTGACATGCTTCTCATAAAACTTACAATTTTAAAGACATGTTTCTTTTTGTCACTGTTAGACAATAGAGCTGGGTTGGAAGGTAGGGGATGGGATAAGATTTACATGGACATTGTACCTATGTATACTCTCCTTAGATGCAACTTTTATCATTGTGCTTCCTGTATGCACAGGGTATATTACCCATGAAAACCGATGTGGTAGTGTTACATTCAGTGTGTTATTTGCATCGTTAGATCATTCTTTAACTGTTTACTGCCACCTATGTTTCAAAATTTAATACTAGGTAAGATGCAGGGCTTGGTGGATTTTAAATTTTATTTTTAACCAGTATGCACTTTGTATTTTACAAATGAATTGTTATGCATCACAATAATCAGTAAGTTATAAAACCGAGGCTGGACTGCCATGTGATCGGAGGGTCACGTTAGGATATAATTTGGATTTGGGTTTTAATTAAAAAAATACTTGAGAGTGTGTGACATAGTTGCACACAGAAAAGATACCCCATTAATCAAGCTACTTCTGAAAACAGCCCGTGATTTCAAGCTGGTGTTTCTATATGGAATTTTTATAATCCTTTGATTTTTTTTATCTTCAGTTAAGTGAATGTGTCTGTTTGTGCTTACCATATGCTACTGCCCACATTGTAATAAAAAACAAAAAAAAACAAATAACTTAATCTCTTTGCGCATGTGTTACTTGGGACAAGGATGTGATTGCTTCTCTTGCCATGCTTGACATAGTTAATTCTTCTGATAGATGAAAGAATTTTTAGCTTAAATGTTATTTCCTTCATCAGTTTCCTCCCATATGCTATGGATTGGTGGAGTGAAAGTCCCTTTTCATGTTTGATGTAAACCTCATACTTTTGTGTAATTCTTCTCAAGTACTTTGCAAGCAGGGTATGAAGACATGCAAACCCATCTTAAAAACTTTTGGAATAAGTAAAAAATGTGTATGCTCTTCAACATACATGTTTACTTCCACCAGGCATGATCACTGGTTTGCAATTTCTGCTGTGTCAAGTAGCAGGTTGGAAGATTTGCAAACTTGCTATGTTTAAGTTTAAAGGCCAAGAATTGTGAAAAATAACCTTGATGAGATTTGTAACCAAACTAGAGGAAACTTCTTGACAAATGGAGGTATTCATATATTCAAACTTAGATGTAAAGTTTTATTTGCTGGGGCTTGAGAACAGAGTTGGTGAAACATGTCCATATGCTATTCTTTGGCAGATGAATCTAATATTATTTATTGTAGGTTACGTGTTTTTATTTTAAACTTGGAATTCTTTAAGGGCAAGCCTAATAATTAATGTTAAACATAGGTGAAATTGTTTGGACTTTAACTGGTGTATGTCTTGCTTTTGGGTAGGCCCGAGTTGCTATTGTTTAAGTGGTGAACATGGTATGGGTGCTAAAATTTGCTGTCTGAAAAGTTAGGTTTTTATTTGAATTTATGCAACAAGCAGTCTTCCTTCATGAAAATGTGCTGCTTAGGCTCTCAGTAGATTTTGTGTTTAATTGATCTTGACCCTCAGAGTAGCTGATAGGAATTCCCTCCTTTTGTACTTTCTTCCTTCTTGGGAATCTTTTTTAGAGTTGACCAAAATTTAGTAAACTTCACTTTGTTACTTCTAACAGTTCTCAGATATTATGATGGTTTGGGTCCTGACCGTACATTGAAGCAGCGAGCTGCCATTCCAGATCTACACCTGCCAGACTAGAATGACAGCTCCTTGGGTAAAGTTTCTGTCATCCTTACATACAGTAACTTATGTTTGACTTACATGATTTGTTTGTGAACAACTGTACAACTCACGTTGACATGGTCTAGAAGGGTGGCCCATCCAATTAGCTACAGTTTTGAAAATATATTATGTATACCAAATAAAGGGATTTTCATTTCTTTTGCATAAAACATTTGTATCCATTGTTAAGTATATGCCATGTAATGCTCCATGTGCAAAGTAGTCAATCATTTTGTTCAAAATTAAAGTGTCTTTTTTAATAATAAGCCTAGACTAATCATAAATTGTGATAGGCATAGGGTTACATGTTGTTGCTGGTCTAGCCAACCCTGGTGAAAATTCCAGGTGAATAGGCAACAGGGTTAAACTGGATCCATTGAAAAGATGTAGTGTAGTCTATACCTTCTGAAACCCAGTGAATGTCCAGTTGCTCTAATGTCAAAATTGGGCAAAGTCCATTGGTATAATGTAGTTGAGCGTAGATCATCCCAGTTGAGAGCTGTGTATCCAGTCCAACCCTGTTGGACTGAAATGGAATTTTAACTGAGGTATGCATGGATGTGTACTATTGTATCAATGTTCCCATATGATCTTTTCTATTCAGATTTCATCAGTATGCTCTTTGTGATCTTATAATTAAATAACAACAATGTGCATCTTTCATGGAGCAAAATGTAAATGTTTTTACAGTGTCATAATTTTGCTGTTGGTTTCTGATTCAGCTTTTGTTAATCTAAATCAATTTTTGCCAAGAGCTATGCTGCTTGCTAAAATCAGTTTGTAATGAATGTCCTCTTGGAAGAGTACACTTTTAACCATTTTATTGTCAATATCAATATGTGCCCATTTTCCTCTATTACACTTGCCATCTAGGGTAGTACACTTGTACTTTGTAAGTATGACCAGTACTCAGCCCTTGTGTATAGTAAGATTCTCTTGCACCCCAAGGAAGTATAGAGACAAGCCCCTTATAAAAACAAAAACATATGCTACTTATTAACATGCATAAGAGTGAGACACACCCAATATCAAAAAGCCACTTCCATTGACAATAAGTCTAGGATTCTGTGTATATCTGGTTTCTGCTTATGAGGGTAATTTCAAAACGGACTACTTGGATGGCGCTTCCTCCAACATACTGTACATACAACTATAATTGCTTTAATCGCCTGTCACTGACAACTCCCATATTCTTATCCAAAGCCCCTTTTTTCACAGCTGTACTTTCTATAAGAGATTCTAGCAGTGGATCCACAGAAATAACTGTTAAAGTGGCTATTTGCTTGGGCTGTGGGGCCCATCATCACACCAGGGCGCTGTTTCATAAGTTAAAATCAGTCTTAAGTTTGACTTCAATAGAGTGACTTCACTTCAGGTCAAACGTAAGATCGATTTTACCTCTTTCATGAAACAGGGCCCTGATTAGAATTCATGATGATACAAGTATACTTGAGGAGATGTTCTATTTGGGAATTTACTATAAAAGGAAAGGCTTATGCCAAAAATCACTGTTATGTGAAAGAACTAAATTTAAGCATTCTTTTCATTCAGTTTCAAATGTATTGCGATATCAGCAAAAGAAGGTACTACATTTGTGACCCAAAATAAGCTGTTACATCAGTTCATCACATTGATGAGCAATGCTTTGTTTTCTTTGTTTTGCAATGTGTTGTTTTGACCTTGATGTTAATTTATGAATACAAGCCCCCCATGGGTAATGTGAAGTTTGCAAATTGGTTGAAAAATTAAAAGAAAAACAAAAGGGTGCTCATTATGTGAGGTTATGATGTCACATGTGCTTGCTACAAGTTCACTCTGGATTGAAAATATCTCAACTTCATTATTTGCTGATATCCACCACAAATCGAATTTCGAAGCAATTTTAACCAGACTGCTAAGATGAAGTACCCCTCGAACATATCCACTTCAAGCCTAAATCCCTCTTTTAAACCTTGCTCTCACAGTATGACACATATCAAAGAAAACTGCTATCAATGTTCAATAACTCAAGATTAATTAGCAATGTGACCACTGATAGGCATCTCATTTTGGAGATGTCATGTCAGTATGAATGCTGTAAATTGCCCCCCCCCCCCCCGACACACACATGCACCCATGATACTTGACTGCACAGGTTCCTCTACCTCAGAAACATAAGCATACAGGATTACCTCAAATGGGGCAGGGGCTGCAATACTTATGCCCAAAATTTTGATGCAAGTCTGCCTGAAAATAGCAGACATTTTGTCACAAAGTAACATATATTTTGTCTGAAAATAGCACATTTTCTGCCCACATCGGGTATCCCCCTCCCTTCCTCCTCCCCCCTTATCAATGATAACTTCAGCAGTTAGTTGTGTTTCCAATAGATGAGTTGTGAAATTAGATTTTGCTGTACGGTACCACTGTAGAACCACAGATCAAGGCCACAGACAATTACGCACGGATACGAAGGCTTTGAGCAACTTTTTTGTGTCTTCCACAGTTTACCGTCATTCTGTCCAACCTTTACGGTCCAAGTTACAGGAATTAACTTCAAAAAGAACTTTTCCTCTAAAGAAATTCTCACTGACCTGTGACCGGCATCTCGAGAACCATAGTTTTAAACAGGAAAATTGTGCATGATTACACGACATATCTGTCGTGCACATGCAGTCTCTGTTGTGGTACACTTTTCCTTCCCAGCATACATTGTATATTGAAGTTTCCCAACTCGTCGATTAAGCTCAAACACAGTGTCGTGTTGGTATGGCCTTGAGCAGTATAAACCAAGAGTAGGCTACTGCAGCTACTGGAACATGCACTAGACATGTTTTTGTCTGAATGGAAGGAGGGACTAGGGAGAACTTTTACTATCTGGGGTAAGACTTGTTGACCTTTAAAACAGTAAACTTAAAGGCAATAGGCAGTCGCCCCAAAATTTTCTTTGAAAAATCAGCAAACTCTTACAAATCTCCTCTTATTGCATTACAAGCACCTCTGAAGACGTTTTGAACATAACTATTACAAACAATAGGTAAAGCAAGGCGAAATTCTCCTTGAATTCCACAATTCACTAACAAAAATATTGTCACATGATCAAAATAGGCCATTCATGAACTAGAGTGACAGGATACACTCACTCTGTTTGGGGTGACTGCCTACTGCCTTTAAGGTGCCATCCCAAAACAGTGCACTTCAGGGCAACCTGCTCCACACCTAGCTATGCTAGTTAGAATATTCTAACATTACATTCACATTATGACAGCACTAATTTGACAAAAACACATTTCAATATTCTGTGCTAAGTTTACAAATTATCAGCTAGAAGAATGCTGTACACAGAAAACATGGTAATCTGGCACAAAGGATTAGTATTTGACACAATCTGACATTTTATTTGAAGTTATGATATCCCAAATATTCAGCAAAATTTGATATACATCCCCAGTTAAGCTAGTACATATAAGCAGGATTTACACCTGACCAAATTACATTCCTCAAGGTTGGCACAAACTACACATACCTGACTTAAGACCAACATAAAACCCAGTTCAGTAAGTGCAGTGTGCATTTGCTCCTAACCCATTTATGACCTGATAGTCCATCCTCCTCATCATCAAATCCGGAAAATCATTCATGCTTGATATTTGCCACAGCATTGGGACAGTTGTAACACAGTTGAATAAGATACTGGCAGTACGTGGCTGTCACAGGTGTGGAAGCCCTCAAGTGAATGCTTTACCAGCATAAGTGGATAAGTTGCAGTCCAGTCCTATCATATTGTGGCAAAACTTCAACCCGACTGCAATATGACAACTTGGCTGCACTTGTCTCCAAATTATTCCAGAAGAGTTTTGTGGTCAGGGTGGGTTATGTCAGGTCCCAATCAGATTGGCATAATGTGGGCAAGCCTCAACATGTCAGGATGTTTCAGATACACCTTCTCTAGCAGAAAATATGTCATTTTTGCTTAATTTTTTTGCCAATGGCAGCAAAAAAGGGAAGGAAGTAGTTGTAACTGTGAGTTTCTTACAATATCTAAAAGAGCTTGACAAGAACACTCCTGCATATGAAATGACTAATATGAAAAGAACAGAGCTGCACTGTAAAAATATTGTGACTAGATTAAGGCAACTCTCCAACCTCTTGAGGGTCAAGAATTTACAACTCCAAGAGACACTACTTGAATAAAGTGACTACTCAAAAAGATCAAACTTTATGAATGACATCATGCACAGTGTACTACTGTTAAACCACATTGTTTTATGACAAACACTTGCATATACACCTCTTCTTGATAAAAGCTTGGACACGTAGATGAAAAACATCAGGAATCTGGGGAGCTCCCTGCCAAGAAATTCTGGCATTTGGAGAAAATAAGAAAAGTTGGCTTGCTTCCAAGAATATAAATGTTTTATTTCTGTCCCTGCTTGGACAACTCAAATCCTGTGATGTTTTAATTCACCCTGCTAACAAAACCCAAACATAAAATTTCAGCTGTGAGTTAGTCCAAACTAATCTTCTATCCACATTTACAAACATGCTATGGTATTTATACCTTTGTCCTCAACAAGATTGCTTTTCATTTTGTCAATATTTCATGATACAATATCTCACTTATTTTATCACTGACCTTCAAAGTACAGTAGTGTGGAGTGGTGGCTGAAAGTATAGAGTTGTAAGTAGAGTACCAACTAGGAGCCTCCACTGAATAATGCACCCAATGTTAATTGACCTTGAGCACAATGGTGGTGCCAGGTGGGAGCAGGGGGTTGGATGCCATGGCACCCCCATCAAGGAAGGCTGCTTCCCTCCAGCACCTTCGCCGGGGGAGCCATAATGGCTATGACAAAAATGTAGTCCGCCATGACTGCTGGTTATCCTGATGATTTATTTTGCTCCAAATTAGGGCAAATCATTCTATAAAAACCCAAATTTTTCAAACTGTCTTTAACATAGGCCCCAAATTTCATGGATGGAAACCCAATTTTTGGCTGCAACATCCTTCCACAATCTGTTGCACTTGTCACAGCTTCAGGTTGCTAGCCCCCTTTGAGGAGATTGGCCCTTGTTGGAAAAATCCTGGCACCACTCCTCCTGAAGCATGTGAGTTGCAAAACCACTTAAACCGTTTTTGTCCTCTTTTTGCATCATATCATCTCCTATGACTGAGTACCACCAGTCCATCTTATACTCTGAAATTTCTCCATAAGTTTTTTTTTACTTTTTTGTCTTTTTTTTTTCATCATTCTGATGATGTACTGTCACCAATAAAGCCAGCCATACAACATTCTTCCAGAGGATACAAACTCACAAAATAACTACTTCATTTATGAAGCTGAACACTTGACATCAGCTATCATACACTCAAAATGGCAAGACATTACAGATCTACAAAGATGATGATAGTCTACACTGTAAATCAATTACAGCAACTGTAAAGGCCATCAAACTCCCTCCTCCTATGCAGCTCAAACTATGTGATGAATACTTAAAGTGACTTTGTTAGGATAATAAACACAGAAAGTAATTAATGGACACTTATACATTAGAGTCATGCAGTATGACACAAGATCACTGATCAAAACTAAAAATATACAGCTTAAAAAAGTGTTTCATTCAGGTACATATAAACCAAAGCAAGAAATAATCCCAAGCAGGAAATAATCCCTTTTAATCAAGAAGAAAGCAGTGTTAGATTTATTAGCTATACTGACAGTTTATCATCCTAGTTGGTACCTGGTGGCCAGCCAAGTTGTTTGCCACCAATGACATGTAAATGAATATGAAAGACTGACTGGCAACCATGCAGACCATCATTAATCACAACTCGGTAACCCTTTGTTAGACCTTGTTCCCTGGCAACTTTCTTTGCAACAATCAGGAGGTGACCCAGAATCTGCAAATGAAGAAAACTGAACTATCTGAGAAAATTCTGTCACTCTTTCACATTCACCAAAAAACAAAGTAGAACACTTCTGCACAGTACGTGAAATGACACTGCTTGCAAACATAGGTATAGGAAGCTGCTCTCAGCTGGGGGTAGGGAGGGGTGAACATTCAAGTTTGGTGTCCTGAGGGAGGGATCGAAGGAGACGGAGTGTCCCCCTCCCCTTTCGAAAAACTTTGAATACTTAAGGAAGGGTCCTTAGATACAATTTGGTGCTACATTTTGTACAGTTTGAAAAAGCTCGATACTTTCTTGAAAAAGTTGAGTAAATTTCACAGTGGACAAAGAAAGAGGTTTTGGTCCTTGAATATGAGTGGAGGGAAGTATACTCCGGCCCCCACATTTTTAACTGAGGGGCTTCAGTCCCCACCAACCCCTTGCTCCATATGTCTATAGATGGTCCCAACACCTCCAGGAGACCACAGGTATGAATAATTCAAAGTTTTACAAGACAGGAGGAAATAGAAAAATAAATCATAAATATACACAAGCGTTTTATTTAGAGATTATCAGGGTAATAGGTCTTTACTGAGAATATTACCCAAGGTGATATCATCAATGTATACATACTGTAAGAGATTGCATGGTCAAGTGCATCCGACTTGCAGCCAGAAGGTCTGGGGTTTGACTCCTGGCCGGGTCATACCAAAGACTTTAAAAGACTAAAAATGGAACCTACTGCCATTGTGCTTGGTGCTCAGCATACGCAATGGAGTAGGGAAAACAAGCCAGTGAGCCAAAAATGGATAAAAGGCCATCCACATGGCCGGCCCGACTTAAACCAATTAACCTCATCTAACTAACACATAAGAGATAGCTGGCATCTACTTTCTGTGTTACAATGTCATTAAATGCCTTCAATCAAAGATAAGGATGGCCAACTGGCACCTTTCTTTTATCCTCATCTAAAAATACCTCTAAAAACTTGATCAAGACTTGCAGATACTGTACAATGTAACCTGCCCATGCCTGCTTGGCTGCTCCTGTACACTACAGTTTCTGTACAGTACTGTACCACATACACTGTGGTGTATCAATAAGTAGCATTTCATCAAATATCAACGTTGTCAGCACATACGGTATATACTCAGCCTCATGCCCAGTCCCCATGACTACTGCCCTAGCTGACTGTTCCTGAGACCTACAGTGTATATATTACCTGTTCATCAGCATCTTCAGCTAGTGAAAGTTGTTGGATTGGTTTCTTTGGGATGACCAAAAAATGCACGGGTGCTGTTGGATTGATGTCTTTAATTGCAATGGCCTAATAAAAGGTAAAAGAAATGTAAAGACATTGAATGATAAAGACACATACAATACTTCAAAATGGCTCAGAGCCTCAGACATTCTGTCCCTTAACAACATGTCATTAACTTCTGTCTGTTAATATGATACTGTAACTCGCCTAAAAATTAGTGGTAGCACATCTCATCTTTTCTGTCAATCACCCCCTCCACGTTTGGGCTAAATGCCACAAATGTTAAATGAAGATCAGCCATCAGGACTATTTACAGTACCAACACCATCCATGTT
This sequence comes from Holothuria leucospilota, assembly GCA_029531755.1. Classification (NCBI taxonomy): domain Eukaryota; kingdom Metazoa; phylum Echinodermata; class Holothuroidea; order Aspidochirotida; family Holothuriidae; genus Holothuria; species Holothuria leucospilota. Next base: position 36,475,468 of record CM055969.1, on the reverse strand, counting down.
CCTTCAGTCTCAAGTCACATCTTCAATTAAGCAACTCATGCTGCTTTTGTTAGTGTGCATGATTCAGCAGGTTTCAGATGACAAATGCCAATTAAACATGGCTGATAAGGGTCACTTGGGGCCATGAATATAATGTGACTGCATAAGTGTCTGAGGGGAGGGTTCTGAAGGTTTCAGCACCCCAATAAAAAATTCAGAAGGGCTAAAGTTATGCTTCTGTGCCACATCCTTTCAAGGACAAGAAAACCTTACTTGTGCCCTGAAATATACTGAACATATTTAAAAACTTTTTTATTAAAATATCCAACTTTGTGGTAGTGTACTGTACTACTTCAAAAACTACACAAAATGTAGTATCACCTATGATCACCTCAAATGACCTTTGACCTCCAACAAACCCATAAGGTTCTCTCTCTTAAGATAACACGTCTATATACCAAGTATGAAAAGAATACATGACCATCCCTTTTTTGAAATATCATGGTTTTTCAAGGTTTTCGGTTTTTGACCTTTGATGAACTCAAATGACCTCTGACCTCCAATGAAAACACTAGGGTTCTTCCTCTCAATATGATAAAGTTATATGCCTTGTATGAAAATTGTCATTCATTGCTACCTTGAGATATGTTCTGTACAAGCACTGCTTATGAAAGTGAGGAGATAACATGCTGCTTCAAGCTCATGTCATGTCGAAAATTCATTCTTTTAGAACTTTATGAATGGAAATTTAACCAGAAATACAAGATTGCATTCCTCCTTTACTACAACCAAAAACAATGTTTTTTTCTTTGCTGAAATCCTTTCCTTAATTTAATTCAAAATGAGTCACCTTTCAAATAATTTTACACTTAAGAAGGGTCAACGGCACAAAACTGAACATTTTGGGCACAGGGTTCTTCCTTCAAGATGGATATTGAATGAAGAAGCTTGGAAATCCTGCATCTACAGCATAGCCTTGCAAACTGTGCATACCTCTGTACTGTAAAGTGATGTCAGTTACAGTACTTGAAACATTTCCATACAATACTGTTCTTGTTCATGTGCAAGAATGGAAATCTTGGATGTGACTGCTTATTTCCTTTCTGCGTCTTTACGTGAATACAGTAGTTCCGGTAATAGTTTGTAAGTTTAACTAGCCAAAATACAGGTGTGCTTATTGTGTGCATAACTAATGGTGAATCATGTGGTTGCAAGGTGATTACAGTATAAGTTGGTGACTGAGGTAATGTATGATGTACTTTTGTTTAGAGCTAGCTTATTTGGCTGGTAAATCTTTTGTATTGGTCATCTTTCTTGCTGATTAACACGCTGTAATTGTTCGTAAATATCATGTGGTCACACCAGAAATTTTGCCAGGACTATCAATTGTTTGTAGTTGAATTGAGGTGCAAATTGAGTTACTGTACTGAAGCAACTGATCGTGAATATCGCAGCAGATTTGAAACATGAGATTAATCAAAAGTGGTCTTTCACTAAACGATTAGTTGACCTGTGATTAATCGGCATTCGGCAATAAATTGCTAATTTATGACAGCACCAACTGACGTCAATAAACAATGGACAATCACACAACATTGTGCATGCCCCCTCATGATATAATCCTGGCTACACCACTGACTATTATCATTATTATAAAATATTATTTTAAAATTATAATCAATATGGAAGGGTAGTAATACTGCAAATGATTGTATGTAATTAGCATGCGGTACGTGTGATAATATGTACATTAACATGTTGAACGTGCATGGAGCATGCGAAAATTTTGATTTTTGGGGGAAGTCGTTACAAAGCCCCAAATCAACTTGGGCTTCTATGCCCATGGATATACAGGCCTAGACAACAAAACATCTTGTTTTACATGGAAACTTCCAAAATGTGGGATGGACAATCAAAAAGGGGTTTATCTTGTCATCCCAGACAGTTCCAATTCTCCTATGTCGCTTCTAGATTGGGGTGATGAGTACCTGTCTTCAGGGATCACCATACTTCACAGCGATCATGTCTGTGCGAAGCAACGTATTAAATTACACTGTGGCTATTTGCCCAACAGTCATGCAATTTTGGAAGTTGAGTTTCTTTCCCGACAGCAATCGACCAATCAGATCACACCAATGAGCTTGTGATGTACAGTAAGAAATGTTAGTTGGTGCGGTGCGGTGTATGTGTGTACCACAGAACAATATATATTTCTGTGGTGAGTATGTACATACGTACCTGTGGTTATTTCTTATAGATCAGCACACTACAGACTTCCATAGCTTCGATGATTTACTCAGGAGAAAATTCCAGACAATTCTCATTGAGTCCCATAAGATTATTTTAAATACTATCAGAAGAAACGTTTTCCGTGTTTAGCATAGTTGTTTGTAGAACACAGAAACAGCGAACAAGAATATAAAGGAAGGAAACAAGAAATGCAATCCGAAAGAGTTTTGCATTCAATACAGTAGTGTAAGGCCGATTTTCAGACGATGAGTAGCATGCGGGCCTCACACAGAGTTTACTGAGTCCAAGCGGAAAAATATCGACAGGAGAATCCGGAAAAATGGAGAGAAACATTCCTTGAAGGTTCACAGTATTTTATTGGTCCTTTTTGATAACAAACTCGAACAGAATACAGGAATAAAAGCTGATCAAGAACAAATTTTATGAGAGGGTCCTAAATACGGGTCTGGTTTCAGGAGCTGATGTCTAAAATCAAACTGACTTACAAATTATACCTTGGGCTCTGAAGAACAAAAATCACAAGAGCCCGCGCAAGACTGCGCACAGTCTGATTGGTCTAAACAATAACGTCATATGCATAAATTATAATAACACTCTCTGAATGGCTAGGTCAGACATGAGTTCACACAGTACCGAGCACACCTGGCATGTGCATATTTCTATGCGTTCTATCTCAAAACAATGACAACTCTACTATGACGTCATTCTAAAGCTGGCATGGAGCCAAGATTAACTAGTGACATTGTCAGACGATTATAACCTTGACCATGACCTTCATTCAGAGTGCAAATAACAAACAACACAATAAAATATGTAAGTATGAAAACAGATCATAGAGAATAACAGTATTGAAGTCTGAAACATATGGAATGACTAAACATACATCTCACAGTAATTGTCATGTTGCAAATTTAATAAAATGCTGAAGTCGACTCGGAATAAGCTTGCAAAGTTCTGTTATTTAGTGGCACCATTTATCATCTAGCTACTGTAGCTTCTCATTTCAAAAAAAACTTTCCCAACATACAATTCAAATATTTTCTGAGGCTACACACTTATAATAGCTCCATCACTTTTGTCCACAGTCGGAAAAATATAGAAGCATGTCCTAACTCCTATAAGTTTCCGGACTGTCGGAAAAAATAGATTTTACCTTTTTGCCCGACGTACTAGGCCTAAGTATGTTTTGAGGCTACAAATTTAGGATAGCACCAACACTTTAGTCACAGTCGGGAAAATAAGGAAGGAAAGTCGTGTAATTTTTCCGACTGTCAGGTAATTTTCCAACATTAAATTAACCATAGGCCTAGGCCTATATCAGAAGTTAGGCCCTAAATAGACCATACCAGCAAAGTGGCTCCTGGTTGCACCAAACACCAGGGAACCAGGAGACACTTGAGTCCCGTCTGGAAAACATGTAGGTTACGCTGAAGATCTTCGGCGTGGCACTCAAGCGGTCACGCCAAATTTCTGGCGTATTTTGTCATCTTGATTTCTATTCTTCATCTTCTTTCGGAATACGGTGACACATCCAAAGGGACACCTGCCTACAGCAGAGCCGCACCTAGCCTACAGCAGAGGCTCGCGTAATTTTTATCTTGCCTTTCCTTTGGCGTAAATCTTTGGCGGCGAAAAAACGAACTTTCCAGTATGGACTTGAGTGGGATCCTAACTTACAAATAATTTGCAGACAAATAATGACTACTAAATGAGCAGACCTTTGTACTAAATTACATCACATTGCACTCACACAGTCGCCTAGGCCTAGGCTACGCGTACATGTTTATGTCATACCTGATCGTCTTCATACAACTTTTCTGAGGGTACTTCACCGCGGATGATCTTACTAAAAATGGAATCACCACCAGGCTTGGCTGTTTGTGCTGCTTTCTGTTCATCGGCCATCATAAGATCACTTTTCTTGTTGTTGTTGTTGTTATTATTAACAGTAGAAAAAAGCCCGAAAGTCGGCGAACACTTGGTCAACACGTACGTTATAATTAGAAAAGTGCCAGCTATAAAAAGAAGGGAAACCTGAGCAGAAGGTCTTGACGGAATCATTTACAATACACACAATCTAGCTAAGGCCTACGCCAGGACCGGACCTTGCTCTATGTTATTTGTAAGGCTGCTAGCCTAAGTACAGCACCATATACTGTACTACAGACGAAGTATTATTACAAGCAAAACCGTACAGTGCCATATGAAATAATTATAGTGTAAGTCCGGCTGGCCTCATTTTTTTTCCACGAGGTTATGGGCAAAGTTGATTTTCGAAATTTTTCAAATTTGTTTCTAAATCATGGTTAGGGTTGTGTTTAGGGTTATGATTACGTGGGTTATTTGGCCCGTTCTTTCATAATCCGGTGTCAGAATTACAATAAAAGGGTCGGAAAGCTGTCATTTTGGAACTAGATGTGTGGCCTATTTCCAAGAAGCTGATTGGTCCATTGGCATGATTTGCCCATAACCTCGTGGGAAAAAAATTGCGCGTCCGGCTGGGAATGAACGAGTGCACGTGTGAAATCTAGTCAGGGTCACCCTGCCGTAAGAACGCGTTTTCATTTTGGAGTTTTCGAACACGTTCCTTTCTTCAGGGTGACCCTGACTAATGTGGACCCAGTGAACACCATAGAAATAAAAGTAAGGGAGAACGCTAACACAATGCATCTATGCATGTTCAACCGGTGAAGCAACGAAAATAAGGGCGCTTTCGTTGTACGGCAAAAGACCGGTTGATTGATGTGTCTCCGTACGTACAGTGTGCATTCTGCTGCAGAAGTTATAGCTTATTTTATCCGTTTTTCGAAAGATTAGGAGTAATTTTCACAACAGAAATAAGTCATTGTGCCTTAAGTATTTTGTTTTATACTCCTAACTTGAAAAATTGTGGTTTCTTTGCCAAGGGGCAAAAGCAATGACGTGATATTTGCAATACGCGGAGATGCTCTGTTGCCGTACAACCAAGCCAAATCAATGGCTTCAGTCCAGATCGGCTGACGTCATTCGCCCTTACTTTTATTTACTTGGTGAACACTAAGGGTAAACCATTAAAGGCATTTTCCAGTGGCTTTTCACAAGAGTCCCATGTAAAACAGAAAAAAATTTCAGCTCATACCCTCTAAACCCCGTAGAAAAACTCTTTTCCTAACTCGAGATATCTAATGTTAAAGACTACTTATTTTTGCAAAAATACCTCCAGTTCTCATCAAGGTCACAGAATGTTTTGTAAAGTGGGCACATTGCCTCAGATTTCTTTTGTTTTCCTTTATAATTGAGTGCACTGTTGTCCTTGAAATTAGATACTGTTGGAATGTTTGAATATCTTTCCATGTCGGTTTAACATAAATCTACACCATATGTACGGCATAACAAACAAAGTTGCTAAATATTCCTTAGAACGGTGTCAATATCATAAAGAAATTCAATGCTTTGTCAAATTAATGTGCAGCGATGACATCACAGATTTCCCATAATACACTTTATCTTGAATAAAAAATTGCATTTCTTTGAAAATTAGTACCTTTCAAACGCTACAAGCTATTGAGACGCAGTTTTCACCTCCTAGAAGAGAAAAGTTTTCTGCATTATTTGGAGTCATTGATTTTTGTAACTGGCAAATCCTTTTAAGCAGGAACGTTTTTCGGCCATAGACAGTGGCGTAGCTACGGGGGACTGGGGTACGTGCCCCCCACGGCAAAGGCGTACCACCCCAGATGCTCCCTGTGGAAAATTTTGGAATGTACAGTTTTATATATATATATATATATATATATATATATATATATATATATATATATATATATATATATATATATATATATATATATATATATATATATATTATATATATATATATATATTCCTTGGCACTTGTCTTCGCAAAAACGTTATTCCACGAGGTTTTAAACTAAACTTTCACGTACAGACCGTGTCCGATTTTCACTTTCGCCGTGACACCTCTCGGTATTTACGTTCGTGCTCGTTTAGTCTCATGCGCTCGACCATCCGTAGCATGGTTCGAAAGAAAGCCGGATTTGATCGCACCATACAAGACCAAGGGGGTCTCTTATTCAACACCTTACCAGAAGCTGGAGAAGTGCGCTTCCTTATTCACGTTTACAACCGTCGGCTTTATAATTTTTTGCTTGATTCTAAAGCCAAGACTTTAGCAAGCCTGTTGCCTGACCCACCCTCTACTCATACCCCACCCAGTGATACCATACAAACACAGGACACGAAGCTTGTGGTCACCATCCCCCCCGATCTGGAGCTTTCCTCTTCTGAACGCTCAGTCTTAGCTAAAGGCCTGAACTTTGTTCCCTTGAACCCCCTCCCTGATGAGTTTTCCATCCGCAGAGATGTTTCTTCATTCTGCAGGAAACTTCGCCTCCGACAGCATTTTGGCCTCACAGATCAGCCTGACAATACGAGTCCAGAAGATTTCTTTAACACGTTAGGCTCCACCCGTTCTTCCTGGACACCTAAATCTGGAGAAAACAACATTCTGGACTCCGTAATTGAATCTATCAATAAGGATGTTGATCGCCTTCTACCCCCCAAGAGAACTACCCTTAGCAATCTTTCCCCAGAGGAACGAGAGGCTCTCCTGTCACTCAAAAGAAACAAGAACCTCATCATCAAACCAGCTGATAAGGGTGGAGCCGTGGTGGTTTGGCAGAAGGATTTGTACGTAGCAGAGGCCCATAAGCAATTATCGGACCAAACTGCATACACTGAACTTCCTTCTGACCCCACTTCTGACAGCCAAGCTTTGGTTAAGAAGACTTTAACCAACCTTATTAAAAACAATCAACTTCCTAAATCAGCAGCGTCACTACTCCACCCTTGCCCACAAATCTCCAATTTCTATCTGCTCCCAAAAATCCACAAGGCAAACAACCCTGGTAGGCCCATCGTTTCTTCCCACAGCTGCCCCACCGTTATTATTTCTGAGTTTTTGGACTCAGTTCTCTTCCCGTTGGTTTCAGCGTTACCGTCTTTTGTTCAAGACACTCCTCATTTCTTGAGACTTATCCAAGACTTTGAATTTCCCGAAAATTGCGGTGAACGTCTGCTATTCACCATGGATGTATCTAGTCTCTACACATCCATCCCCCACCATGCTGCCTTGTCAGCTATCCGCCATTACCTGGACCAACGACAAGACCCCCAAATTCCTACAACTACTTTCCTTCGCTTGACCGAACTTGTTCTCACCCAAAACTGTTTCCAGTTCAATGGGCGCTTTTTCCGTCAGGTCAAAGGAGTAGCCATGGGAACCAAAATGGGTCCTTCTGTTGCTTGCCTAACCATGGGCCACTTTGAAGAACAACTTTTTTCGCAGTATACCGGTGCTCACCCTTTCCTTTACAAAAGGTATATTGACGATATTGTGGGAGTGGCAACAGGGACCCGTCAAGATTTAGAATCTTTCATCCAATTTGTAGGATCCTTCAGTCCATTTTTGAAATTTACACATTGTATTTCTGACACTTCAGTGGTTTTCCTCGACCTTCAATTATCAATTTGCGATCGTAAAATCAAGTCAAACCTACATTTTAAACCCACCGATTCTCATAACTACCTTTTGTATCCATCCAACCATCCCAAATCCTGTACCAAATCCATCCCATACTCACAACTTTTAAGGGCCAGAAGGATTTGCTCAGATGATTCTGATTTTTCAGCAGCTTCCAAAAATATACTATCATTCTTTGAGAAGCGTCAGTATCCCACCAAAATCCTTACCGGTGCTCTACATAGAATCCAAGGAATCAACAGAGAGAAAGCCTTGAGTAAGAAATCTAACACGTCTACCAATCTACGCATTCCTTTGGTAATTTCCCATCACCCATCGGTACGCCCCATCATTCGTGCCATTTACAGGAATGTAGAGACCCTTCGTAAAGACCCTTCAACCCGTGATCTTTTCCCCGAACCCCCCATTACGGCCTTCAGAGTTGAAAAGAACATTTCCAAGCACTTAGTTCGGGCTTCCCATCCACAACAACCAACTGACAACACCCCAGGTACATTTCCCTGTGGGCGTAGTAGGTGCAACACATGCCCAGTGGTTGGCAAGAACACACTCATTAATATTTTGGGTTCTAACGGCAACAAATTCAGTGTGAACCAACACTTCACCTGCACTTCCACAAATTTGGTTTACATTTTAGTTTGTGGACGTTGCAATTGCCTGTATGTGGGAGAGACCAAACGTCGGCTGGCTGACCGAATCACTGAACACCTCAGGTCCATCAAACAGAACCTTCAAGGTTATCCGGTCGCCACACATTTCAACCCACCATCACCGTGCTCAATTAAAGACTTGGCCGTCACCGCAGCCTTAATGTGCAGAGGTTCTGACCGTGATCGTCAGACCGCCGAAAACCGGCTTATCATGAAGCTCGGGACCCTCTCCCCACACGGTCTTAACATTAGAATGGACCTTTTTTAACTTGTTCCCCTTTTCATTACTTTTTACCAGTTTTATGCAGCCTTCGCATTTTTACACCGTGTTGGCTTTGTACGACCGGTTTGCCGTGCCTTTCTTCAATGTGTTTCTTCTCCATTTCTACTTCTTTGTTGTTCAGTTGCATTTCTTTGCCACCTGATGAAGAGTCTATACTCGAAACGTCGTGGAATTTTCCGCAAACTTTTAGCACTTTTTACAACCTTTATCGACCTATATATATATATATATATATATATATATATATATATATCCATATATATAAATATAGATATATATATATATATATATATATATTAGTCCTATAGAGAGGAGAAAATTCAGAAATTGTGCCCCAGAAATGTTTCGTGACCCATGCAGTTGCCCCCTGCTCAAAATTCCTGGCTACGCCAATGGCTATAGGCCGAAAAACGTATCCCATGGCCGAGGGATTTCACCGACGTCACATGATCGGGCGTCTCCTTGGTTTTGAAGCTAGGGCAGGATCGTGCATCTCTTTGGTTTTGAAGGGCACGAGTCCATTCTGTCACAGAAGTATTTGTGGTTATGCCGTGCTCGTGTGCTGTAAATACGCTTAACGCGTGTGTGTTTTGCCCTTCAGTGCCTGTGAATCCTACTCGTGTGACGCCATATGAAATCCTCCACAGTCTACACTCTAAAAATGTCCTAGTCAAATTTGAATAGAATCTAATCAATAGGGGCACGAACCGGAATCTTGTCAAATCTTTGACTAGATTCGGCTCATAAATGAAATGAATAGTTTCATTAAGTTTTGAACTATTTCTAGTCAATTTTGAAACAAATCTTGTCAAATATTTGACAAGATTTCGGTTCGTGCCCCAATTGACTAGATGTTTTTTAGAGTGTATGGACATTTCACATGCATCCCTCAGCTCTCCGGTCAAATATTTTTTTGGAAACCTTAAGGCTTATGGTTCCCCTGAACAAGAAATCAAGTGGTAAAACAAAATACTTTGGGTTTCACTCATTCCAAATGGCTGCCAAAAACAAAATGACGAAAAACTCATAAATATTTTGTAGCCTATTAAATAATAATTAAAGTACATATTCTTTTTAAAAATATTTTTCAGACCGTTCTACTCTTTAAACAGGGGCGTAGCGAAGGTGTTATCTTTGGGGGGTGTGGAGATTATGTTTTGCCGACGGATCTGGTAATGCGTAGTGCGAAAAACGAGTTTAGCGGGTGGGGTCCAGGGTCCCGCCTAAGGACCCCTGATGGGGTCTAGGGGGCGCAGCCCCCGGAAGTTCTGAGGTTTAAGTATATCTCTGGGTGAAAAATTAAGTCTAAGGATGGATCTATTTTTGTTCATAATGCATGCATCGTGAAATACAAACTATATCCCCACTAATTATAATGTATTAGGCCATTCCTCTCGTCAGGGAGCTATAGTTTAATGCGGTTGGGATCCAGAGCCCCGCTAGTGTTTTAGCTAGGACGTTTTCTCAATGCGACATTTACTGATCTGTAGCCTGGGGGAGGGGTCTAAGGGGAGGGGTGTCCCCCTCCCCTTTGGAAATTTTTGGAATTTGTAAGGTGTTTAGATCGCAAATGTTGCAATATTTGAGGGGATTTCCGCCCTAATGAGGAACCTCAAAATTTACACCCGGGTAGAATTTGCGTGTCAGATTTTTTTGTGCGACATTTTTCGCCGTTTATGCGACATTGTCTCACAAATAAGGGCTGGCTAAAACACTGGGCCAGCTTAAGGGCCCCTGGTGGGAGTCCGTGGGGCCTCGGCCCGGAAGCTCTGAGGTTATAGCTTAATCTCTCGGTAAAAAATTAAGTCTCGTGCAGGATTGGTATATTTTCATTGGTTCATAATGCATTATCCAATGCAAAGATTCCGGTTAATTCTAATGTGTTAGGCTATTCCTCCCGTCATGCCACTATACTTCAGGAGCTGAGCCTGTCGTTCAGAACTGGAACCTATGTGTTCAGCATTTGAACACTAGACGCTACAATAAGTGGATAGGCGTCCGGGGTTCAAAAAGGGAGAGAAAGTGTCAGAATCTTAACACAAGTGTTCAAAATATGCTTTAAACGCCAGAATCTGAAGATGGGTTTTGTATCTGTTTCATTTCGGTGTTCAAAAGTGAAAAGCCTGAGATTGCAATGAAGGCAGGGCCGTCTTAACGCATGGGCCCACTGGGCCCAGGCCCAGGGCCCCGCGATGTCAGGGGCCCCGCAAATTGACCTCTGCGCAAAAAATCATATCTCCCCTTGCGTAAAAGATTTTTGTGTGGAAATACTGTTATATACTCTACTACTACTACTACTACTACTACTACTACTACTACTACTACTACTACTACTACTACTACTACTACTACTACTATTCTACTGTATCAATATCATTCAACACCACCAACCAACATTCGAATATTTGTGGAATCTTGGAGTTTCTTATTGGAACCGTGTTATAAGGATTTCGCTTTCATCAACTGTAATCATTTTCATTCAGGCTGAAAAGAACGCAAGAGGAATTAAGGTAGGCCTATTACATTATGTTTTATTAACGTAGCCTTAATTTCTTAACTTGGCAATCATTCTCACCTGTTAACGTAACATGCCAAAAGTCCAGTGTTGTTATTAGGGATGGAGAGCAACTGGAAGATTACTCTTCTATAATGTATTTCAGCTTATAGATATATCACATATGTTATTCACATAAAAGTTCCAATTTCCATGCTTTATGCGCGACATGGGGGGGGGGGGGGGGTAAATGCAGGCATGTCTATGCTTGAGCGATGGTCAAGGATGTCAATTTTTTACGCAACTTTTTTCGAACACACTTGATTGAGGGGCCCCGCTCCAATGCCGGGCCCAGGGCCCGGTGATCTCTTAAGACGGCCCTGAATGAAGGGAAGACAAGCGCGGCACACATTATTTTTCCCAGGATGCTGGTGGGTAGAACGGATCCTCAGAAGTTTGCAAAATGTGTTTGAAGTCAAGTTTAGGGTTTAGAAGACGGGCTTAGGATACCTTCTCCATGGGAAATCGGGTGCTGCTCCCCATGGTGATGATAAAAGTAAGGAATAATGTGCAGACAGTGGTTTTTAGCTCAGCTGAAAGCTTTCAGCTGAGCTATTGCTGTCGTGCACGGCAAAACTTCTACGTCACGGCAAACGTCTGTCACCATAACATTTGCGTTTAAGTGCCTGACATTTCGCTGTTTTTCGTTAGATTTGACTGAAATTCAGTAGAGAGGTTAGCAAATGTAGTATCTGTATGTTGCGACTTTTTTCGATTAATTTGGCCGCTATTTGACCTCGGCAGGAGGCTTTGTTTGAAAACGTAAAATTCCCTACTTGTCTTTCAGTTTTGTACCAATCTTGATAATATGTTTCATATAGATAGTTCAATTTGTGCTGAACAAAAGTTATTTTTTTTTTCGTTTCTGCAATCATTAAAGGCATGAAAACATCACTTTTTGAAACAAATTCTGGCAAAGTCCCCATGTTCGGGAATACGTCGAGATTCCCAGTTGTTATCATTTGAGAGACTGTGCAACGAAACGAAGTACAAACGTATACTGAACATATATAAATATACAGGACGTCTCGTGCTTAATCGTGTGGAAGTGTTTACGCAAAGCGCAGTGTATCGACTTTTGAATACCGTAGGTGGGCTACCTCAATATGTCAGACTATGTTTGCTCAGCTCTTTGCTTTCCAAACCAGGGATATGACATGAATAATATACCGTACAGCCTACTATGGAGGCGTTGCGTCATGAACATGTGGTGCTGATCTCAGTCAGGCTTTTTAATAATAGACTAGCTAAATTGGTTGGATCATGGTTAGGCCTACTCGAAAAGAAATACCGGACATTTGAAAGTTATGCAAGTTCTTGCGAATATGTGGCCTTGTGCGAAACATAGGCTAGTGGTATAAGCTAGGCGGCAGAAACAAGTATTCAACTTAGCCTGATGTCTGAATGGTTTTAGGAGTTTGGCTTAAAGTTTAAAGAGAATATATCCAGTCGCCTCAAGTTTCAAGTTATTTGTAAACATTACCTTAATCTTTCAAATTTTCTTGTATCTCCTTTACAAACATTCTTCTTAACATTTCTGGACAAAAATATTTAGTATGAAAGGTAAACAATTGACTTATCCTCCTTAATAGCAAATTAGTTTATATTGTCGCATGAAGGAAAGAAGCTACTTGTGAATTGGGATACCGGCTCGGGGTACACTATTTCAAGTTACTAGGGTGAATGTTGTCTAGGAAATGTCGTACGAGGAAAGAGGAACCCACCCCTTTCTTTTAAACAAAGAACATAGCACGTTGATTGAAAATACAAAGCTTCATATGGTTTAAGCTTAACGGTTGTGCTAACATTCCAAAAACAATTTTCGGTTTGAAAAGGAAAACGTGCTTTTTGAAGGCGTGTGCCATAAGTCAGTCTCGGAGCCTGCAGGAATTGTGCAGCTCAGGCTTCTAGTCAAGCGGGCCAAGGGGGCGAATCCCTCTTTGAAATTTGTTCGCCCCCTAGCAAGTTTTCAAGTTGCCATTGGCTTAATAGCATTTGTATACATTTGGCCCCCTTAAAAAATTTTTAGTCCCTGGAAGCCATTTCGCCGCCATTCAGTACCTTGTCAGGCTACAAGCCTGGTGCAGTCACATGGGCGTCGACACTGCAGGAACCGCCCCAGTCTTGTTCTCCGTTGCCGAAAGCCCCACCAAGTTGTTAAGGGGAAGCCATGGGGGATGATATTTCAATAGCCTTAGACTAAGTATAAGTGTGCATATTTTCCCAACGCTCTCTACGAACTGTAGTTACCCTCCGGCCTGTTGAGACACATTCACGGGTCCTAAAAGCGATCGACGATTTATATACCTGGTAGATCCCAATCATAAAAATTTTATGCAGTAAAATAATTTTGTAGGGGAAAACGGGACTAAAGAGTACTCAGAATTCGAGGCGCGTAAAGAATTTAATTTAGAAATTATCCCTTTATATTGAGCAATTGAGCTGTTTCGGTTTTTCCAAATCATAGTGGCAACACTCATTTGAACTTCTGTCCCTGGACAAGTTCAAGGAATATCTCTGGTGCAAAATATCGCTTTTAAGACCTTTAACCATTTGTAAAATTTCTTTATCGGAAGTTACTATCTGGGTCTAATTATGGAAAACAAATGAGGTCTACAAAGCAGCACACTCATAAACATTCATTATTTGTATACTAACATCTCTGCAGTATATAAAGTTAACTTTGTGTACCAGATTTAGTCTTTCAGAGACTTCAGGAGTTCAATACATATTTCATTACATTTATATTTATCTCTTTGTTTTCTAACGTACGTATGATCAACATGAGTTACAGACCAGTGGCGGATCCAGGATTTGGCAGAAGGGGGGGCCCAGGTCATGGTGGTTTGTATAAAAGTTCGATCTGGGGGAGGGATCTAAGGGGGAGGCGGTGCACCAGGGGCGGTGGCAGGGTATTTTGATAGGGGGTAAAGTATGTGATGAGTGATCGCCATCCTGGGGGAAGGGTCTAAGGGGAGGGGGTTGTCCCCCTCCCCTCCCCTTTAAGAAAATTTTTGTTAATTTAAGATTGCTCAGATGCAAAATGGTGATGTCTTTAGTATATTTTTGAAACTGATCATACATGGCTGGAAAATGCTCATAATTTAGTGAAATTTAAATTTTTGGTTGGGTGGAAGATGCTTTTCTGGGGAGGGGTCTAAGGGGAGGGGTGTCACCTCCCCTTTAAGAAAATTTTTGTTAATTTAAGATTGCTCAAATACAAAATGCTGATGTCTTTAGTATATTTTTGAAACTGATCATACATGGCTGGAAAATGCTCATATTTTAGTGAAATTTAAATTTTTGGTTGGGTGGAAGATGCTTTTCTGGGGAGGGGTCTAAGGGGAGGGGTGTCTCCTCCCCTTTAAGAAAATTTTTGTTAATTTAAGATTGCTCAGATGCAAAATGGTGATGTCTTTAGTATATTTTTGAAACTGATCCTATATGGCTGGAAAATGCTCATAGTTTAGTGAAATTTAAATTTTGGTTGGAGGAAAGAGGAGAGTAGCCTTTTTGTCCACATATTAGGATGGCAGTTTCCCGAACTGAAGTCTTGTTTTTCCTTATATTACCCTAAATTCGAAGTACATTTCATTTAAGTAAATTACAAAGCTTAAAGAAGACGCTAATGTTGCAGCAAGTTATAGTTAAAAGCCTGAGGTTGTTGAAAATATTCCTCTAAATATTAAAGAATTCTGAAATTTCCTTGAAAGTAGAAGCAGTGTTCCCAATGCTGTGGGCCCGGCCGGTAATAGACTGAAGTTAGCAATCCAATACAGCGCTCATGGGTAACCCCTTGCAATGCCCGGAAATAGTTACTGTGACCAATATAAGCCAAAATGTTATCAGCCGGAGGTCAGTAACAGAATTATTAACATAAGACTTACAGTATTTTCTGAGGTAGAAATTTAAATAATGAACAAATTTGAATTTCACTCTGACACATCACAAAGGCCTATTTAATTGGAATAGGGTATAGTCATTTGTTTTATGAAGTTGAAAAAACTTCAAAAATTTTTGGAAGGGGGGGCCCGGGCCCCCTGGGCCCCCCCCCCTAAATCCGCCCCTGCAGACCCATCCAAAATATTGACTGCAGACTTTTAGGTCAACAGGAAAAGCTGAGCTTCGGCAACATTGTTGCGCTTGTTCAAGAATGTCATATGACCCGAAATAGTGCACCTATACGGAAGCCGTAAAGTCCCTTTCTTTTCCCGAGTTGTCGACGGACTCAGTCACTTGTCCAATTACACCGACGGCCGTTGATACGGCCGTTACATGCATAATCAATTTGCCGAAGGGTCTTCAACTTGAATGGGCAATTAGATGAAGAGCCGAAAATCGAAAGAGCCGAAAATCGAAACAGCCGATAACAGACTGGCCCGTTCTCTCTTTCTCTTTTTTCTTTTCATTCTCCGTCTTCACTTTCACTCCCTTCCTTTCCCTTTCTTTTTCGTTCTTCTCTTCTCTTCTTTTCCTCCTCTCCTCTTTTCCTTTCCCTCTCCTCTTTTTGCCGACAGACCGCAATTTGCCGACGGGCGACCAAATATTGGGGGGGCCCCCACCCCCACACCCCCCGCTCGCTACGGCCCTGGGGTTGATATCAGTCCGTCCACTCTTCATCAGTCAATCACTCGAGGGCGAGCACACTGACTTTCTGCAACCATCGTCTGATTTCGCAAACCTTACTTTGTTGGCCAATTCATAAGAAAAACGGTTCGCAGTTGGTTCGACGACAGCTGCATACTACCATGACTTTACTCAACTGCGACGCTACTCCCAATCCTCCCCCGACTCCACTACGAATATCAAACAGTCCCATATTTCGATGTGACTGTCAGATGACAATCTGGACCGAAAGTCGGGTAGAGAACAAATTTGGAACACACTTAT
Source organism: Holothuria leucospilota (assembly GCA_029531755.1). Taxonomy (NCBI): domain Eukaryota; kingdom Metazoa; phylum Echinodermata; class Holothuroidea; order Aspidochirotida; family Holothuriidae; genus Holothuria; species Holothuria leucospilota. Next base: position 36,459,320 of record CM055969.1, on the reverse strand, counting down.
CCGACCCGACTGCCACGCGACTGATTCTCGCCGTCAGGTTGAACTAAATTACCCAGATATTGGTCACCAGCTGTAAAATGCGAACAGTGATAAATGCGCGCGGAGCGCACCAAAAGTCTACAGTAAATCTCACTTTCCATGGCAAGAGTTGCCTGCCGGTTCTCAATGAGAGACTTTCATTTTCATAACGAAATTTGTCCGCCAACTGAAGACGGCAAGTCTAAATTTTAGAATACTTGGTAATCCATTAAAGCTGTCAATTTTCCTAAAATAGTAGGCCAGCTGTATTTACAAAAATAAAGCCAGTTGCACAATAGAAATAATGCTGTTTTCTTTCTTCACCACGCCTATGCCCAAGAAAAATCGGCCATATTGCAAAACCCCACAGAGTAGGTTCCTAATATCCTCCATGTATAAAACCGCCCTTACCGTTGAATAATGCCAATGTTAATTTGTTATCATCATGTACTGAAGCTAAAAGGGGGTGAAGGGCACGAAAATTTTTGTAGGCCTACTTTGCAAGTGATTTGCGATTGTTCCCCCAAGCCTTTTTTATTTCAGTTTATTTTTATTTTTTGATTTATTTTTGTGCTGAGTTATAAGTTTATGCAGAAAAGGTCTTGCAATGTTCATGTTGTGAAACGTAGAAACATGAAAGATATTTGTAAGGCGGACCCCAGAGTATACGACTTCAAATTGGGGGTTTCTGTACTTTGACAATACTGACCACAAGCAGCATGTAAAAGTGTGTTTCAGACAGTTGCTCATTTTACATTTTAATATTCCTCGTTGAAAGTGAAGGTGTTGAATTTTCGGTACGCCCGGCCTCCCATGCCAAATAGGACAACCAGTCACCTTTTACTTTCTCACAAAAGGAAAATTTACAGCTTTTAGGTAATGAAGAACTTCCACCAGTCTGCAACATGATTAACACCTGTAACGTGTAATGAAGTAAAGCTGTTGCCACAGCAACAAATCATATTCAACTGCCATGTTGAAGGGAAAATCGCTGTTCGTGTAACCATAGTTAATAGTGACACATCCCTATTAACTAAGGTGTAACTCAAACCATAATCACAGAAACTGACCTCTGTCAAAATGACGACCAGTAACTTTTATTATAGGTAGTCGCCAAACCTACACATTTTTGAATTGCATGCATGGGAAGTTGATCCTACAGAGGACGCAGTCGTACAGCCCAGTAAAATATCCGTCAGCCTAAATATTTATCTAGTCATAAAGCAGAGCTCGTAAACGAAGTGTTACCTAGCTGCACCTACTCCCTCACTTGAGCTTTATTGGTCCAGCAGATCGCTTTACAAATATTCAATTGACTGGTTCCTTGCGTTAACAAAGGAACCTATGTAGTCAAGTTGGCATGTGTATGTGTGTGTGTGTGTGTGGGTGTGTGTGTGTAGGGGGTAGTGCGTGTGTGTGGGTGTTTGTGTGTGTAGGGGGGTGTGTGTGTGCGTGTGAGACGCGTTGTCACACAACGTTGTCACACAAAATAAATACGGTAACCCTAGGTTGGAGACAAATGGTATGATCTAGGGGACATGTAATTGAGTAGTGGACATGTAGCGTATGGATAGGGTGATGGAAAAATGTAACAGAGATATATTGTACTTGAAGGTGAACATGGGAGAATTGCAGGCAGAATAAATGAAAAGGGATGCATAATTCAGTGTGATTCTTGTATTATCTCAGCTCATATGATATCCACGGCCGCACATAGCGGGGGCGGGCAATTACCCCAGAAACTTTCAAAGTGCACCGTTTCCAACTTTGAGAATATAAAGAGAAAACGCAGTAAAAATATAAGAAATAGCTGTGATCGTAATGATAGACCTTAAACAATTTCAAATAGGCAGATCAATATTTTCATGCCTATATCTGTACACATCACCAATCATTTACAGCTCTATTAGGATGTATTTATAGCCTACTTTTCTAAAATTTTCCCGCTACGCCCGATTATGCATAGCTACAATGTTGCTGTTGTTGCTATAGGTAGCTTCAATCATCAATGGCTTAAAAACGTTTTTAAACCGTGCCAGTTTAGTCATAAAAACGTTTTATAACCAATAACACTCCCCTCCCCCTCCCTAGACCCTCTCCCACAACGGAGTTCAATGGCTGAGGTCATGCTTCACATCATAGGCATATCCACCACGCTCTCAAAAATTACTTTTGTCGCACTTAGTCACAACTACTTTTCGTTTTCGTTTTAAAACTGAAATCCCTCAAATATTGCACTACTTGCCATCTATACGTCCTCCTGAAATTACAAATTTTCGCCAAGGGGGAGGGAGACACCCGTTCCCTTTAGTCCCCTCCCCCCGGCCACAGATCAGTAATGCCCACTTTTTGCCCCCTAGCAAAAAAAGTGTATGTGCGGCCACGTGTATTACCATTTTTCATGGATTGATTTTTTCCCATTATTTGAGAAATGGCAGACCTGAGATTCGAATTTCTAGGCTGTGTACATGTGGGTAGTGCAGTTTCCGGCCATCTGGAGGGCTTGTAAAGCCAAACATTTTCTTGAATGCTCCGCGCCAACTGATGGTGGCGGTCCGCTTAGATAGTGTTGACAAGCCTGACCCTCATTTGCTATCTATACGTCCTCCTGAAATTACAAATTTTCGCTAAGGGCATAGGCGTACGAGGCGGGGGGTCTGGGGCTGCAGCCCTCCCAGGGCAGGGAAAATGCTTGTTTCAGGGCACTGACACTTGTATTTTCAGGGCAAGGTTGGCAGTGCAGTAAGCAGTGCGGCGGGCAGTGGCGTTTGCCAACAGGGCAAAATGCTTTTTAGTTGCACAACGAAATAATATCTTTCTTTATAGTCTGTGATGAGCGGGAGGGGGACTCATCCATACCCGTCCTGAGTGTTATCATGGTAAAAGGGGAAAATCGGGGCAATCTGCAAAATTTTCAGGGCAAACACCCTCTGCCCTCCCTGTGAAATGTCTTCCCGTACACCAATGGCCAAGGGGGAGGGAGACCCGTTCCCTTTAGTCCCCTCCCCCAGGCCACAGATCGATGCCCACTTTTTGACCCCTAGCAAAAAAGTGTATGTGCGGCCTTGTGTATTACCATTTTTCATGGATTGATTTTATCCCATTATTTGAGAAATGGCAGACATGAGATTCGAATTTCAAGGCTGGGTGCATACAGCTTAAAACACGTGGGAAGTGCCGTTTTCGGCCATCTGGAGGGTTTGTAAAGCCAAACATTTTCTTGAACGCTCCGCGCCAACGATGGTGGCGCTCCGCTTAGATAGTGTTGACAAGCCTAATCCTCGGCGGTGCCGGGTCCCCATTTGTTACCTAGGCCCCCTAAAAATTTCATCCTAGCTACGCCGATGACAAGGATCCAGGGGACACGAAACGGATTAAATTTTATGTGTTACAGTTTATGATAAGAAAGGAATTGTTTCGGGTTCGTTCAATACAGACTTGGTCATCCGCGTATGCAACACTTTTTAATTGGTTGACGGGGGGGGGGGGGGCAGGTGACTTCAGGTTTGAGAAATGCCGAGTATAGCGACCTGTGGAAGAGTGATGTGAAGAATATTCAACCGGGGCGCCCCAACGTCAACCCCCTCCCCACCTCCCATCCACCTCTTTTTCTCTTGATTCGCGCTGGAATGCAAAACTGTCGTATGGTGAAAAGCTTCCAACCACAGAACAACCACGCTGGCCGTCAGTAAATCTTTAATTCACCATATCATTCATAACGGTGAACAATTTGGAAAAAAAGACTTAGAATTTATTAAAACACCAGAAAGCGCGTATACCAGCAATCATTTTTCCATTGATTTGCTCTGATTTTGGTCTGTTTCAAGGCCTTTGAAAAGTCGTAGCATGTAAAAGTCACAATTAGAAAGTAAACTGTTTGAGGATTTGTTCTCTTGAAACCAAGGAAAGTCAGGTAGGCTGATCGTCGTCTGGAAATTGGGACGTGACACCACATGGGAGTAGGGGCCATGTTCCTCGTCGAGGAAGGACCCCCACGGTCGGGTAAATTTTCCAATGTAGTCACGGGAAACGATAAAATATGAAGTAGAACCCAACAGCCATTCGCCTCTGTGATTTATTGATTCAAATCAGAGTCCTGTAATAAATCCCCCAGATTTTCCAATTTGACAAAAAAAAAAAAAAAACATCAAACTTGGTAGGCGGAATATTTTGAAATGTGCTAACCTTTCGGCAACCCCGTCGCTCTTTCCACGGCTTCAGGTTGCAGTCTCACGAAGGGAAGCTTGGACCCCTGTTGAGCAAATTCTGGCGCTACGTACCCCAGCGTCGGGATCCCGAGAAGACCACGATTTCCTGCGCGTCCGCTCTTAATGTCCCCTCCCCCAACCCCCTCCCCGCACCCGTCATTTAAAGAGCAAACTACGAAACATTCAAAGACCATGCTAGCCTATAAACATTAAAAGGAAAATGTATGACACTCCGGCAAGGATATTGAAGCAACATCATTTGGGGCGTTTCAGGCAAAATAAAGTGCGGTACTAATAATTAAGAATAGGGGTGAAAAGGGTTGTTCGATCCATCTCCCCCACTACCGCCCTCCACTAGGCACTTCTTCTTGTATGTCATACAGCTTCACACGAGAGTATAATTATTGATTATAATGCCGCTACGTCCAGTATTGTTGTCGATGGTCAGATGGTAAAGCGCTCGACTCCGAATACTAAGTTCGTGGGTTCGAGTCCTTATTCGTTTTGCGGCTTAAAAGTTGTGGAACGGTCTAGTTTTGCAGTTTCTTTCTCTTTCATATCTTCCTTGTGTAGCGGTTTTTTTTTTTTTTTTCGACTTCTCTGAGTTCTCACTTTTTCTTTGTTTGGTAAGGATTCGTTTTGTTTATCATATCTTACTGTATATTTCCGAATCAGGTCACTTCATGCTGTTGCACGTAGCCTTTATTATCATGTCGTGTAGCTCCTCCCCCCCCCCCCCCCCCCCTTAAGCAAAGATTTTTTCGGTCGCAATTGGTAATAGTTTTATGAATATTTTCCCATTATCAGATAAAACCGAATCCATATTTCATTTAAGTAGCATTTGATACGAAAGGTATCAATAATGACAGAGCTCTAGGCGACGAATGTCGCCGAGAGCTCTGTCATTATTGATACCGAATTTGCCTACCTTCCCAAAGGAACTCTTGTTTTTAGGAAAAAGCCACTTGTGGGATGAATATTCATAAATTATCGACTCCAAAATACTTTTTTCTATTGCAAGTATCGATTAATCCTCTTAGGGGGTAGGTGTAAGCTTCTGCTAACAATAGGTGACCATTGTCCTTGTTTGATGATGCGCTGATTTGTCAAAGAAAGCCAACGGTTCCCTTAAACTTGACCAAGTCTCTCTCCGCATTTTTCCTACCATCTCCGAGTTGATCACACCACCGATTCGAGGGGGAATCCCCGCGGAGTATATTACACTACGAATTTAACACTTTGCAAAACATTTTTGGAGGACAGTGTAGACCATTATTCTGAAATGAAGTGTTCAATTTGTGATGTGTATGCGGTAGGAAATGAGTTGAAGAACTCATCGGACAAAAATGAAGAAAACGGAAGGTATTTCAGGCACCTTTTTTGCAATATATTCTTCGGCGATGCAAAATGGCATTTTGAGTGAAGTAGAAAAGCAGGACACGCGCTCTCGGCGCTCAAAATCTCAACGGTCATGGTACAGAAACTTGAAAGGCCTACGTGTGAGCTTTCATATGAGTTGTAGCTTAAATTGTGCCCGTTGAAAACTTCTACAAAGGTCCAGAGACCACGAAACGGACCAAAATTAGCTTCTAAGTCAATGCATTAATTGAAGAAATTTTCTCCGCGCCAAAATATAGACTGACAAATGTAGTCCCTAACATTTTGGTAGGGTGCAGTGTATACCATTTTGTTGAAAGGATCACATCAACCTGTGATGTGGATGTTGTAGCAAATGAATTCAAGTACTCATTGCGTAAAAATAGTGGAAACTGAAGGTATTTTAGACAACGACGTTTTGCCCGATATCCTTTTGCTATGGAAAAATGCATTTGATCAGTGAAGTGTCAATTGGTAACACACTCTACTTTTTATCGACGCTCTCGCTGCTCCAAATTCCAATGGTCATGATGTTATACACATTTGAAAACACTATGGACAAACGACTCGGAAACTTTAGTATGACGGCAGGGAAGCTTGTGCCCGTTGAGAAAATCTACAAGAATCCAGGGGACACGAAACGGATTAAACTTTGTGGTACAGTTAATGATAGGAAAGGAATTGTTTCGGGTTCGTTAAATACAGACTTGTTCATCCGTGTATGCAACACTTTTTAATTGGTTGACGGGGGCAGGTGACTTCAGGTTTGACAAATGCCGAGTATAGCGACCTGTGGAAGAGTGATGTTAAGAATATTCAACCGGGGCGCCCCAACGCCACCCCCCCCCCACCCCCCAACTCCCATCGACCTCTTTTTCTCTTGATTCGCACTGGAATGCAAAACTGTCGTCTGGTGAAAAGCTACCAACCACAGAACAACCAAGCTGGCCATCAGTAAATCTTTAAGGGTCTAAGAATTTATTTAAACACCAGAAAGCGCATGTACCAGCAATCATTTTTCCATTGATTTGCTCTCTTGATTTTGGTCCGTTTCAAGGCCTTTGAAAAGTCGTAGCATGTAAAAGTCACAAGAAAGTAAACTGTTTGAGGATTTGTACTCTTGAGACCAAGGAAAGTCAGGAAGGCTGATCGTCGTCTGGAAATTGGTACGTGACACCACATGGGGGTAGGGGTCATGTTCCTCGTCGAGGAAGGACCCCCACGGTCAGGTAAATTTTCCAATGTAGTCACGGGAAACGATAAAATATAAAGTAGAACCCAACAGCCATTCGCCTCTGTGATTTATTGATTCAAATCAGTCCTGTAATAAATCCCCCAAATTTTCCAATTTGACGAATAAAAACCCATCAAAAGTAGGCGGAATATTCTGAAATGTGCTAACCTTTCGGCAACCCCGTCGCTCTTGTCACGCAGGGGCGGATCTAGGGTCTTTTCTGAGGGGGGGTCCAACATAAAAGGGGCACATTCATTTTTTTAAAATTTTGGTTCCCATAAACGTCAGCGAATATACAACTTACCGCATATTGACAAAGAAAGGATAGTTTTAAACCAAAAGACATGAAAAAACTGGAATCAAAATCTGGAATCTAAAAGGTGAAATTGCAAAGCGCGCGAAGCGTGCGAAAATTTTTTGGGTAAGCCTACACTTATAAGAATTTGTACTAAATTAAAGCTTACATCAGTATATAGAACAATTGAGCGGATAGTTGGGCCCTATCGGGCATAACTTTATTCTACTTCCCTCCTCGAGTCACTAATCGTACCGTACGACAGACACAAGTGAGCGTTAACCAGGTTTAGCGAAATGCGATTCAATTCCCGACATTTACATAAATCCATGTATTCTACTTATTAACTTGAAAAGGGGGAGAGGTTTGTACCAAGTATAACTGAACTGAGGAAGAGTGGACAAAGCGTACCGAAAGTTTTGGGTTTTATCCCAGAAATTACCCTTATGAAAGCCAAAATAAGTAAACTGACCATGGGTGGCGGCAGAATTTTTCCAACAGGGGTCCGAGCCATGTCAGCTACCCCAAGTTCCGACATCCCCTATTTCGAGGGTATGATGAGAAGGGCAAATGTGGGAGCCCCATTATCCCATGTAATTGCAGGCATATTTTGCATTATGTCACTTAATACTTCCTGATCCGAGTTGCGCACTGATAGTGCTCTTTGAATCTGGATCGTGAAATTGAAAAGCGCGCGAAGCGGGTGAAATTTTTTGATAGGCTTACACATAAAACATATGACGAAACGAAAGAAAGAACTGTAGGGTTTGTAGACCGTATCGGGTGTAACATACATGTATCGAAAACACCTGGACTACACGATGAAATAGCCAAACTTTGCTCCGTAAGTCGCTCACCAACTGACTGTATCACATGACACACACAAGAGAACACCAACTAGGTTTTGCGATATGGGATGAAAGTTACGACCTTTACATAAACTATGTATTCTGCCCATATGTTACTTGGTAAGGTGGGCAAGACTTGTGCTATCCTGCTATGTGGAATGGAACTATTGAAAAAAATAGAGTGACTCTACAGCGCGCGTAGCGCGCCGAAAATTTTGGGTTCTTATTACAGAAATTATCCTCTTGAGGGCAAAAAAAAGGGTAAACCGTCGATTAGTTGTCGGAGGCTGCGTACTTTCGACTGAGACTTCCCTACGAAACTGTTAAACTTCTTCAATAGGGGGCCAGCCTTCCCAGATGGGGGCATGAACCCTTCCCCCACCTGGCGCCACCGCTATCTCGAGGAGGTTAAATACTGTTTGTTGTGTTCCCTATAAAGTTGAGGCGCAACTGTCAAAAACACTGTCAGAACAGATGACTGAAGTCGAATGTTTGCTTTTCATTTGCGACAGCAAACCGGTCATCGGTCCAAAGACGTCAAAAAAATTGAACCGACTGACATGGCGTTATTTGACCTGGTGGTGATTTTATATAGTAATTTTAAAATCAAACAAACACCGATTCGCCTATTGTGACTTCTGTTCAACTCTTGGCTGTGGACTTTACCTAAGACTGGCCTTTTATTCCCATCACTAGGTCAACACTATTAAAGAAAAGAGTAATTCCACACTATAAATATCATAGCGAAACATATTTACCTACTCTCTCTTGTTCACGAGAGGATGGATACTAGAGGGTGGAGGGAAGGTTTCGTAGATGTAGCGTTTAGGGAGTGTGAACAGATCATTATTTTGTAAGACCAAATTAAAGACTGACTAGCAATGACCTTTTGGAATCAGTTTTTAAAACCCAATAGTAATACGTTGCATAAAGCACTAGCTAGTGAGTATGACGTAATATCTGAATGCCCAAGCACGCCACACGTGGTTCCAAGCGAAAAGTGATTTAGAATGCCTGATTGTCACGCAGACATACTGTAGTCACATTCTCTGTAAAACGATTGCACTGTTCGGGTTTCGAGGCGACCGATATAGGCTACCGTAGTCAAATATATTGCCGAAAGTTTCTGCGATACATGGCTAGACGTGAATTGGTCGATACTGGATGGGGGGCTCGGAATTGGACAACACTGTCATTACCTGTGAAACTGTCTCGTTTTTTTTTTTTTTTGCTAGTGTGAAAAAAACACTTTGAAAAAGGGCACATTGGAAAATTTGAGGGGGGTCCGGACGCCGGCGACCCCCCCCCCCTGGATCCGCCACTGTCACGGCTTAATTCAGGCCGCAGTCACACGAAGGGAAGCTTGGACCCCTGTTGAGCAAATTCTGGCGATACGGACCCCAGCGTCGGGATCCCGAGAAGACCACGACTTCCTGCGCGTCCGCTCTTAATGTCCCCTCCCCGCACCCGTCATTCATAGAGCAAACTACGAAACATTCAGACCATGCTAGCCTATAAACATTAAAAGGAAAATGTATGACACTCCGGCAAGGATATTGAAGCAACATTATTTGGGGCGTTTCAGGCAAAATAAAGTGCGGTACTAATAAGAATTGGGGTGAAAAGGGTTGTTCGATCCACCTCCCCCCACCCCCGCCCTCCACTAGGCACTTCTTGTATGTTATACAGCTTCACACGAGAGTATAACCATTGATCATAATGCCGCTACGTCCAGTATTGTTGTCGATGGTCAGATGGTAAAGCGCTCGACTCCGAATACTAAGTTTGTGGGTTCGAGTCCTTTTTCGTTTGCGGTTTAAGTTGTGGAACAGTTTTGCAGTTTCTCTTTCATATCTTCCTTTGTTTAATTATTTTTTTTTTTTTTTTTTTTTTTACTTCTCCGAGTTCCCACTTTTTCTTTTCGTTTAATATTGATTCGTTTCATATCACTCTGTATATGGTGATTTGTATTTTTTTTTAAAATTAGATCAAAGATGACTGCCTACTCCCTAATGTTTATGAATCACACTACAATTACTTCAGAGAAAACTCTACACAAACAATGCATTCCTTTTCTGTTTTTATTGTTCCATTTTGTTTTCATCCCACATCTCTAAATCTTCTTTCGTTTATATTAAAACAATATACACCTGAAAAACGACTTACCATATATTGTTTGGGGGAAATGAATATAACCCGTACTTAATACATCTGATGCATGAAGACTGGCATGTCTATACCATGAAAACATTTAAGCTCACGACGTGCTTAGAAACCCAATCGAAGCATTTGCAAAACAAAACTAGAAAGAAATGCTTAATCTTTATTTCGAAAGAACAAGGCACATTTTGAAGGAGCTCGTTTTGGTTTGTAACAAACTGTAATACGCAGAGCCAGAATCAACTTTTCAAGTTGGCAAAATCCACCAGCAACGAGAGAAAAATGATAATGTATTGTGTACGAAGCATTTTAAGAGTGAAGGGAGGATGGAGGGGGGGGGGGGTCTCCACTGTAGACAAGGGGGAGCCCAACTTTCCTGGGAAGAACACTGAAAATAAATTATGTCAGCCCTTTTGGGGTTGGGGGTTTAAACCCCTGACACTAACCTATCCAGCTGACTGATTCTGCCACCTATGGTGCAAGTCCTACAAGGTTTGAAAGAGTTTGTCAACTTGACATGTTGATGGCCTTGGAAGGCACTCACTTTCTCAATATACCACAAGAAATTTGCCCAATCAAGGGTACTTTATCCATACAAGGTCTATTTTGTGTTCATTTCAGGAATGGTCCAACAAAAAGTACTATTAAAATTAGCAAAACAGTGTTCATTCAAACAATCTTGATGGCACACAAGCAAAATACTACATGTTGTGACTACCACCCTCACAGCAACTACAGTTGACTATGGGGGAGGATCAGGGGTGCTGCATGTAATCCTGTGTCATGGGGGAAGGGTCAAACCCCCACCTTTGCAAATATTTCATAAAATTATGTGGTTCTTTTATGCAGAATGGTACTAAGATTGCTAAAAATATTAGTCATTTGTTGGAGGTAGCAAAATTGATACAAACTGTTGTCTCTATGCACAAAATAGTACCATACTTCACATTTGCAGACACAAAGAAATATAGCATATATTCTGACATACCCAGTCTTAATTGTGAAAATGTCAATCTTGTTACCCCACTCCTGAATGTGACACCTTAGGGTTAAGTCATCAAGCAATAATAAATACATCCATGCTCAAAGGCATATGGGGTATATTTTCTAGAAGAGGGTTTGCCATCTCTGCCAAAGAAAACCTGAATTATCCTAGAAAAATTGCCCAATTTCTTCCAAAAACTAGTCTGAAAGATGGTTTGCCTGAACTCCATTGAAATTCCACCCCCCCCCCCACACACACACCCCTAACTCATACCCCTGTGCCCGTGTACAATTTCTGGCACACCCTTATCATACTGGATCCCTGTCATGTGGGCCATTATAACCTACTTAGGCAATTTTTTTGTATTATTATTTCCTTCTCCCATCTTTGGCAAGCGGAATTTTCCACCAGCAGACCTTCCAAATCAACTCGTGGAGTTTCTTGACTGAATAATGAATGGAAACTTGCTTTCAATTCCCTCCACTTCCTGGGAAATAATCCACAGTTTTGTAGATCAAACTTACAAAGTCCTTCACATGGTACATTTTTTTCCACAATAGGAAAAAAAAAGAGCAGTCTGTATGTACACTGTGAGTAACAACATACTATGGTAACCACTGTGTACATCCAACACTAAACATGATAAAATACAACTAAGACGATACCTGTGGGTGAAAATTAAATGCTAGACAATTTTGTCATTGAAAGAGAGCTCATACTAATGAGAATCTATCAAACAGCAAACTTGAACTTAACTTTGAATGTTAACAGGCAAAACCCACCAAACCGGACTATCAAAGCAATATATTAAGACAAGTCAAACCACTTCCCATTTTTTGGCTGAGAATAACACCAACATAAACTGCCAAGAACCATAAAGTACTTTCTTTTTCTAAGGTGTCTACCTCCATGTAATATCATGAAACTGGTAATGAAAACACATCCTTAAGGTAGGTGTACTACTCCTTCACAGCATACCTGAAAGTCTGTTTAATATTAGTTCCTTTAAACCTCATGTAAAGGTCTAACTTCTGGTTTTTAGTTGGAGGGCATCTGAAGTAATGCACTTGCATCTCTTCCTATTGGAAAACTGAAGACAAACATATGAATTCTAGTAACAGTTAACCATTACACACTAAGGATGTCTGCTGGTCTGCTATTTGATGTCCAGTCCACCCAAGACCATTAAAGCATCATACCCGGATCACCCCAGACCAGACCGGCACTAGCCTCTGTCGAGTCTTTCCTGCGACAGTTTTCCTCCTCCCTCTGGAAACATTAGCAGGAAACATTGGCTGTTACCTTCTGGGTGTTGTACTCCCCCTGGAAATCGCTACGCAGGAAAGCCTCTGGACAAAGTTAATTTCATGCACAAACTGCTTAACTATAACCTTTAAAATCTACTACCAAATCGGTAGTAATTAGTGGGAACCAATCAGAGAGTCTTCGGTTTCAATGATTCATGAATATGCACGACTGTACCTTGCCTGTTCGTTCCATGGCGGACAACAACTGGGATCAATGGGATGATTCAAGCGCACAACATTCAGCAGCTCTACTTAGTCTAGACGCGAATTCATTAATAAATCGGCAGCTCGAAGCTCTGTTTCAAAAGGGAAGGACACATTTGTGAACCTGCCGTATGGATTTGGTAAGAGTTTGACATACCAGTGTCCGCCGTTCTTCTAGCGATAACGATGGGTCGACGTAATAACGCAAGGTCAACAACAGGGACTGGTTCTGCGAGCGTTCAAGCAACAATAATACAGGATCGAGCAATTTCATTGGTCAATTTCCTTTCGACGACATAGCAGCATAATAACAATTAATAGTAAGTAGTAGCAACGTGAATATCATAGATGCATATATTAACACTTTGTCCAAAGGCTTTGATGCCGACGCGAGATCAGCAGTCAGTGTTACAAGGGCCTAGCTTCAATGGTTGGAGCGCGTAGGCTACTTTCAAATCGAAGTAGGCCTAAATAAAGTGAGGGATAACAAACGGCAGAAAAGCCTTGACAAAGGCTAGACCGGCACCAGTTTGGGGAATGACCAACCATCCAAACTGTAAAAGCTCTCACACCGCTCAAGACCAAACCAGAAGAACCCAAAGTAAGGTTTATGGAATGGCAAGTACAGGGCCAACAGTTGATGAGATTTTCACCAATATGCATATTAAGTGTGCAAAAGTATGCTGAAAAATAAAGGAATTCATGGGGAACTTTAACAGGGTTTACTCTGGTAAACAGAAACTGCAACCTACAGTTTTTGCATTTTGTATGGTGGTGAATGGTAACTGTGCCTTAAAAGCATTAAAGATACATCAGTGGAATCGTCAGTCTTTCTTGGGGGAGGGGAAGGGGGTGTCTCCATTTAGGTCGAAAACAGACAGACCACCAGAGGCCAAAATGATGCCGGTCTCATGACAAGGCCTGTCAGCCACCTGTCATTCCGAGAACAGTCAGACCACCCAAAACTGACTTCCATTTTGAGTGGTTTCAGTTTGGTCCTGGTTTTAGGTGGTCTATGAACAAGCAATACACACATCATGCCCTTTAGCACTTTATTTCTCACAGGCCTCTTCAAGTACCAGTCTCAGGAATAATTCACCAGGTATTGCATCACATTTTGCTGTATGATTTGCTCTAACTGCTATGCAAATGCAAAAATTGTGTAACAGCCATTTCTGTTACTAAGCCATAGGTTCTCACTGATTTTACTAAAACGAAATCAATAAACCTTAAACTGCAATGCAAAGTTTGACATAATTCCCTTGCCTTTGAAATTGTTAGCAATTCTGTACAACACACAAAACTGTCACAACATATCATGATATGGCAATTTCACATGAACTAATGACGGTACAGTTCTACATATACACACACTCAAATACATTTGACATTGCAATACACTCATTGTTTCATTGTCTCATTTAGTTACTACAGAACTAAACTTACATTCATGAAGGAAAAGAAATCTCCAAATTGTTTTTCATACTTTGTCATTCAAATAAAATGTAGTACAAGCCCCACAAAACAACAGTAAGAAGCCAGCATAGATAACCATAACCACTCATGTCACAGCGGCAGTTCAATCTCACGACACATTTTAGGGGGCATTTTACAAAGGCAAAAAACCGTTTTTGGTTATGCTGAAGAGCAATATTTAGCTTAGTACTTCTAGTCCTATCCTTTCAAAATGAATACAATTCTACTTAACCCCAACTTCATTTTTCAGGAATTACTTCTGTTTCAAGTGTGTCATTCACCTGCTTGGATACAAAAACTCATGACATTCAAGGCGTAATTAACATTTACCTGTCACACTACAAAATAGCGGCATGATAATTATTCATCATTTCTATTTAAGAAAAGACTCACACATATGGAGGGGGTTTCTGACCCCCATGCCTTGACACTGAGGAATTTTGATGAGACACCCCTCCATTTCCTGGTTGTGTCCCCATGTTACCCATGCTGGGGTACATTAAGTACTGATTAGAATATGTATACGGATCCATAGGCATGGCATCCATTGATGGCAGAGCCGTCACTGTTGTCAAAGGAGAGCTGTTGCCACCAATGGGTTCAGGTGGTGGCGGTGGAGGGGGAGGCGAATCTTCAAGGGATCGTGGTGGTGGTGGTGGAGGGGGCGGAGGAGGTGGTGGCTGCCTGTTGCGTCTTGTTGTGGAATGCTTGGATGGTGAAACTTTTTTGGGATCTGGTGGAGGCATAGGCAAACTAAGTAAAGACTGACTCTCAGGCAATCCTGACTGGGAAGAATTATTCCACATACCCCCATCTTTTGAAGATTTCTTCTTGGATGGCGCCATGGTTGTTTCTCCTGATGGACTTAAACTCCGCTTTCTACTATGGCTTTTTGACTTCCCATGTTTGTGTCTCTGCTTGTGGTCTTTTTCTCTTCCTGAGTTTGGAGATGATGTAAGTTTCATGGGAATACTTCCTGCACTATTACTCAAATGTTCTTGCTGAGATTTTGATGGTTCACCGGGGCTCCCTCCAGAAAATGAGCTTGACAGCCCCTTAATCTTCAGCTTAATACCTCCTGTCTTGGTCAAAATAGATGTGGTTTCCAGATTTGGTGATCCAGAGCTCTCCATCTGTTTCTCCTGTCGATGCTTTTTATGCTTCTTCTTTTCTTTGTGTCTGTGTTTCTGCTTAGGTGACTGCTGTAGTACACTGGGCAGTGAGTCTGCAGTTTCCTTTAGTTCTTGAACTTTACTAAATGCAGCACCTTTTGAAGAGGGAGGAACCTGTTCATCCTTTGCTTCATGAACCGTTGGGGGTGA
This sequence comes from Holothuria leucospilota, assembly GCA_029531755.1. NCBI lineage: Eukaryota > Metazoa > Echinodermata > Holothuroidea > Aspidochirotida > Holothuriidae > Holothuria > Holothuria leucospilota. The sequence goes on along the minus strand of CM055969.1, from coordinate 36,443,886 downwards.
GGGTGGACTCAATGGTTTAAATCCCTGTACAGTGTCTTTTAGAGAAAGATGCCCCTCAAGAGAACTTTTGGTTTCACTAAAAGACACAGTGACATCTGGTTCACTTTTGACTTCAATTTTAGTTCTAGTCCCATGGACTGTTCCATGGCTTACTTTAGCCAATTTATCGACCTCTGCAGGAAGTTTTGGTTCTTCTTTAGTAAGACTACCTTTTGATGGAGCCACAGTTTTAATTTGTTCTTGCTCATTACGTTTTGTTTGTATCTTCTCTGTTTTGTAGGTATGAGGCTGACTGGACTCATTGCTTTTAAAAATATGTTCACTTTGTGGTTGCTCTGAGACAATGTTGGGCTTTTCTACCTTGATTGTTTGAGAAAGTGATGTGTCATTCTGTTTATGCTGCACATCATCTAAATGCTTTGAAGAATGACTTGTCAAGTCTAGTACTTTCTTTTTTGCTAATGGTGAATCATTTTTAAGAGTCCCCAAATTTGGAGTTGTAATTTTGCTACTCTTATGGGATTCACCTTTCACTTTAACAGGTGACTTCAACTTTTTGGAAGGTGATAGTTGTAAGTTTCCATGAGGGGCATTATGACCACCTTTACTTTCACCTTTTAACTTCACAGAGGGCTTCATTTCATTATGACTTGTATCCCTAATGACTTTGCTCTCTGAAGCACTGGCAGGGACTGTTGAGTATGGTTTGCTGCTTTCTGCATCTGATTTCTTCATATGCATCAATTCTTCAACAGCAACCTGCCGAAGGTTGTCTAACGAGTTGCGTTTTCTCTCCACCACAGAAGGAATTGCTTCAACTTGGGGCAAAGTGACAGGATCTCCTATAGTTTCCTGTTCTAAGTCCCTCATGATCTCATCTCTTATATCTGACAGGTCATCATTAATTCTTTGCTCCTCATCTTTCTGGGCTTGTGTCTTTTCTTTTATTAACTGAGCTTTTTGAAGCAATGATGGTGTTTCAGCCTTTGGAACAGGAGCCTCTCTCTTACCATGGGATTTATGTACAACAGGGGTGTCAAGAGGTTTCCGAGAGTCAGGGTGATGAGGCTTGTGGCTGCTACTAGGCCGGTGCTTGTCATCTAAAGCTTTCCTCTCATCAATCCTCTCAGGTTTCACAGGTACAGAACCACGGATTTGGTCCTTGTGTTGTGCATGATGCCTTGAATCTTTAGGATGTTGATGAGGTGGTGCAGGGTGTGGCTTTTTATGAGAATGTGAAGGCTTTGCACCATGACTTCCCTCAACCATATTTGGAGGAGGTGGTCTGTGCCTTTTATCTCTATCACTATGAGATGATCCTGAATGGTGTTCCTGTACCTGCCTCATATGTTGATCTGTATGAAGTGTGTTTTTCACCTTAGCTGGATGCTCCCCTGGACGCTCAGAAGAATGACGACTAACAGACTGGTGATGCAGATGATCAGGTTTGCGATGTCCTGGTGGTGGTTGTGGTGGTGGTGGTGGTGGTGGGATCTTTGGTCTGGATTTTGTATCATGTGCAGCACGCTGGGCTGCCTCATATGATTTTCTCTTTTCCTGCTTTATTTTTTCTAGCTTCATCTTCTCTTCTTTTTGCTTCTGCTCTTGAAGTTTCCTTTCTTTCTCTTTTTGTTGTCTGTACTCCTCCAGAGATTTCTTGGCAGGCTGAGATGGCTCTGTAAGGTCTAATTTATCAGGTGCTCTACTGGACTGACCTGGCTTCCCAAAATCTCCACCACTTTTCTGTTCCTCTTTAGACTGCTTACTAAGCCATGGGGAACTCATATGTGGGGGGAGTACCAGCAACTTGTGAGAATCCTCATTCATATCACCTATACGACTATCGAATGATGACTGGGACCCAGGTTTACCGGCTTGAACTGTGCCATCAATGTCTTCTGTTCCAACTTCTTTCCTAGCTTGCTTTGAATTCAGAGCTTGTTGCTGTTTTTAAAAAAAAAAGTTCCACTTATATTCAAAGACAGAGACTACATTTGCACTGGGTTCACATCGTAAGAAAAGGGTTGAGGCATAAATTATTGTCTGGACATGTTAAAGAGGTACTTAATACCAGCATTTTGGTGGCATTGCATTCAGTTCCCACAAATGGTTCAAGAGGTACAAGCAGGTGAAGCAACAGAAGTTTCACCCGAAAGTGAAGTGAAATCAAGTACACATGATCAAGACTGCTTTGCTTTGCTTTGCTGTTAACTTCACAACTAACTTTCTCCCCCATAATCTTGTGTTTTCGTTAGAATGCTATTAATTTTACGACTAACTTTCTCCCCCACAATCTCATGTTTTTGTTAAAATGCATGGGAGGCAGTGGAATTTTTAAACACTTTACATTCCCCAGGGAAAATTTACATCCCTATCTATATCACCATCAAAACAGCTGAGTGAAAACAAAGCATGGCTTATCAATGTGAGGAGATGACATCACCCCTGCTTGCTTCAAGTTCACTTCAAGTTACCAATTTAGTATCTTCATCTGCTACTTTCTTGAAAACCACCCACACCAACTGGATGCAAATTTCAACAAAAAGTTCTTTTCTTCACATGTCCAAACTAAATTTTGGCACAAACCCTTCCTTTTAAAATGTCTTCATGTATATTCACTGATAATTAGCAATTCTAATACTCAACAAGACAACCAAATCTAGTAGGAACATTTTTACCCAGAATGAATTCTTCTAGCAATTTAATTTTGGTGAGGAGATTGTTTACTCAACTCAATTCATTATTATTACAATTTGCATAGGGCATTCAAAGGTATTATGTTGAGGTCATAATAAAGCAGCAAATTTTGTAGAGCATTTATTTAGAAAACTTTCATAAAACCATGAACCCTTACACAGATGTAACTATCAGCTATGCACAGTTATCTGCCACAATTTAACAAGTAAGAGTACTGATCTAAATAAGAGAACCAGGGAGGGGACAAGGATAATTCCAACTTCTATATATATAAATATACATTTACCAGAAAATTTACATTCTTACCTTATGAATAGCTATTCTTCTTTTTAAACGGTTTGGGCAAGCCTCAATGATTTGCAGAAACTCCATGGTAAGCTCTGCAGCAGGTAAAAAATTTTTGTAAAGCATTACTGACAGTCCTTTCTCATTACATATTGCATGTGGTTGGCTATACAGCTTACATATGTGAATGACAACAAAAACTATTGTTTATGTTTCATTCTTCTCCCAACTATTCTAAATTGGAATGTACTTTCTACAGCATGGATCTATTTCAAGGGGATACAGGAAAACATCCCTACCAAACAAGCTCTTTGTTGGCAGAGGAGTGGACTGTACATAATAAGTAAAAGAAATGACTCACTTCATTTTTTGCAACATTAGCAAATGCTTGTTACCTTTTTGAGTATTACGACTACAAAGGAAATTCATACCAAACTCAAAGGGACACAAAGTCACACACCAGTTGAGTTGCATGACCCATTTTTATTCAGTTCAGGTAATTTGCATTTAGTTGTTGTCCACAAACCATTTTTGACAGTTTTTTTCCCCTTTCTTTCATGAGACACTGCCAATATTTCCACGACAATACAAGCATTCCAAATTTCACCAAGGGCTACAACCTAACAACTCTGTAATCCATCAAATTCTCCACCATTGAGACACTACACTTACAAGCTTGGTTTCTAACACACATTCACATAAACAGATACCCATCAATGGCTGCATATACGTTTCTCATCTCCAAGCTAAACAGAACTGCAACTACTGTTTTCAGTATTGATATTGTGCTAAATGTAATATGGGTAGTTTATTACAGCTGTGTACCCTCTTCAAAGTTAGACATATCTTCATGCAGCAGACCAGTTACCCATTGTGAAAAACAGTACCACAGTATAAATCACACTGGGCAAAAATTTCAACCGTTATCACGTCAATCTTTTCAATTTTGTTTGCGGATTTTGCAAGTAGACTGATCGCATATTTCGACCAAAATTTCATACATATTATACTGCAAACCAACAATTTTTAAAGCTATGTGGACATGTAACTAAAACAGTTGCTGCACTCAAAAGTGTTAGACTTCGATCCCCTGATGAAATATCTGATGGACTTATCAGAATATCTTTTACTGTCCTAAAGTATACCTCTTCAAAGTTTGACCATTTCTGAGACTGCTCATTAGCTATGCAAAAATTATGATGTGGAGTGTTGCATAGTGTCTGTATTTCTTTTGTTAATCGTTTTTAAATTATCTGTTAATTGATAAATAGCTAGTTTCTAGTTTCATGTTTCATGTGGACATTTTCAAAGCAGTAAATACTAAGTAGCTACTTCCAAAATGACCCTCTCAGGACATGCAACATTACAACTGTCCTTGAAATACAGGCTACACAAAGGATAACATACACCTACTTCATGAGTCCCTCTCTCCACATCACACATTTGCATAAGCAGCTTATGTTTATTCATAATGCACATACAAAACAGTAGTTGTTTGTTGTGGTTACATATTTGATGGACTGTGATAGGAATTGTGTCTGTTTCTAACATTTTTGATGCTTTTTACATCGAATGACAAGGTGTGAGATTTACATGTCCATAGACCTTTAAGGCCAATGCAAGAAAGAGAGCAGTAACTTACGATCCAAAAGTTCTCTATTTACATTAGGATCTACATACTCCCACCAGTAGTTTCCATCACTAGACTTGGGAATCTGCAGGAAAGAGATGCATATTAAAAATGTGAAATTTGATAGGAATTAATGCTTTCTCAGGATTTCCTAAAACCTTAATTACATCAACCTTACCAGTATTTAATTTATCTTGCCCAACCTTCTGTCACTCAAAATGCAACCAACCTATTTTTTGAGTCAATAATAGAGTTACTGACAATACAATTCTATACTATGTATGATCAAAAATGATCACTCCATGACTATGGACTACTATACACATTTTTATCTGTGCTAATCTAGGTCAAAATTGTTGCATTTAAAAGAACTTTTAAAGTCTTTATAAAACTTCATACATCTACCAAAACTCCCTACCATTTTTCACAGAATTTGATCACTTTTCTAGGAACACAAGTGAAAATAACATTCCATAAAGTTTTAACATCACACAAACTCTGTGTTATCTTTTTCACACACTGTGCAACTACAGCAAACAGCCTGATCGTACCACTCAACCTCCATCACTAGACAACAAAAGGACTGAAGTCAATTGAAAACTGTGGGCAGGTCAACAAATACTTCATATGGATAAAATTTATATCTTCGTGATTTAGTTCAGGGAGTCTCCAAACTTTTTAGCTTGGTGGCTCCATCTTTCTACTCCGGAATCTTGGTGGCCCTCAACTGAAGGGTCCTTGAGAGGAGTTTGATTTGACTTAGTTTTGCAGTGTTAACCAGAAAGCCTAAGGGCTTTGTGATTCCTTGCCGAATGGGGATGCTTTGTTGTACTGAGGTTCATCCCTCAGTTTATCTTCCTTGACTACATCATTTTACGATATTTTAACAATTTCACCTCTGCTGACCTCACATGAACTTTGAACCGCACCAAATATAATAAAAAAGAAAAACGAAAGTGTCTTGAAAGGAATTCAACTCCAATGGATCTTGGATCTTGAAAATTCTAGGGAAATTTTGTTTTTTGACCTCTGGTGACCCCTGATGACTATCTTGGGAATTCTTGGGAAATTTTGCTTTTTCACCTCTGGTGACCCCATATAACAATCTTGGAAATTCTTGGGAGGATTTTACTTTTTGACCCTTGGTGACCTCAGATTACGATCTTGGGAATTCTTGGGAAATTTTGCTTTTTGACCTCTGATGACCCCATATGATGATCTTAAGAATTTTTGGGAAACTTTGCTTTTTAACCTATAGTAAACCCGGATGACAATCTTGAGAATTCTTGGGAAATGTTGCTTTTGATCCCAGTGACCCAAGATGACAATCTTGGGAATTCTTGGGAAATTTTGTTTTTTGACCTCTGGTAACCCCAGATGACCTTGACCTCCACCAAAATTGATAGGGTTTCCCCCCTCAACATGGCAAATTTATATACCAAATATGAAAAGTGGCTGTCACTGCTATCGTGAGATATTGTGATTACAAGCCATTTACAAGGTTTCTGTAGTTCAACCTCTGGTGACCTCAGATGACCTTTGACCTCTACCAAAAACAATAGCATCCTTCCTCTCAACATGACAAATCTATATCTGCCATTCCTATCTTGACATATCCCAATTTCAAGGATTTCGGTCTTTGACCTCTGGTGACCTCAAATGACCTTTGACCTCCACCAAAAACAATAGGGTTCTCTCTCTCAATATGACATATCTATATACCAAATATGAAAAGTGTTGGTCACTCCTATCTTGAGATGAAGTGATTACGAGCTTTTCGGCCTTTTATCTATGGTGACCTCAAATGACCTCTGACCTTCAAAAATAATAGGGTTCTTCCTCTCAACTTGATGAATCTATATACCAAATATGAAAAGTGTTGGTCATTCCTATATTGAGATAGCGTGGTTACGAGCCTTTTCGGCTTTTAACCTGCGGTGGCCTCAAATGACCTTTGACCTCCACAAAAACAACAGGGGTCTTCCCCTTGACATGACAAATTTGTATACAAAATATGAAAAAGTGTCGGTCATTGCTAACTTGAGATATCGTGTTTACAAGCCATTTACGAGGTTTTTGCAGTTTAACCTCTGGTGACCTCAGATGACCTTTGACCTCTACCAAAAACAATAGGGTTCTTCCTCTCAACATGACAAATCTATATACCAAATATGAAAAGTGTCAGTCACTGCTATCTTGAGATATCATTTTTACAAGCCATTTACAAGGTTTTCGCAGATTAACCTCTGGTGACCTCAGATGACCTTTGACCTCTACCAAAAAACAATAGGCTTCTTCCTCTTGACATGACAAATCTGTATACCAAATATGAAAAGTGTCGGCCTTTGCTATCTTGAGATATCGTGTTTACGAGGTTTTTCGCAGTTTAACCTCTGGTGACCTCAGATGACCTTTGACCTCTACCAAAAACAATAGGGTTCTTCCTCTCAACATGACAAATCTATATACCAAATATGAAAAGTGTCGGTCATTGCTATCTTGAGATATCGTGTTTACAAGCCGTTTACAAGGTTTTCGCAGATTAACCTCCGGTGACCTCAGATGACCTTTGACCTCTACCAAAAACAATAGGCTTCTTCTTCTTGACATGACAAATCTGTATACCAAATATGAAAAGTGTCAGTCATTGCTAACTTGAGATATCGTGTTTACAAAGTTTTCGGTATTTGACCTCTGGTGACCTCAAATGACCTTTGACCGCCACCAAAAACAATAGGGTTCTTCCTCTCAACATGATAAATCTATATACTAAATATGAAAAGTGTCGGTCATTGCTATCTTGAGATATCGTGTTTACAAGCTAGGCGTCACATACACACACACATACACACATACACACATACGCACACACATACACACACACACACGACATCACCATCGCATAGATTCCTTGCCTGCCTTCGGCAAGGAATCAATAAAACGAATGCTATTTTCACTGAGACTCTTCTTTTCATTTTCAATCCACTCTTGCAGATTAGTTGTGTGTGAAATACCTGCCCGAGACACAAGTCAGATCGCTGGCTCTAAGATTAGAATCACTCCCATTGCTTATTTTAACGAGAAATTTGGCAATTGTTTTTTCACTCTTGAATCCTTTTTGTGACCCTCCGAAATATTTTTGCGACCCTCAAAAGGGTCATGACCACTGATTTAGCTTGAAGGCAAGGCTGTGAAATGAAGTATTTGCCATATAAACTTAATCAGATGGGGATTTTCTACTCCTCAAATATTTCTGGGCAGGTTTGCTTTTTTTTTCCTAAGTTTTGCTGGATTTTCTTCAATGTAGGTGTTTGTATGACTGACTGAGCCAACTGCTGGTGTGTGGGAATTTCCCACGAAAAATATTATCATCTGTGTAGGGTAATCTGACTCTGGGGAGGTTATCCCACAAGCCCTTAGCATGAATACTGGTCACATGCAAGTATCACAAACTGACAAGGAAAGGGTAAAGTCAAATCACCTCATACAATGACCATTTGCAGGCAAGGTGGACACAGACACATGCGACGATAGTTGGTTTATACTGAAGACAGAATGTCGTCAAATGGAGGCTATAAAAGAAAAGACAGGGAGAAACTTCTTAGATTTGGTAAAGGACCACAAAAAGTCATATTAAATCTGCTGCAATGTTTCTTTATTGCAATATACCACAAGAGAGTTCTCACAACATTCTTTCTTGCCAACATCCAATGTTGAACAAGTACATAACTATGAAGTGCTTTTCCAGCTACACATATCTGATACTACAACTGTATTTCAACAACTGCATGTAAGATGCATTCACATTCATGTTCAATATCTAAGTTCCACAAGTTACAGGACTGAATGCAACAGCTGCACACTTATTCTTTGTCTTCCTTGTGCAAATGAACTGTATAATTTAAATCAGTGATTCTCAAATTTCTAAAGGTAACAGCCAAATGATAGGTTGGGCTGAGGTCAACGGCTGAAGGGAAGACCTCAGGCTTAGAGAGAGGACACTTGAGGTCCTGAAGCAGTATCTATGGCAAGCAATGGCAGAGCCTCAGAGATACAAATTTTTCATAGGAAAAGGTTCCTTTGGAGAGCAATCTGCACTTAGACAGTGTTACACGGGAGCAACGAGACCTCAGTCCCATCATTGTTGTGGCTGAGAACAGAAAATTTGGCTTTCCAGGATGCCCTAGATCACAGGAAATCACACTTTAAACCATAAATTTGTGTCTACAATTATGGGTGGCGAAAGGATTTGCTGATAAGGAGTCTCGCAACCCAATGGGGGGGCCTGAAGCCCTGACAAAGGTGACTGGTTCCCAAAAGGAAAGATGATGCGAACTTTTTGGTGTGTGAAATTTTGGGGGGCTATTAAAGAGTTTGCCCTCAAGTGCCAAACTAAAAAATACTTCAGTTCGGCTGGTTGTTGTCAGGGGATTAATACTTACTTTATCGAACCTAGGAGTTCTCGACAAAACTGAAATTTCCCCATGGAGTAGCCTCTCCTTAGGGGCTTATGTCCCCCTGCATTCACCTGTTTAAGATTCTGCGTCTAGCATTTATAAGTCACCAGTATGATCATTTCGATGTTTATCATATGTGGGTTTGCAGCCTAGGAGAAACATTTGGCTACCCAAACTAAGTAGGTTGCGCAAAACTGCACCCTGAAACGGATGAATCACAACAGGTGGCACTTATCCTGAGCTAGTGGCCAGTAAACTCTTACAGCTATCCTAAAACACAGTCAGACAGAGAAGCAGGGCTGAGGCCTAAGGCCTCATTCCAAACAGTCAGAAAAATGTTTCTTTTTCATTTAATAGAGCTGTGGAAAGAGACAGCGCAGAAAAACGGTCACATACACATTGTTATGTTATGCCACTCAGCAATTAGATCTGATTTTGTTTCTACAAGTACATGGAAAGATGACTTGCAGAGACTTTAATTTCAGTAATCAATCAACTCATGTTCAAAGTTTACAATCACCTCACCCAAAAGTTTGATTTCAAGGATGCATTTTTGCTACAAGCTTTGCCACTATAAATACACACACTCAGCAATGCACCACTGTGTAACTACAAGCCACCATGTACAAAACAACACCGTACACAAAACAAAATTGGCTGAACAAGGAATATGCCATACTTGTAGCTACTTCAGTAATCAAGCACCAATTCAGGAGAACAACCTTGGAAGGAGCCAAGTAGTGACTTCAAAATACATGTCAGTATGGTTTATTGGTAGTTATTCTAACTTTGCTACGTTTTTCTTGTCAAATATTTATTTACAACCTAAAATCAATTCAGGGGCTGCACTGACAGGGTACGGGGGCCACATGCAGCCCTAAGGGCCACGTTTGAGAATCACTGATTTAAATTCTTAAGCACCACAATTTGCCAGTACGGCTGCACAATGCCTTCAATTTAATGCCTGAAAATTGTAGGTAATTTATCCTACATAAAACTGTTGAATGTAACACAAGTATCACTTGTAGTAGCTGTGGATAAGCCATCAAACTTTGAATTCTATAAAATTCATTGTAGCTCTGGAGTAAACTTATGATTGCAAAATAAAGCAAACATGACTTTAGATAGGAATGTTGAAATTATTACTTACACTGAATTGTTAGATATCCTCATGGTGTGATGGCAGCACACCTAGGGCACTAACTGTTGCAGCTACTTGGCATGATAATAAACTGTCTGGCCTCAAACCTTACCAATGAAACACAATCTGGTGTTTCACTTTACTAGGCCAATGCTTTGATGCTTACCAATCTCTCATTACTACACTACTATGACATGAAGATCAAAGGAATAAAAAATGATGAGGCAGCTTTCACACCTATGTCGGGATGACAAATGGTCTCAAGAAAATGTCAGTGAAGTACTAAATAAATATGTTAATTACCTCACAACCCTTCTCATTACTAAATATCATAGAAATGATTCACAATGCTTTTAAATTTAACTGCAAGGGTTCTGTCCAAGATGATAAAAGGAATGTACTCAAAATTTTCTAACCGAGGTGTGAAATGTCGAAAGTCTTACTAACACCCCCACCCCACCCCACCCCACCCCACCCCACCCCACCCCACCCCGTCATTACATGAAAAAAATACAAAGGTTTGTAGGTGTTTCTGTAGTTCTCAATCATGGGCTAGAAATACAAAACCAGCACTGCAAACATGCAAAGAAATGGGTGACTGGCCCCTGAAGTGTACAAAATCTCCCTCCAAAGGTACATTCACAACCTTTCATCTTTCACTGATATGGACCATTTTTATCATTGGGCATCAATACAATGCCTACCTGGAATATCAAATTCCACCCATCCAAAGCCAGGTGCAACATTTTCCAACTGGGGTACAAGTGACAAAGTAAGTTGCAAACTGGGTGAGCACCTGGTATTAACGGCCTGGATAGAACCCTTGCATAGTACCTTCCAGCCTTTTAAAGGTATGCTTCACAATGTCTTCCCTTGAAACATGTGCAGTGTTTACTTAATTTTCCGTTCTCCGAGTAAATGAGAAAAGTTCAAAATAAAGGATCTGCTTTCAAAATAAATTTTAAGCGGAAACCGCTACATCCCTCAGTTCTCTTGAAAAAGTAGCTCCAATAAGTAAGTCTTGGCCTTTATGGAGGGGTGAAGTAAAGTTAAATCATATTCACTGGTAAGTTAAAAATTTCACACACACTTGCACTGCAGTATCACAATATTGCTTTTTTGTCACTTCTGCAGTGTTCACTATGTATGGTACATAGTAATGGTCTACGAAACACAGGTCTCTTTTTATCATGTATTTGCAGAACAAAAATGTACACTGACTGTGGCAGAGGAACTGTCTTTTACCTTTGTGACCACTAACTGTCATACATAGTCCTGTAACAAAGTAAACACTGCACAGCTTCGTAAAGTTTAAAACAAAAAAATTTAATGGACCATTTGTGCATCCCTGACTACAATAAAAATCTGAAGCTACCTTCATCTTCAAATCTTAAAAAAAAAATCCAGCACTTTCCAATGGACATTTTTTCACAATTTTATAGGAAAGAGAAGCATTCTGTTTCATTTTGAAATCCACTACCATACAAAAATGGACAACAATGCCTTTGGTAAGTACTGCATTACATTTATCTTTGTTGGTGTGAGAGAAAGGTAGAAGCAATATCAAAGTACTTAGGTTCCAACCTGTTGGTGGCCATGAAATAGGAAGTCTGAGCTAGATCCTTGCTGGCTGCTCTCGGCCATTGGGCAGGTCAAGAGTTGCGAGTGGTACGTAGGTGATGACCAGGTCGGGTCACATCAGATGAAGAAGATCAGATGAGGTGAGACCCGGCCAGGTTGCAACGTGGAGAGTAAAAGGAGGAGACCATTAGAGAACGGCCTCTTAACATGTACATACATATTTCAATGCATGATAATGTCAAATTATGGGTCTGAAAAATATTCACCTACTGAGAAAATGCCCTAGCAACCACTTTCAACATCAGTTTTTATACCCCACCTCAGGATTTGAGTGACACACTGTTCTAAACCAGTCAGGGTCCACCAGCTCTTGGTTCATTCAGTTGACACTAGACTTTACAAAGTCATTCTCAGCCAATTTAGTCACTCCCTTTTCTTTCTGCCTTTGTAAGCAACAGTCACAGTTTGCACCAACTTTGAATCAAATTACCTGTCCTGAGATCACATCTGCCAGAAGGACAGTCATTATAAATGACTTCATGGAACAGCAGTGGGAAGACATCTTATTCAAGACGGAGTAAAACTCTCTGATCAGACTCTGCATAGTCTAGTTACCACAACCAATGATTTACAATGTTCCCAGTTACAGTGGCACTTCCAATAGGATTCCCCACCATTTCATGAAAATTGAATGCCCTGAGATTTCCCACTTGAATCTTTAAATTTTCCTGCTAATTATTTCAATACATTTTCTCTTTGACACATCTTCCTATCCTACATATGCTCTTTGAATCTGAGACAACATGTCTCCATAACTTTCACTTGTAACTAACAGGACATTTTCTCAGTAGTCCAATAATAAAGAAAGACAATAACAATTGGTTGTTTAACCTTTATTTATTTCTTGCTTTCGAGTTTTGTCTAGGAGTAAAACCAACCTGCATACCACAGCTTGGGCTGGCAATATTTCCTGACATGCTTTGACACCAGAACAAATCAAACACAATTTCAAGGGCATGTCAAGACAAAGAAGCATTCATTGCACAACTTTTTTTCATCCCCAAATGCCAGGATAAATGTATTTGTGAGTAATATTTAAAATGAAACTGTACAGCCTCAACTGAGTGTTTTGGGTCAGGGTCTGCATTTTTTCCAAAACAATGACGGTAACCTTGTGGGGTGGGATAAATTCTCCTTTGACATCAGACAAAAAAATTTGGTCATCTCTTTGAGAATTTCTCTTGGCACAATCACGACAATAACACATCTTCATGCATGTCTTGATAATTGCTTTCACAGAGAAAAGTTCATAGATGTAAGATCACCAAGAACTCTTTGTGAATTTGACGGTCCGAATGTTTTAAGTGTCCAAATATGCAGAGAATTCAGAGAGCATTTGTTTCCAAAAGTGAACAAATGTTAATGCAAGAACATTGTACCCCATTTTTGGTCAGCATATGTCATATGCAGTTGTGACAAATGTTAATTTAGGTGAAAAATACAAACCCTGTCTCAGGTAACCTGACAAACACAAAAACCTTTGATGAGAATGGAAGAAAGGGTCCAGTAACAGAAGAAAGGATAGTGGTTCTTGAACAAAAAAATTTGAGAAATAAATTACCAACACCAGGAATATTTATGTCAGGGACTAAGTTTCAAGAGCAAAGTGGCTGTTCCAGCTATAAGAATTTTATTTCATGATCACACTTGTAGTGGCCTTTGTCATGAATTTGGCAAAAAAGAATTAATCAATGGGAGTCCCTATGAAGATGGCACTAACCTCTGATCATCTGTGTACACTTTACCACATGTGTATGAGGATGACTCACTGCAACATCAAATGCTGGAAGGGAGAGAAATAAGACATCAACTCATGAGAATTACGTCACCATAAACAAACCACCAATACTGTAAGTATTCTTCAAAAGTTATAGAGCTGTACAATGTTGCCATGAGCCGAACCTAGGTTGTATTCGACTAACACACTGAAGGATTTCTAGATTTAAACAGCAGGGCTACGGTCTGCTGTGCAAAAGGCAATAGTTGGAAGTGCGACTTCTAGTTTACAGTGTAAACAACTGTGGCAGGTGTATTGTACGTGACAAGGAAAGGAGCTCCAGCAAAGCCAGTCTAAAGGCTGATTCATACTTCAGTACAGTGCTATAGAGCTTATGCATATGACATCACGCTTGCCTCCAATGGAGACAAGCGTGTATCATTGCAACTTGCCCCTGCAAATGCAGACAGCTGATTCATGTATCGGTCAGATACGTGCATAGTATTCTACTGTCACTTGCAAAGTCTACATCGTGCGTGCACTGTGCTTCACTGTTTTGGCGCCAAAATGACGTCGCATGACGTCAATGCATAAGCTCTATAAAGCTATGAAAGTTGAACATTGTTCAACTCGAGCTATGTTGGTGATTGGCCCAGAAGAGAAAGGGATGACCATACATGGTTCTTATAGTTTTAATAGTGCATGAAAATTTGGAACTTGTATAAATCTGCCTTCACAAATGAACAAGTCGCACAGCTTATACAATAGGGTTCTTATTCTTCATATGGTGCACCCACATACCAATTATGACATTTATCTGAGTTTCCCTTCTTGAGATTCCCCAAAACTCACCTGGTTTGGGAATCTATGAGCCCTATTTACCTCACCTATTACTACTATTGTACAGCCCAACTTCTGCGGAATAACTCTTGGCAATGAATAAATCCATACTAGACGGTGCCCTACTCACTTCCTACTCAGCTTGCTGTAAGTCACCCTTGCTTCATTGATCCCCCACTAGTTGGAATCCAAGAGAGCCCGAAGAGGCTACATACAACTGTGCCACTGGTTAGGACTTAGTCCACTTCTGACATGGCTCTCATGAGAACACCAACAAGAATATCTCCACTGGGGGAAGCTTGATTGAATCGAGGCTCACCTGAAGGGACAGCTGAGAGAATCCCGAGCAGCACTGTCCTGTCATAGATACTAGCCCACTTGAGTCTACAAGGTTCGGCCATGACATTAACTTTGTAAGTGTAAGTGATTAGTAGGTGGTGCAGACAACTTCACAAGCTCTCTCGCAGGCGGCGGGAGATAGGTGAGGTTAGTAGGGCTCATAGATTCCCAAGCGAGGTAAGTTTTGAAAAATTTATTTCCCTCCTACTGTACTTACCTCCCCTACTACTATAAAGGACAGACTAGCACCATGATGAAGATGGGCAAGTGTAAATGCAAACCTGAGCAGAGGATCTGATTTGGATCTCATCACATGCTCGGGGCCAGCTCCCTACTGTGAAATCTAAGTGTATCATCACTTTCATCTTAAATAGGAAAACAAAATTAACTTACCAAATGTCTGAAGAATGATGCTTTCATTGATGACTAATTCCTGTGTTTGCTGCATATATGCCTAAGTAGAAAAATTAAAACTTTCATAACAAGTGCTTTTTACTTGCACTTAAATAGAAGGGGTGAAAATGCTTAAATACTTTATAAATTATAACAATTTTTTGCTGTATAATTATAAATTCAAGAAGAAAATTACCTGGCATCAAAAGGACAAAAGTGTTCACAGTTGTTGCATAACCAAGGAATACTGTTCACTGTAGTTTTATATTATTTTCACAACAAAATCTAACGTGCCATAGGTCTTAAATTATGCTCTGCTATAAAATGAGAAAGCAACAACTGTAGCAGGTACAGAACTTTCAATTCAATTTGAATGTCTCATATGCTTTTACAGTGAAAACAACCTCTGACAAGGTCATGTTTATGAAAATACATATGATGGGCATGAGAAAACAGGAAAACTCTTATTAAAAGATAATCAATACACTGACACAACATTAACAAGCCCATAACAGCACAAACTGGAGCAAATTAAACACAGCAGATTAAAAGTAGAGGAGAAGAGAAAGGATAAGGAAGAGGGTAAAGAGAGACAAGAAGAAAAGAAGGCATGAGGGGAAGCACAAAACCAAGAGATGGAACTACTAATTGTACATTTAAAAGATGCATCTTGAGCTTCATTTGAAAAGACCGCGATTGTAAATGAGGAAGGCAAAGACTGCCACAGAGTAAAACTAACAATTAAGAAGCAGTTAAAACCATTGTGGGGGACTACGAGTTACATTGGAACAGGTACTCTTTCAGGTTGAAATGCCATCATTTCAAACATTCAGTCAAACACAGCATCAGAAATTAACTGGGGCAACATATTCTTGGGATAATTATGAACAAAAGACCACAAGTAATAAGTATGGATTTCAGATATCATGGGTACTGTAGGTAGGTCTAACTCCATGTATAATAGATTGGTAGTGTATCACCTTCTTTTACCAGTCAGAATGTTAATACATCTTTATTGTGAAAGGTGGTATGAAAGGGTTCTTTTAGACTTTGTAGGTCCATAAATATCAATAGCATACCCTCAACTTCAAATACATCAGTAATTTACTTAAATAGCAGTGGCTTTAGGAACTTGGGTAGTATCCCAAACTCAAAAATGCCAGTTAAATTGATCACAGAGTTCTAATTACTACTCTGGGTCTAGACAAGGTTTCTTCTTTAAAAACCTAATTGATTCATGAAACCAGGAATGAACAAGTAAACTACTTCTGTAAATCAAAGTAGCTCGGACAAAATACCTGGCCTGCAGGAGATTTCCAGAAAGTTATGCCCTCTGGCCTTTCCCCAGTGCGGAGAAAATGAAATAAAATGCTGCACAGTGTGCAAACCTTTCCCCACATAACAGTTTGTCCAGGAGTGCAGAGCTATGATGATAGAGCTTTACACCCTTTTCTAAAGCAATGCAATTATCTCATCAAAACTTACATCACTTTTGGTGTCCAGTGGTGGTCCCCCTCTATGAAGACACAAGTGAGCCACTTTAAGGACATGTTCAAGTTTATGAGGTTGCTCTTCAACCTTTGCTGCTAAGAATAAACATGCTGCAGATATACTCTGTGGAAAAACATGAATAAATTAACCACCACATATGGCTACACTTGCAATAATCTTTACTTATTATTAGTGTGGTTGCCACATTTTAAATCACGAACAGAAACTGATTTTTACCCATCTCCCAAATCATTTCAGACTACAGAATTTCCAAAGGATTGCCCTCTCTCACCTTCCAATTCTTTAACCTTGCCTTTGGACAAATGACATCCAAGTAACACCAGGGTAATATACTAATACTTTTAACTTTCAATAATTTGAAAGTTTTTTTTTAGATTTATATTGTGTCTTTAAACCTTCATTTTCCTGAATCTGAAAGAAAAGAAGGAATTACTTTTGGACCACTTTCCTCAAGCCCCATCTACATGGTCACACATTTGTTCAAAAGCGTATTTTGTGACCATGCTAACGGACAAAAGTATGATCATGTGGACTGCCTTTGCAACAAATCTGAACCATATCCAACAAGAATGAAGGTGTTCAAGCTATTAGTTACAAGTTTCATCTTCCCAACAAGTGTACAAGTGTTCAAACATTTGTACAATGTTCATGGGTAAATGTATAATCATTTAGAAAGTTCTTTACTGATACTTACATTTCTGGGAAACCGAGTGAAGGGCTGAAACATGTAAAACCGGTGCATGTAAACAATAGCCGTGTTGATGCATAGCTGGTTACTGATGTCAGCAAAATTAAGGAATTCATTGCATATATGTTAAGCTAGCATTAAAACAACCGCCACAGTGAGATGTACATATATACACATAATACCCACAATAACTTGTCCCAATATTCGTCCTGACATACTATAGGCAATAACTATTTTCTTTTTTTATTTTCTTTTGTAAGGTAAATACAAATGTTTCCACCATGTTAATTTTTATATCCTCGAAAGTTGCTGAAACCAGAAAGCCTAAGGGCTTAGTGATTCCTTGCCGAATGGGGATGCTTTGTTGTACTGAGGTTTATCCTTCAAATTTATCTACCTTGACTACATCATTTTACGATATTTTAACAATTTCACCTCTGCTGACCTCACATGAACTTTGAACCCCACCAAATATAACAAAAAAGAAAACCAAAGTGTCTTGAAAGGAATTCAACTCCAATGGATCTTGGATCTTAAAAATTCTTGGGAAATTTTGTTTTTTGTCCTCTGGTGACCCCTGATGACTATCTTGGGAATTCTTGGGAAAGTTTGCTTTTTGACCTCTGGTGACCCCATATAACAATCTTGGAAATTCTTGGGAAATTTTGCTTTTTGACCCTTGGTGACCTCAGATTACGATCTTGGGAATTCTTGGGAAATTTTGCTTTTTGACATCTGATAACCCCAGATAACGATCTTGGGAATTCTTGGGAAATTTTGTTTTCTGACCTCTGGTGAAACCAGAGGACAATCTTGGGAATACTTGCGATATTTTGCTTTTTGACCTCTGATGACCCCATATGATCTTGGGAATTCTTGGGAAACTTTGCTTTTTAACCTATAGTGACCCCGGATGACAATCTTGAGAATTCTTGGGAAATGTTGCTTTTGATCCCAGTGACCCCAGATGACAATCTTGGGAATTCTTGGGAAATTTTGTTTTTTGACCTCTGGTAACCCCAGATGACCTTGACCTCCACCAAAATTGATGGGGTTTTTCCTCTCAACATGGCAAATTTATATACCAAATATGAAAAGTGGCTGTCATTGCTATCTTGAGATATAGTGATTACTAGCCATTTACAAGGTTTCTGTAGTTCAACCTCTGGTGACCTCAGATGACCTTTGACCTCTACCAAAAACAATAGCATTCTTCCTCTCAACATGACAAATCTATATCCGCCATTCCTATCTTGACATATCCCAATTTCAAGGTTTTCGGTCTTTGACCGCTGGTGACCTCAAATGACCTTTGACCTCCACCAAAAACAATAGGGTTCTTCCTCTCAACATGACAAATCTAAATACCAAATATGAAAAGTGTCGGTCATTGCTATCTTGAGATATCGTGTTTACAAGCCGTTTACAAGGTTTTCGCAGATTAATCTCTGGTGACTTCAGATGACCTTTGACCTCTACCAAAAACAATAGGCTTCTTCCTCTTGACATGAAAAATCTGTATACCAAATATGAAAAGTGTCGGCCTTTGCTATCTTGAGATATCGTGTTTACGAGGTTTTTCGCAGTTTAACCTCTGGTGACCTCAGATGACCTTTGACCTCTACCAAAAACAATAGGGTTCTTCCTCTAAACATGACAAATCTATATACCAAATATGAAAAGTGTCTGTCATTGCTATCTCGAGATATTGTGTTTACAAGCCGTTTACGAGGTTTTCGCAGATTAACCTCCGTTGACCTCGGATGACCTTTGACCTCTACCAAAAACAATAGGGTTCTTCCTCTTGACATGACAAATCTGTATACCAAACATGAAAAGTGTCGGTCATTGCTAACTTGAGATATCGTGTTTACAAAGTTTTCAGTTTTTGACCTCTGGTGACCTCAAATGACCTTTGACCTCCACCAAAAACAATAGGGTTCTTCCTCTCAACATGACAAATCTATATACCAAATATGAAAAGTGTCGGTCATTGCTAGCTCGAGATATCGTGTTTACAAGCTAGGCGTCACATACACACACACACACACACACACACACACATACACACATACATACATACACACACACACAAACACGACATCACCATCGCATAGATTCCTTGCCTGCCTTCGGCAAGGAATCAATAATCAACTACCTACTAGAGTGGGGGAAAGGAGCCTACTTTTATGGCATGACTGTCTGTGAGACACACTTTGAACCCCTACCATACCTTTAATGATGCTTTACTAACTTTGTGATTTTAATATTGCATTTATATGCGTTGTGATTAGACTTTTACCCAGATAATGCATGCATTGCAATGTATGTTGACCCCTGGTATGAGGCACTGACTGGTATGCCCTCCAAAATATTAAAAAAAGGCAGTCTGCTTGAATAAATTAGTGGTTTCAGGTTGAAACCTCTGACTTCAAAATAAAAGCAGATACTGTTTCTGACTGTAGATTCTAAAAGCATTCTTCAAAGTTACACCAAGTACAAATTTATGGCTTCTGTCCCCCTCCAACAAAAGGTTATGGTTCTCTAACCAGAAAGCCAAAAGGCTTAGTGATTCCTTGCCATATGGGTATATCTCTAAAAATTCAAATAAGCTACCATCATGGCAAAATGAGGGGAACCCAAGCCATTTTCTAGGGACTAAAATTTCAAAGTGACTTAGATTAAAAGAAGGGTCTAAGCTCAAATGATTACATCAAGTTTTGATATGATAGCGGGGTACTTATTCTAAGCACTCTGGTCAAATTTGCATTGAAATCTGATATGTGGTTCTCAAGATATCAGCAGCTAAAGCTGTCACATTTTCAACACAAAGTGAACTTGAAGCAAGCACATAATATGACGTCATAATGAGCAGTCTTTTGTTTTTCTTTAAACTTTACAACAAATTTTCTCCTCCATAATCCCATGTTATCGGAATGCCATTGCATAAAAGGCATGAAAATTTTACAAACTTCACATTCTCCATGGGGAGGTCCTATCACCTGTAAACTTAAAGGTCAGCACAACAGACTGAAGAAACAAAGGACACAAAGCACTTCTCATCAATGTGAGGAAGTGGTATAACCCTTGCTTGCCTCAGGCTCACTTTGGGTCACAAATGTAGTAACTTCATTTGCTGATACCTCGAGTACTACATGTCCGATTTGAATTCACCAAATTGCATAGATTTAGTTCCTCTTTCAGGTGTGAAAATTAATTTTTTGCCTAAACCCTTCCTTTAACTATTGAGCGAAAATGGTCTGCTTTCATTTTGACCAGAAAAGGGGTATACTGATTCATTATTAGCAAAGCCAGGGATGCTCAATATGAATATGTTACCAGTCTGAAATTTATGTGATATGGTGTGGTGTTTGCACGGGTAACCCGTATACCCGGGTACCCGCCCGATGGTTCTGTTACCCGGTTCCAAATTTACTACCCGGTTCCGAAAAAAGTGTTGCATGCGAAAAAATTATCCTGTATTTTTCATTTTCCCAGAAGATTGAACCATTTAACTTTTTTGTTGAAAAAAGCACCATGAAAAGAGATTTAAATCACAGCTATAAATTATTTCAGAGTTTTTCTAAAGAGTCTTTCTCATACTGCGGAATTATTTCTCCCGACATCGCTTTAATTGCGATCCCAGTCCGTTATTTCTACAAAACTGATCTAGGTTAGGCGTAAGTCCGAATTCCACGGTTGCGTGCGCCGCCTACATACGTAATGAATAATGCTCGGTATATAAACTGAGCTTATATAGGGCCCATTCCCCAAATGTGCAAAACGTATGCCGATATATGTGAAAGGCATCACAAGGTCATCATTAGTACGTAGTAGCTTGTTCATAAGATTCTGATCGGCCGTTGGCCCGTGAAAAATGAAACAAGCTAGAGTCGACCCTCATGTGTGATACAAAAACCGGAATAGCAACTTCCTGAAATTTTGAATCAGTTAATTAATTTAGCGTTCAAAACTTTTGTTTAAAAGTCGGAATTTTTCATTAAGCCCCACCCCCTCCCATCCCCGAAAATATCTGCTCAAATTAATCTTGTATCCTCTCCCGTCCTTGCGAGTGTGTCACATTAATTACAGTTACCTCGGGATGTAGATAGGGCTTCGTTGTTCAAAAAGGTTGACAGCCTAACAAGAGTCACAAAAGCCAAAAGTAGGCCTAGGCTATACTTCGCACTTCGTTAATACCTCGAGTATTCCAAAAAGAACTAGAACAGCAATGCTGTTGTGTAGCTCACACAATTTCTCTTGTCTGTTAAAAATAGGAACTCAAAAGAACCAAATTTTATCATTTATTCACCAACTTCCACAAAACCTCCTTACCTTGCAAAGGCAAAAGGTAAGAGAAGAGCATAATATTAAATGAACTCAAAACCCAACTGAAAAATCACAAGCACTTGGCACATTTAGGCATGTAAACACTGCAACTGACACCGTTTGATGACAGATCTACAAATATCACTGCATATTTTTTAAAATCAAGAAGGCCTGTAAAGGTTACATACTTTAATTAGCAGCAAGACTGAAATTAAACTGATGTTATTAAACTGTTCAAGTTTGCAAAGTACATGTAGTTGCACCTACAACTCTACAAGCAAACACTGCATAGGTTTGCACTCAATCAAAACAAACCACAGACTCAAAAAGCTGCTACTGAAGTTGAACTCAAAACAGTTACAGTATTGCAATTACTTGACTGGACCATCTCAATTGATCCAGGAACAAAATGGGACACATCCCCACAACAGGTTAAACCGTTTCCGTTTCTTGTAAGCCAAACTGACCACAGAGTTGCTTCAAATTTTGTTACCATGAATCAAGTAGCTGCTCAATGCAGGGAGTTCCCATGGAACTCCTTGCTTAATGAACCATGATAATACAATTAGTTATCCCCAAGGCATTGTGATTGCACAGGCCACTGGATGAACAAAGACTTATGTATGTGAATGGATCAAATTTCAAAACAAACCTGCACAGGCAGTTGTGAGATAGCAACTGAACACACAACCAAGTACACTGCTAAAAGTGCAATGAATAAACAGCTACCTGTTCAGCAGGCACAGTGAACTCAGCCCTACAAAAATTGCTTAAAAACCAAATTTAACTTTTGTATATCAAAATGCAAATAGGCAAGTTTTAATGCTCTATGGACAAACAATCATGTCCCCAAATTTCAGCTAAAAATTTTCACACATCAAAAGGCTGAAAACTTTTGTTGAAAAGTTGACGACATCTGCCCCATTTTATAACCTCACACATGTACTGTGTACAATGTGTGAGCTAATAAAACGTATCTCTATTTACGGTTAAAAGTGCCACTAAATCCAAATCAACCCTTAACCATGTGTGAAAAACTAAGATAAGACTATTGACACTGTAAATATTCTATTCATGAAAAGTTGCGGACCAACCCATGCTATTAGATTTAGTGGGCACCAAAATGGCGCTCGCGGGAAGTAAGTTTCTGATAGATTGAAGAGTGCCCGGATGTCGGCGGCCGGTTATCTAGCTAGCTACGTATACCGTACGTATATATGGGTGAGCATGCCGCATTCTCGCTGTTAACACGTGAAGTGCAAGCACCGGTAGAATGTACAAAGCTTGTCAGTGAAAGTTTCACAACATGTGGCACACGTAGGACATGTGGGTACCCGGTTCCAGTTTTTTGTACCCGTGCAAACACTAATATGGTGTATGGTGTCCCACCACTGTCCAGTTATACCAGTAAATGTGAATATCAGTGGCAGATGAATTACCCAAAAATAGGAGAACAGAATCTGAATATTTTTATTCCACTAATGTGTCCACAGCATAACTTCAGTAAAAACTTACTCTCAATAAGGCCAGCAGGCCCAACAGAAAGTATGGACCAAATTATTTATGGAAAGTTTGCCCCACTACCAGTTTCCCCTCAACCAGTTCATCCCAAAAGAACTAGTTCATTCCCACTTGCTAATCAGTTCGCCTGACCTTCCCCCCCCCCTCCTCCTCCCCTTAATGCAATCAGCAGATTTTCTACAAAAACTGTCACATGGGCAAGAATGCATGGATGATGAATTTATTACAAAGCTCACATTTAGGCAAAATGAAATTTATCTTCCCTTCTTTCAACTGTACTCATACTTAAATCAGAACACTGACAGTTTACAAGAGGCCATGGTCAACTGCAGAATACTCAGAGGTTACCCTGGGCCTTGAGCTCTGTTCTTGAATATTTAAAGAGAAATAGCCTATTGTGTTTGTGGAACAGACATTTTTGTAACTTTTAAAACCATGATATATAGATGTAGAATGACAGACTTAATTCAAAATAAGAGAACAGGAGAATTCAATTTCAGCTAAGCAAGATTCATATATGGAAAGAAATTCACTAATTCTTTAGCTCATAAGCAGTTTGTTCATCCACAATTTCACATGATGAAACATCCGAAACTGTTGTAGCCAAAAAGCTTATATTTTCGGGAGAAAATCTGTACCACTCTCCTTTCCCTGCCTACACCAAATTTCCAGTCATAAGATGGTCAGCCAGTAAACCAGCCTTTCTCGGCACTTAAAACTTCACCTTTGCTTACCATACAGTACTTTCCATGAAAGATCTTCGTCATTGCATCTAAGGCCAGGGTTTCCCCTGGCATTCTTTTTGTGTGGCAGCCACCTCACACTTTTTGGCAACCACCTCACCAAGAGCGGCGATTTGTTCTCAATATTGGGGGGATATGACCAGACTTTCCAATAATTTACTGTGTGAAAAATCAAAGTCAATGGGCGATTTTTCAAATACTGGGGGGGATATATCCCCCCCATCCCCCCCAGGATCGCCCCCCATGCACCTCACAAAAATTTGCTTAATTTTCCCCCTGTACTATAATAGCTATATAGTCTAGGCCTAGTATGTACAGTTCTCCCTCACTGTTGGTACCAAAGGTGGCACCATATTATCCCCATTGACCAATACCACCTCACACATTCTAAAACCATACAGTTCTCCCTCACTGTTGGTACCAAAGGTGGCACCATATTACCCCCATTGACTAAATACCACCTCACACATTCTAAAACCCAGGGGAAACCCTGTAAGGCTGTTAGGTTTTCCAAAAAATGGACACTGATTTTTTTTGGTCGAGCAAAGAACCAACTTTCTCAAAACTGGTTTTATGTCATATACTTATCTGTGTTCTCCCACTGAGGACTGCTACTGCGATTCCACTCATGATGGATTGTCTACTAAGTTGAGATACCAAACTAACACAAACATGCCTTACATTATAATTTATACACAAAGACATCACAGTCAAGTGTTTTTGTCACTGAAGACCACGACTCTATGTGGATGTAGATACTGGCAAGACTGCCATATCAAAGTGAATACAAGTAGACCTTACGCTTACAGTGATGTCACAGTCACATCGTCTCCTCACCTCAGACTGTGAATCCGCTCAGGACATGGACAATGGCAAAACTGCCATACCAAAGTCACACAATTGTACACTACAGGCTGAATGATGCAAAAAAAATACAAGTCCGAAACGGAAAGATTGTTGCTGCAGTTACTACAAAGCCTGATGTATATAATAGGGCTGTGAATTTGCCATTAATGAGTTAAATGTTTAATCGCATGTTTTTGCGATTAATCGCACTTGTGTTCCCATGCGGGAATTCCCCAAAATTGCACAATCGTTCAGTATAACAGTTAGCAGCCTAACGCTAATGCTGTTGCAAATATCAGGCCCACAGCTGCAATCGCAAAATGCAAATTCAAGAAACTGTAGTGAGTATTAAAAATTCATTAACTGTTACGTAGACAGTTTGGAACAACCCGATTTTGAAATGTTTTGTTCATATTAACAATGTCAAACTAGTTACAAACAACCATCGTTTACATTAAAATTGGGAGTAAATAAGTCAGACTGTACACAAACTTTAATCTAGCTCCAGTTCCTTTGCCGCGTGCTGCATTAATGTAGGCCTATACAGACCATAATGTAATGGTCTCTGGGCTACCATTAATTGCAATGATAGTCTTTCTCTAGGCCCTGACATTTTTCCTGCCAACCGTTACCACAGCCTTGTGCAAAAATACCACAATGATGTGTTTCAACCTTCCTCTATTTCTTCCTTTTTGACTGTTATGAAAAAAATCCAAAATATACACAGATGTTGCTCTGTGTCTATGACTGTAAAAGTACTCTATTCCCAAACTTACTCGTCTTGCTTTCTGCAACGGAGCTCACCCCATACATATGCCTGTGTAGGAGACGGCATACCGAAGTACAACGCACACTGTATGGCACAGTGCATGTAGAAACATGATGCAGACCAGCGATTTTACGTACGTCACTACCTACATATGTACAACAGTAGAACATTAGAAACAGACATTGCATAGTTGCATTACATATCCTAACGTATGCTGAGTATGCACTCTTCGGCCTGTGCTGCACACGTTTCTTTTTGCTAACTTCTATGCACATGAATGACACTCTGTATGCACACAGTCCGAACGTAACCAAGTCCGTAAGAGAGCTTCTCCAGTCACATAACATGAATTAACTTCAAGAAACCTCCACCACTTGAATATAGGATGATTTTAGGCAAGGTAGATGATTTTAGGTAAAGTTTATTGCTCTTTATTTGCAAGTTTATCCAGCATTAATGCATGTGTGCTTATTGAGTACTGTACATAACTATTGATGAATCATGTGGCTACACGGCAATTAAGGTGGTGTTTGCGGCCATGTATGTTTGTTTACAATTTATTTCGCAGGCACATCTTTTGTACTCTCATCTTACTAGCGGATTATCACCCTGTAATTGTTCATTTATACCGTGTGGTCACAACAGGGATTTTACTGACACTGTCAATTGTGTGCAGTTGTACTGAGGTGCAAATTGACGTACTGAAGCAGTACAGCAATTGATGGGGTATTATCGCATTAGATTTGAAACATGGGATTAATCGCAAGTGGTCTCTTACTAAACAATTACTTGACCGGCGATTAATCGCTAATCGCTCACACCCTAGCATATAATTAGTATAATAGTTTTAATGAAGACTGTCAAACAAACTGCTAGGAATGTTGTCCACCCTGACTGATTCTTCTCAAAGTACGCTTAAAAAATTGCCGGGGTATTTTGCAGTTACTCGTGTCCTTGGCCATGTGTTAAGGCAAAGGGATTGAAAGTCATAGATTTGGGTTGACTGTCCACATGTTCCAAAAGCTACCACCCTTGTCAGTATTTCCAATTTAATTCATCATCTTTCTGAAAATGCATACTTACCCAGTCTTCTCCACAAGCTGTTTTGTTAGGGTGCTGCACCCAGACAAAATTTACAGAGGGTGCTCAGCACCCAGACAAAAAATGAACCACCCGGACAAAAAGTTGAACCACCCTGACAGAAATTATCAATTCAAAACCTTAAAAAAGAGCAAAGCAGTAATTTCTGTGTGAACATTGAGTAATGATGCAGAAATGTATTTAGTCATGAAAGAAGGCCATAATTAAATTTATCGTCTATTTTAGCAAACATTTTTCAAAGAGAACACCCCCTCTCTTTATAGACAACAATCACTATTAATTTTTAACCTTTGGAGCACCCGGACAAAAATTAAATCCACTGGAGAACACTGCTTACTAAACAAAGCAAATTTGCAATACATGCCAGTTAGCAAAATTATGTTTTCAAATATATTGAATCCAACACTGGACCTGTGTTGGCAACCTTCCTGCTCCATTACTGTGTTAGGCATGTACTTCAATAGCATTCCTTGTTCAGTTCACATTTACATTTTCACTTTACTGATAATGGCTTTCCACATCACAAGGTTCGATCATATTCACAATACACTTGTAAACAGTAAATACTGTATGGAGGGGGAAAAGTCTGTGCATATGCAATATGCTACCTGTAAATAATGACCAATGAAAAATAACGACTAGAGCACCAATGGTGCAGTAGCTCAAACCCGGGCAAACTTTTGGGTCGGCTCTTCTCCACCCCCTGCAAAACCCTGTGTACATCACTGCATGGTGTGATTGCAGGAAACACATAATCAAAACAAATACGTCTTTCCCAACATTAGTAAAATGCAAATAAAAAATCAGGACCTTACCCCCCCCCCCATTCTCAAAAGCGAGGTAAGGGAATTCCCCCTTTGTCCCCAGTGAAAATAACAGAACAGAACGTCAAGAGGTACCTTAGCCCTAATACTATTTGCAATAAACTGAGCGGAGTCTTTACGCAAGGAATTTTCAACTTAAGAGGCGGGG
Organism: Holothuria leucospilota; assembly: GCA_029531755.1. Lineage (NCBI taxonomy): Eukaryota > Metazoa > Echinodermata > Holothuroidea > Aspidochirotida > Holothuriidae > Holothuria > Holothuria leucospilota. The sequence goes on along the minus strand of CM055969.1, from coordinate 36,416,265 downwards.
AGACGATTCCAATCCTTGACGGTAGTAGGCAGAAAACTAAATTTGTAGCAGTTTGTCCTAATATAAAGATGGCAGAAGAGTAAGTTATGCATCCCGCTAGTTCTGCGGGTGGGATGCCGAAGTCTATCAACAGGGATCTGGGCTTTGCAACTAATGCAATAGGCCTATTGGATTTTGGCCACAAATAGGCCTAATATGAACTGTAGTCAAAATATACTGATGGGACAAAGAGAACATTTTATTCCGATATACCACCAATTTTAGGAAATTGAGTGCCAGGTGGTAAGCCAACAAATTAATGTTAGCCTACTTTGAATTAGCCCTTCGGACAACCTGACAACAAAATTTTGGTTGTCCGAAATAATTTTTGGTTGTCCGAATGAAAATGACAAAGACAAACAAATTGTGTTTCATGTCACTGTGTCTGGCGTTTTTATTCAACTCTTTGCCCCCACGGAGATTGGTTTGGCCGTTAAAAAAAGACAAAATATGTCTTCACTGTGTCACTGGTGTTACTGTCTCTTGACCAATGGTGAGATTGAACTAGTTTTGCACGCAGTGAAATGTGTTATGAAATAATCAAAGCACAAACTGTATACTCATATCACATGGTTGACTCCACCATGTGATATTTACAATTATCGTCTGCCCTGCCGTAGTAAACAAAACATTCCATTCATAAATTTTGTGAAGTTTCCATTGATTGTTTTTCCCAGGGCTGGAAAAACTGTTTATTTCCTGGGAAGGGAGTCAAATTTCCACAATTCCTCCCATATTTTCATGTACATAAAAGGTGTAAATTTCCCACCAATGACCAAAATTTCCCTTTTAATACCCAAATTTCCCGGGAAGGAGCCTCCCAGCTTCCCAACTTTTTCCACCCAGGGTTTTTCCCGCCTAAAATTCCGTAAGTATGCTCAACAGAACATCTTGAAACTTTCACGGAGACTTGAGGTGCCGTACACACGCGCACATTCAAGCCTCAAGCAGGAGCAGGAAGGACCTTACACTCCGGCCGTTGGCACCGGGCAAATGCTAACTGCATGGTTGCGCACGTTCACATTATGTACATACACATTTCACACTGTTGGATTTATGTGGATTAAACTCAAACATCAAGTCATGATAAGTCAATTTGTTTAAACACCTTTGTATGCAACGACTGATAAACTTGTTGGCACAGCACAAAATTTCGTTGAGCAGTAAGTTTTAGTATCAACTTTTGGCTGCCATCTTCTTGTGACAGATTCATTCAGAATCAATAGCAGCTAGTTCAACTTTAATTATGCCAGGCTAGGTTAGGCCTGGATTAACAAACAGTTACTGTATCGAATGGCCACTGAAAAAAATCAGCAGATGTTTGGCTGTCGACTTGTGTGTTGTGTGTTTGGGTCTTTGTGGGTATGAAACTTAATAGGAAGTAGGTTTCAATTCGTCAAGGTTTATTTTGGTTTGTCCCAGTATGTCGAAAGATACATTCTGGTTAGGCCTGTAATATACTACATGTGCTTGCACGTCACCTTGTGGTGCTAGCAAGCCGATCGTGTATGTATACTACATGATCATCACACACTTAACTATGTAGTCTACAGTACTGTTAGTTCTGTAGAAAGATTGTACCTGTGCATGTAACAATGCACGAGTTATTGTTAGTTCTTTAAACGGAACAGCCCTCTCTGAAGTTGCACCAATGAGAATTCTAAGACAACTCCCTCCCTATGCAGGAAGTACCAAATCGTTCGTTTAATTTTATTTGTCCAATCATGAATGGCGGACGATACCATTGTCTTACTATCACATCTTTTGGGGGTTTTTGGAGTTACAGTACTGTTTTGCTTGATGTGAATGTTTTGGATTATTAGGTCACTCGTTTAAAATCTACTTGTCCATCGGACAAGCTCAAAGAGAGAAACTGGTTGTCCGATGCATTTTTCACTTGTCACGGACGATCGCACGACCGTTAAAGTTCAGCCCTGTAGTAGACTATGTTGTTTGCATTGTGTGAAGCTTGTGCATTTGCCTTTACAATCCCAATAACAGTTCAACTAGATGCTCTGCAGGCTGTGCTGTTTACTACCCGTATCACGCGTTTGCATGTAGGCCTACGTACTGTTTCATTCTCTTCCAAGGTAGGCTACCAGACTGCATAGTTTGTTAATTGCGCGCGGATTGTAATTGTAAAGTTCCAAAATTGCGCGCCAATGCCGCTACAAACTGAACACACACAATACATTTAACTATATGTGTACGTATACATATACGCATATGTATACTATATTTATGTATACTACATACTATACGTACGTATACTGTACTTACGTACGCTACATTATACACATCATACTACTGCCAAAATTTATGTACATTTTTCCTATTTGGCAGGAAATAATCATATTTTGTGTGGTACTCAGTGGGAATTAAGTGGAGGCACATTACAACACAAAATTGCATGGCTGCCGTGTGTGTATTGGATCACAGGCGCCCCTTAACATTGTATAGTATACCATATACTATGTAGTATATATAGACGGAAAGGTATGTCACAAATCTCCTAGCTCGAACAAACAACTTGAAAGTTTCTTTCATAATTCCTGCACTTTTCTCACCAAATTTGTCTATATCGAGACTTTTGGTCATAAGGTACCTCAAGGCAGTTCTTTTTCCCGAATAATTTCACGTGGCGTTGTCTGAAGGATGAAATTTCGATGGAGTAACAGTCTGAGGATGGTAGCTGCTGATAGGAGAGCATTCAGCACTTCCACACTATATAATTAAATACTCCTAAAATATTCTCTAAAGTTCTCTTAACTTTCTAAATTTCTTCCAAAATTTGTTTAATTATGGTTTACTTTTTATTATTGCAAATCTTGCAGATATATATTTGCATCAATATGAACAATTTTTGAACATCAAATTTCATAAAATTTGAAAACCTTTTAAAAAGTGGAAGGGCTAGCATTTTCTACAAGCACTTATGACAGTTGAACTGTAACTGTTTTACAGTCTTCAACTGCCACAAATGCTCATAGTAAATGCAAGCCCTTCCACTTTTCAAAAGGTTTTCAAATTTTATGAATTTCTATGTTCAAAAATCTGGCATATTAATGCTAATATGTATCTGTAAGATTTGTAATAATCAAAGCAAAACATAATTGACAAATTTTGGAAAAATTCAGAAACTTGAGAGAACTTTAGAGAATATTTTAGGAGTATTTTATTATATAGTGTGGAAGTGCTGAATGCTCTCTATCTGCAGCTACCATCCTCATACTGTTACTCCATCGAAATTTCATCCTTCGGACAATGCCAAGTGAAATTATTCGGGAAAAAGAGCTGCCTTGAGGTACCTTATGATCAAAAGTCTTGACACAGACAAATTTGGCGAGAAAAGTGCAGTAATTGTGCCAGAAACGTAAGTTGTTTGTTCGAGCTAGGAGATTTGTGACATACCTTTCCGTCTGTATAATACATAGTGTATGGTATACTATACAATGTTAAGGGGTGCCTGTGTATTGGATAGGGTACCGTTACTTTCCGCCCCAAAAATTTCTGGGGCGGAAAATAACATTCGGAATCAAAGATTAACTTACAACTGTGTCTACTTCTTTTTACATTTCTGAGACCAAAAAATGATGAAATCGTGGGACTTTTTCAGAAATCACGTAGATGAAGGATGGATTGTATATGAGTACCAAGCCTTTAATAGCCTATATAGTGCAGCTGCAGTTGTATGTGTATTAGAACTTGTTCACAACACTGTACGTACACGTCCATATGCATGCACTATATACGTTAACGTACGTGTATATATACGTACAGTATTTGCGCACACACTGCAATGCACTAAGTGCTAGCGAGAAAAAAAAGTCAGCATAAGAATGTTCTATGGATTGTTGTGTAAAAGACATCAGTGTATATGGAGAGACGTTCAATGATAAATTATGCAGTCTGGGTAGGCTACAGAGATATTGGTGGCCAATGTCACCGGAACTGATTAGAATTAATTATTAGGCTACGAAAATTTTATATCTCAGCTGTTCATGCACCGATTTACAAGATTCTTGCGTCGTTCCCATAAAGATTTTACGTCGCATTTTATGGTACTATTTTAAGATAGAAATTATCTTTCTGTTTTTGCAGTGTGGACTAGGCTAACTAGGCCTAGCCCTTTCTCCAATGAGCTTCCCTAGCACACAGACCCAGCCTAGCCTGTTTAAATGAGTCCTTTAAATTACAATGTAGGCCTAGGGCCAAGCCTACCCATGAATGTTAAACAAGCTAGGCTGTTGCCTGTACTAGGCCAATCATGACTAGGCTAATACGCACTTCGTTCGGCCTAACTTAGGCCTAGCGTTAGGCCTTCATCGTACGGACAGCCCATTGTACACACTACCACAGTACTGCTAGCCTACAGGCACATGTGGTGTTACGAGTAAGACGGCCATGTTGGGTTTCGTGCAAGACACTTTTAAAAAAGGATACACCTGCAGCCGCTGCCCCATATCTTGAATTAAGTTGGCAGACTGCTGGCGATAGGAAAGTTCTTTCTCTGGCTCTACACCACATTTTCGAGAAGGGGTATTTTGAAGTTGTTCGCGAGTAAAATACCAACGTTCGGGATGTGCCGCCATGTAAATTGCAGCAAACTACAGGAGCCAGTAGAAAGCATGCGCAATAACTGAGATCTCGCGAGATCTCACAAGTTAGCGCTTCCGATGACGTAGGTGTACACAGATGTATGCCGGGATACATGTTTAATGTTACAGGAAAACCCTGAAACCTTGTAGGCTAACGTAAATTGTTACTCCGAATTCTGCCTTCAGTGTCAGAAACTCATACAATATCCTTATATGACTCGATGATGGTGTAAAATATCAAGACCTTTGCGGTGTAGTTTGTGCTGAGGTTCCAGCAGGTGCTGATTAGAGAGGTCCTGAAGGTCCTTGCTCGGTGGTGGCTTTCTTTCATCTACGTCCTGTTTATGTCTAATGTATATATATACATGCATAGTATTTTAGTATATGTGCGATATTATACAGTAGACTAAACGTGCACGACCACCGTACTTAGTGAAATGCAGTGCAGGCTAGTAGTAACTTGCCTTTCGTATTGACTGATACGTATTACGTACATGTATGCGTAGAAGAGGTAACAACTCGTACGCAGCTGACTACGGTGGCACGGTAAGGACATAGCAGAAAAAATTCGGGCTTCCATGGGTAAAACTGAAAAAAAAAAAAACAATCTGGGTACAGGGCCGTAGCGAGCGGGGGTGTGGGGGGTGTGACACCCCCCGATATTTGGTCACCCGTCGGCAAATTTTCGGTCTATCGGCAAAAAGGGGAGAGGGAAAGGAAAAGAAGAGGAAAAGAGGAAAGGAGGAAAGTAGGAAAAAAGAGAGAAGGGAAAGGAAAGGAAGAGAGTAAAAAGGAAGAGGGAGAATGGAGGGAAAAGAGAGGAAGAGAGAACGGGAGCGCGTGGCCAGTCTGTTATCGGCTATTTCGATTTTCAGCTCTTCCATCTAATTGGCCCATTCAAGTTGAAGCCCCGTCGGCAAATTGATTATGCATGTGACGGCCGTCGGTGTAATTAGACGAGTGACTGAGTCCGTCGGCAACTTGGAGAAAGAAAGGGTATCAGTGGTGGCGCCAGTTCGGGGCAGAGGGGCCATGGCCCCCCGTCGGGGAAATTCTCCGATTTCGTCGGGGAACTGTGATGTATACGATAAAATATGTAGTCCCCGACAAAAGCCAGTCGCCCCGACGATTTACTTAATTTTGGTCTAAATTAGGGCAAATTCTTCAATAAAACCCCCAAATTTTCCAATTTTCTTCTCTAAAAACCAAATTTTTTCAAATTTTCCATGGTAAAAGCCCATTTTTTTCTAATTTTCTCGACATAGAGCCCAAAATTTTCATTTTTTTCCATCAAACATTGTTTCGGCACTCTATCGGCCTCGTTGAGGCTTTGGGTTGTTGGTCCCCCTGTCGAGGAAATCCTGGCGCCACCCCTGAAAGGGAATGAAAGGCTTCCATATAGGCGCACTATTTCGGGTCATATGACATTCTTGAAAAACCAATTTCTGCATATTATTCCTCACTTTTATCATCACCATGGGGAGCAGCACCCAATTACCCATGGAGGAGACATTCTTAGCCCGTTTTCTAAACCCTAACCTTGACTTCAAACTCATTTTTAGCTCACACATGTACACAGTACATGTGTGTGGTTATAAAATGGGGCTGATGGCGTCAACTTTTCAACAAAAAGTCTTCTTCTTTTTGAGGGGAGGAGATTATGGGCTGAAATTTTGGGATATGATCGTTTTTCAGCAGAGCATTAACACGTATCCACCTATTTGCATTGCATTATAGGAAAGTTAAGTTGGGTTTCAAAGCCGTTTTTGTAGAGATGAGTTCACTGTGCCTGCTGAACAGTTAGCTGTTTATCCATTGTACTGATAGCAGTGTGCTTGGTTTTGTGTTCAGTTGTTATCTTGCAAATGGATATGCAGGCTGTTTGAAATTCAATCCATCAACACACATGTGTTTGTTCATCAAGTGGCCTCTACAGTCTGAAGCAACTCTGTAATCGGCTTAACCTATTAATTGTGGGGATATCTCCCATTCTGTTCAGTTCAATTGAGTTGGTCAAGTCAAGTAATTGTAATTTAACTTTTTTAGTTCAAGTGCAGTATAAGCTTTTTGAGAGTCTGTTTTATTTTGATCAGTGCAAACCCATGCAGTGTCAAGTTTACTTGTGAAATCGAAGGTGCGATTAAATGTACTTTGCAATGTATACTTGAACAGTTCATAGGTACATCATACAAACTTTTTTGTCAGTCTTGCTGCCAATAAAAGTATATACAGCCTTTTGCAGGCTTGCTTTATATGAGAAAATATGCAGTGATGTTTGTAGCTATCTGTCATAAAACCATGTCAGTTGCAGGTTTATATTCCTTAACACATTTGTGATTTTTTGATTTCTATTAATTATTACGCTCCTCTCTTCCCCAGTCCCGTTTGCCTTTGTAAGGTAAAGAGGTTTTTTTGGAAGCAGATGAATAGATGATAAAATCTGGTTTTGTGAGTTCCTATTTTGAACAGACAAGAAAAATTGAAATTGTGTGAGCTACACAACAGCATTGCTGTTCTAGTGCAAACTCCCGAGGATCCGGTTTACCCACAAACATCCTGGGAAAAAATAATGCATCCTGGGAAAAAAATAATGCGTGCCTAGCGTGTCTTCCCTTCACTGCAGTCTCAGGCTTTTAACTTTTGAACACCAAAGTGAAACAGATACAGAACCCATCCTGGCGTTCAAAGCATATTTTGAACACTTGTGTTAAGATTCTGAAAACTTTTTCTCCCTTTTTGAACGCCGGACGCCTATTTGAACAATTACCATATTTGAACGCCTGATGCGTCTAGTGTTCAAATGCTGAACGCATAGTGTTCCAATTCTGAACGACAGGTCCAGCTCCTCAAGTATAGTGGCATGACGGGACGAATAGCCTAACACATTAAAGTTATCCGGAATCTTTGCATTGTATAATGTATTATGAACCAAAACATACCTACCCGGCATGAGACTTAATTTTTTACCCAGAGATTATGCTAAAACCTCAGAGCTTCCGGGAGCTTCGCCCCCTTGACCCCCACCAGTTGCCTTAAGGCTGGCCCAGTGTTTTAGCAAGCCCCTATTTGTGCGACAAATGTCGCACAATAAAAATCTGACAAGCAAATTCTACCCTGGTGTAAATTTTGAGGTTTCTCATTAGGGCAGAAATCTACTCAGATATTGCACCATTTGCAATCTAGGCACCTTTCAAATTCCAAAAATTTCCAAAGGGGAGGGGACACCCCTCCCCTTAAACCCCTCCCCAAGGCCACAGATCAGTAAATGTGGCATTGAGAAAACGTCCTGACTGAAACACTGGCGGACCTCTGGATCCCAACCGCTTAAAACTATAGCGGCTTGACGAGAGGAATATAGCCTAATACATAAAATATATATGGGGGATTTTTGCATTTGGTGATGCATAATGAACAAAAATATACCCATTCTGAGACTTAATTTTTCCCCCAGAGATATGCTTAAACCTCAGAGTTTCCGGGGGCTTCGCCTCCTGCCCCCCGGCGGTGTTTTGCCCCTACACCCCACCATGGGCCTTACGGCGGGCCCCTGGACCCCACCCGCTAAAGCTCGTTTCCGCGCTACGCATTACCAGATCTGTCGGCAAAACATAGCCTCTACACCCCCCAAAGAAAACACCTTCGCTAGCCCCCTGTCTGCGTATTAAAGGGGTATAGCATCCCTAAAACATGTTTAGGATTAGCCCAATAGTTCTTTAAACAATTGATAACTGCACTTTGACTGACATGAATTCAAACAATAGCTCACACTCTGGTTGGTCAATTGTGACTTGAACAGTACGGTCCAGATGTTTTTGTTTAAACTGGGGGAGTGGCTAAACTGAGTAATCTTAGGGGGGAATTTTTTACCGTCTTTTACCGTTAGAGAGGTTTAAAAACATAAAATCATAAGAAATGAAAATAAAAATGTCAGAATTTCGACTCTAAAAACTCAGAAGTACATCTTTGTTAAGTCAAAATTTCAGTACCCAACACAAGTAAAAAAAATTTAAAAAAAATATAAAAAATAAAAAATAAAAAAAGTTCAAGACCAAAACAAAATAAAATCGAGCCAAAAAAATTAGGGGGGGGGGAACTATGAGCAAAATAAAAGAGCCATTGCATGATAGAAAAATTCATGAAAAATTATTTTTTATAAAATGTTTGTTTATGAAAATAATCTTGACAAGAAAGGAGGGGAGAATCAAAACAGTATCAAAACGTTGAAACCACATAAGACATGGGTAATTGTTAATAAGATCTGGCATTTTCCATATGATGTTAAGTAAAGACAATGACATATTTTCTAGAAGACGGCACCCATTTCTCCCCCTTAACTACACGACTGCATGTGTTGTAGTAGCCTGCTATCATCTACTCGTGTACCCGCTGGGAACTGGGAGATACCACTCACTGAGAGGGCTCGGAAAATCTCGGCATTCGTGATGCCAGATGGGTTATTTCAGTATAAGGTTATGCCGTTTGGTATGAAAAATTCACAGATGACCTTTAAACGCTTAGTAAATAACCTTACGTCAGACTTAGAAAATTGTGAAGTATATATTGATGACCTTATTGTGTACAGCAACTCATGGGATGGACATGTACAACATGTTAAGGCATTATTTGACAAGCTTGCCAAAGCTAATTTGACTGTCAATTTGGTCAAAAGTGAGATTGCTTGTGCCCAGGTGATATACTTAGGGCATGTGGTTGGTCAGGGTAAAGTTAGACCAATTAAGGCTAAAGTTGAGGGCATTGACAAATTCCCTGCCCCAACTGATAAAAGGCAGCTCATGCGCTTCCTAGGCATGGCTGGTTACTACAGACGTTTTTGTCTGAATTTCTCTGACATTGCTGCACCACTGACAAAATTGTTAAAGAAGAATGAAAAGTTTGATTGGACAGATAATTGCCAAGCAGCATTTGAATTATTGAAAAAGGCACTAATGAGTTCACCTGTGTTGATTGCTCCAGATTTTGAAAAACAATTTAAGTTGGCAGTAGATGCCAGTGACAATGGCATAGGAGCAGTTTTGCTTCAAGCTGATGAGCATGGTGTTGATCACCCTGTTTGTTATTATTCTAGGAAATTTGACAAACACCAGAAAAATTATTCAACAATTGAAAAGGAGACAAATTAGCTTTAATACTTGGTCTTCAACACTTTGATGTTTATTTGGGAACTACTAGTTTCCCTATCACTGTATACCCAGGAGAAAAAAACAGTTGATTCCAGTTGGATATTGCAACTGGTGTTAACTGTGTCCAACTGGTTTTAACTGTGTCCAACTGGTCTCAACTGCTTCCAACTGGATTCCTTGGTAATCCCAACTGTATCCAACTGGTCTCATGTGTTTCCAACTGGACCATGACAAAGTCCCATCTGGAAATTTCGAGACCAGTTGGACCCAGTTGCTTTGTACTGAAACACAGTTGGGTTTTGGAAATCCAACTGAAATACTGTTGGGAAAAGGGTCCAGTTGGAAATAGGTGAAATAACTGATGAGTACAGTTGGATTCCAGCCATGTACCTGAGTGTCAAGTTGTGAATGAGAACAGCACTACAGTAGTTGGGGGTATCAAGAGTTGAGTTGTCGAGTGGTTAAGGTGTTGTTGAAGTATTGATCATTTACTCTTACTATATTTTTTATTTGATTGCCTTTGAATTTTAGGCTATTTTATTATTAGGCTACTTATATTCTTTACCTATTACTTATATTGCATATAATTAGCTACCCTGTTCTTCTACATCACACTCCCGTCCCTACATTAACGTTCATACAGTTTGAACCTGGTTTTTTAACTGAGCTAAATATACATTTTATGTGACTTCCTGTATTTTGCATTCAGTGAAGAAAATAACTTGTGCGCAAGACAACAGAAGTTAAATGAAGCCTTGGACTGAACGGTCCTGACTATACATGTATTCCATATTACTGGATCGCCTATATTAAATTGACATGAAACAATACATGGAAATGGAAGTTTATTTGTTTTGCATTTTTGGTATGAAACAGTTGAAACAGTTGGAAAATTCAGAGAGCAGTTGAGATCAGTCGAAGTTGAAAATAGTTGGAATCATTTGAGAATCTCTTTAAGTCCAGTTGAATCTAAGAAAGAAAAAACAGTTGGAAATTCTCAACTGGTTCCAGTAATTATTGTTACCAGTTGGAAAATTTTGAATGGCATGTCAAACCAGTTGGACTAATTTCCAACTGTTTCCAACTGGTTTGAACCATTTCCAAATGGTCATATTCAACTGGCTTTACCTAATTTGCATAATCGAGCTAAAATGCATTTTATCAGCTCAGTCCTTTTGTAGGATGTTTTGTGATGGTTCCATTTTTAAATTTTATTTCCAAAATTTGCAATTAACACATTTTAAGAGTTTATAACAGCGTAAGCCTATTACTGATTTGTTTTTATCATTTTTGTTATGTTAAGTATATCTCAATCTCTACATACTAAATACATAAGACTTGACACAGCACAACAATGTCTTTACATGTAATATGTTGGATGTTTTGGACTTGCCTCAAAATGCTCAAAATACTTACCTGGCGCAGGAGTGTCCGTGATCACGACGGCGGAGCTCCCAGGGTGGGACCTGTTCTATTCAGCCAGTCTAGAACGGGACCACTGTCAGGTGGTGTCAGTTAAGTCAAAGTTTGTCCCTTGGGGACGTTGTTACTCCTTCGGGGAGCAGAACTCCTTCGGGAGTATTGTTTGGTTTTCGCCCCTGGCTCTTCGCCAGAGAGTCAGGGGACTTTTGGAAAAAAAAAAAGCAAAATGCTTAAATGCATTTCGAAGTTCACCAATTACATCTGAATTGCCCTTCTTTGGGCCACACATTCGTGGCTTAAGGGTGCTCATTGATTGGGTGCCCGTTCTTCTGGATCCAGTTCAACTTAACTGGAAAAGGGTTCCCAGTTGAAAACAGTTGATCCCGGTTGGAAACATGACCACAACTGGAAACAGTTGTGAATTTTTCCAACTGGTCCAAAAACACAGCTTGGAAACATGGTTACAACTGGAAACAGTTGTGTGAATTTTTCCAACTGGTCCAAAAACACAGCTTGGAAATTTTCCAACTGGTCCCAGTTGGAACCAGTTGAAAATTCCCAACTGTTTTTTTCTTCTGGGTACACTGATCATAACCCTTTGACATTTTTATCTAAGATGAAGAATAAGAATCAAAGATTGATGAGGTGGAGTTTATTTCTGCAATCGTATAATGTAGATATTAAGCACATTAAAGGGAAAGACAATGTTGTACCAGACTCTTTGTCAAGAATTTGATTTGATGCAGTATGTTGAAGATATCACTGTAAGTTTTGAAATTTTGTGTTGACTATGGCACAATGTGTATTGATGATGTTACTGTATTCATGTATCATCACCTTGCAAGACAAGTTATATGTTAAGACTATACCTTCCATTGAATATTGGACTACATACTGTATATACTGTAGTTATTACTGTAAAGTTATACATTGTAAATATTGTAACTTAAGTTTTGTCCGAGATGTCCAAAACTTTTTCAAGGGGGGAGTGTTACAAGACGACCCGTCAGGAACACCGGATTGAATCCATCGACGAGCGAATGGAAAGTTCCAGAGAATTCAACTTCAACGCAGCCTTTCTAGAACTGTCTAGAAGTGAGAACTGTTTACGTTATGTCCCAATTACAACTACTGTGTGTTCTAGAAGTTTCTATTAAGGAACGTTCTCATAATTGCTGGACTGTTAAATTCTGGAGAGTTCTCGATAAAAGCCTAGCATATAAAAGGCAGTTCAACAACTGTTATGGTAGAGAGACATCGAGAGACACCATCGAGTCCAGACGTTATTCTGCTGTCCGTTTGTTGACCGAATCATATGAGGCCAGCCACTGACACTTCACACTTGTGACAAATTGCCTTACGCCGTTTCTACGCTGTGTATTGAGATTGTTATCATCCATCATCGCCTAGCCTTGTCGTTATTCGCTCGTGGAACCAGTTCCTACGCTACAGCACGCTGCAGGTCTACTATTGTACCATCGTCAACGTGCATGCACTACAGTACCAGCCCTTGGACCAGACCAGGCAAATATTAATTAAAGGATTGTGAGTAAGTCTAATTAATTATTGTAAATTTAAGTAAGATAAGGAGATTGTAAATAATCATTAAGTTGTTGAATTTTAATCTCGTTCTTCTGTGATCTTTCGCTGTTATTGGTTTGACTCGCGACCACAAGCCGTAACAATATGGCCATATCAAACTTTATATACATATCTGGATCACCATTTTATCAAGTTATATCTGGCTTTATATGGCCATATCAAACTTTATATACATATCTGGATCACAGTTTTATAAAGTTATATCTGGCTTTATATGGCCATATCAAACTTTAAATACATATCTGGGTCACGATTATATCAAGTTATATCTGGCTTTATATGGCCATATCAAACTTTATACTGTTATATGCATATCTGGGTTGTGTTTTAATCAAGTTATATATGGCTTTATATGGCCATATTTAGTCTTTAATCAACCAGATATTTCCAGATATAAAGCCAGATATGGATTTTGAGTAAGGGTCAGTACAGCAAGGGTGAGGAACCACCGGCATGTGGGTTCGTTTAGCCTCCGGCCCGCGAGACCACTAATTCATCTGGCCCGGGAAGAAACTGATAAAAGTAAATTCAATTCACTTGAATAATAATACCTTTAATAATAATCTTTAAGTCCTCGGTACCCACTGTTTTATCATGCTTAGCTACCTGCACTTTCAAGACATTTTACGTAAAGTAACTCCATAAGTTTATGAACTCTACTGTCATGAGCTTGCTTATAAAAATTAAAATGTCTCTGGCGCGCGGTTAATTAATATGCCTTATGTTCCATCTCCTTTCTCCCGATTGAAAAACAACTCCCACACCTCTTTCTCGGAGAGGCTACGTCGGATTTGCCATGCAAATTCAAATTTCTAGTTTTGAATAGATTCGGATTGATTGTGACAAACTCAATGTGTCTGAGAATAAATAAAATCAAAGTTTACATTTTTCCACCAGAATTGCACATCTTGATGGCTGCTATCAAGCCTTCCGGCGATCTGGGATGTATTAAAATCTCAAATTTTCTTGGAAGGATCCGCGCCAACCTGTGGTAGCGCTCCGCTTAGATGGTAACCGGAATTCAATCTTGAAATCCTCGGACCCCAAGTCCGGCCAGCTGAGCTAATCTGTCCTCACGGAAATGTGTTTGAGAATGAAATAAAATCTAAGTTTACGATTTTTTTTCACAAAAATTGCACATCTTGATGGGCTGCTATCAAGCCTGGCAAGTGCCATTTCCGGCCATCTGGGATATATTAAAACCTCAATTTTCTTGGAACACTCCGGGCTAACCTATATGGTGGCGCTCCGCTTAGATAGTAAACGCAGTGGCGTACACGGGGGGAGGCCATTCCACCATGCCCCTCCCCCCTCACTGATGTCGATTTTTTTAGTTTCTAATTAGTATACGTAAATTTTTTAACACAAATTTTACTTCAAAAGGTAGCATATGTGGCACCAGATTGCATGTAAGAACACCTAATTTTTCAAAAATTTTCAAAAGGGAAGGGGACACCCCTCCCCCTGGCCGGCGATCACACAACAAACTGCATCCCTCCCCCCGTGAGAGAAATCCTGGGTACGCTACTGAGTAAACGGGATTCAAACTTGCAATCCTTGGACCCAAAGTCCGACTAGCTGAGCTAATCCGTCCTCACAGAAATGTCTTTTGAGAATAAAATAAAATCAAACTTTACATTTTGTTCACAAAAATTGCACTTCTTGATGGCTACTATCAAGCCTGGCAAGTGCCATTTCCGGCGATCTGGGATGTATTAAAATCTCAAATTTTCTTGGTACGCTCCATCCAACCTATGGTGGCGCTCCGCTAAGACAGTAAACGGGAGCTCCCCACAAATATCTCCAGCCCCCAGAGCCCCCCCCCCCCCAAACAAAAACCTAGCTACGCCACTGTCCACAATAACAACATTCCATTTATTTCGTATATCTGACCCTCAAAGAGTAACAAGAAACGTGTTTTGAAAGGTTCATAGTACCAGGCCTAAAATACTCAAACATATAGGACCATTTTGCACCCAAGCCCTACGTTTTCCTAATAATATCCATAGGGGAAGGTTGCCCCTCCCCTTAAACCCCTCCCCAAGAAACATTGGCGGTATTCAGCCAAACTCCAAAAACGCTTGCAAAGAAAAATCGAAATCGAAATAATAGTTAAATTGTTATTGGAAGATTGTTATCTATGAAAAAATTTGGGTCTTTGCCCCGGTCCCAGAATAGCCAACATACTCCACTAGACACCATTCGACGGCACTGGTCAAATGTTGAAGTGACCATGACCGTACCACATTCGAGACTATTGTTGTAAAGGTTTCACTTCCCCCCCCCCCCTTGCACGGTCGGGAAGTTACCACATGATTTGTGGAACATATAAACGGGAAACATGGGAGAGATCTGGAGAGTCATGGGCAAGACATGCAATCTGATGACTGGATGGGAAATATTTGGAAAACTTGGACCGAGTGCATGTAGTAAAATGGCATGAATTTGGCCGGCCCATCAATGGACTGACATACCAACATGGGGCCCACATGGGCTATTTGGGGGCATTGTGGGTTTTGTATGGGCATGGGCTAAAACTTGCATTTATATTTGGGCCCATATGTGACAAATTTATAATGGTTTTGTTTGGGCTAACATGGTCTTGGGTAAACTGGCCTGCATGAGCATGAACGGGCCCGTACGTGTAACCTCATGGTGCATCAAGTTAAGTTATACTGGGCAACTTGCTCAGTTCTCCCATGTGGGGATCAAGACGGTCCTGTAGTGTCCTTCGTATCGACAACAAGGCCCAAATAATGGAGAGTGAGATACAGTTTGTTACTGGCTGTCGGCCATCTTTATTCCAACCCCCTTTCTCTCAATCACGCCCTCAACTACTAGACGTACTATTCCATCAATGCATACATGCACTCATTACAGTACACTACATTCCCCCTTTTCTTTCAGATTTGAACCTTATCTCAAAACAAAGTAGGTGATTAACTCTGCTGCTTTAAAATGCATCAGTAAATAAACTTGTTCTAAGATATCAATCTTGAAATCACATGTCAGCATATGCCAATTTACAATATACAAAAGATTATGTAAATTCTGAATAATTGAAGAATGCTTCTGACTGTTTTCTACCAGTCGACTGCTTACAACAGATACTTTTCAAATTTCACTCGAACAAAAATGATTGAAGTTACTGTCCTTTGACCTCTCTTTAAAATTAAGTAAAATACACTCATTTTTTTTTTTTTTTTTGATGGTAACCTGCATGAAGCACAATACACCAAATCATGTAATATAATCATCCAGCCACCTTGGAGGGTGACGGTTTCTCCTAGGTCTGTCATTTTCCCTTTGGTGGTTAGGTATGTTTTCACCTTCACTATTATCACATATGTCATCTTCTTCTAAGTCATACAGATTTGCATCTCCAATTTCACCTTCTCCTCCTTTGTAGAGTTTTGTGTGGGATACATTTCTCCTAAACTTAATACCATCTGGTCTCATCAATTCGAGACAATTTCCCATTTTCTTAACAACTTTGAATGGTGTAGGGTAGAATGCTGGAGAAAGTTTGTTTTTCTTTTCACATTTGACTAGAACTTTGTCACCCGGTTTAATGTCTCTTACTTGGGTACGTCTCTGCCTGTCTGCATAGTTTTTGTAACTTTGCTTTTGAGCTCTGTCATGTCTCATTGCCTCTTTCAATTGCTTTTGACTGACAGACATCTTGCCCACTTGTGGAAGTTTTGTTCGAATCTGCCTTTTGAACAGCATTTCAGCTGGTGACAAACCGGTGGTGATATGAGGCGAACTCCTATAAATTAGCAAGAAGTTTGTTAATTCTTTTCTCCAGTCTTTACCCTCGACCACTGAAGCACGGATTAGTTTCAAAAACACTTTGTTCATTCTCTCTACTTGACCATTTGCTTGTGGCCAGTAAGGTGTTACCCTTCTGTGGTGAATACCATGGTCACTTAAGTATGTACAGAACTCTTTTGATACAAATTGTGCACCATTGTCACATGTTATGGACTTTGGATACCCATGAGAGCTAAATACATGGTTTAACCAGTTAAGTATGGTTTGACTGGTGATACTGCGCAATACTGTGGCTTCTGGCCATCTGGAGTAATAATCTGTTAGCACAATAATATACTCTCCACTTGGAAATGGGCCACACAGGTCAACTGCCAAATCTTCCCAGGGACCTTCAGGCAATTTTGATGGTTGGATTGGTTCTGCCTGTGCTGCTTTGTTTACCACTTGACATGCATGACACTGCCTAATCATGCCTTCTACTTCTCTGTCAATATTTGGCCACCATACTTTTTGCCTAAGTCTTTGCTTTGTTTTCACTATTCCCTGATGACCTTCATGAGCTAATTTCAACGTTTGCTCTCGTAATGGTCTGGGCATCACAATTCGTGTTCCCCTTAGTACCATATTACCAAATGTTGTGAGTTCATGTCTCACGGCATAATAACTCTTGTTACAACCTACCCATTTACCTGTGTCTATGCGGTTTCTGAGTTCCTGAATTTCTGGGTCATTTTGTGAGCATTTGTCGATTTCCTCCATTGTCATGGCACGAGGAACAGCATTTCTTGCAACAAAACAAATATATTCCTCTGCACAGTTATCACTTTCATTGGCTTCATTACTTGACAATAATCTGGATAGAGGGTCTGCTACATTTGTTGGACCCGGCCTGTATATTACCTTAAATCTATATGGCTGCAAACGCAAAACCCATCTCTCTATTCTAGCTGATGGTTTGGACTTGGGAGAATATATCACTTCGAGCGGTTTGTGGTCTGTTATCAATTCGAATTCAATACCATACAATTGTAAGTGAAACTTTTCACATCCCCAGACTACAGCTAGTGCCTCTTTTTCAGTTTGTGAATACCGCCGTTCTACTGACGTTAACGCTCTACTAGCGAATTCAACTGGTTTTCTTTGACCATCTGTTTGTTGCTGAACAAGAACTGCCCCTAGTCCGACTGGACTTGCATCAACTATAAGTTGCGTTTGCAGAGGAAAAAATAATCGACGGCATCGACGGCAAAAGCCGCTGTAGCAGCTGGTTTTGCCGCCGATTATACCTAGAAACGGCGGCACATTTTTGCCGTCGAAGAATCGCTACATTACTCTCGGTCGATCAATCTCTACATTCTCAAATCACTATCCCAATTTCAAAATTTTTCATGAAAAAATAAGGGTTTTTTACAATTCACCCAAAATTATCAATGAACGAAACTGAATAATGAATTCGCAGTCATAAATAGTCAGGGTTGTTCCCGTTACACTTTGAAAGTAACTCGTTATAGTTACAGTTAATTCCGTAAAATTGTAACTCGTTACAGTTACTAGTTACAATGTTGAAAAAGTAACTAGTTACAGTTACTTTTGACTAAAAAGTAACTAGCTACATTTCAAAAGTAACTCGTTACTTCAAGGTGAATATACGGTACCTCGGTACCTGAAATGGAGGGGGGGGGGGGGGCATAATTAGATAGTAAGACGGGGGCACATGAGACGACCGACACCTCATTTGTGCCGGTTATCCTTAGGTGTTCCCCAAAGAAAGTCAATGAAGCTAGCTGATCTTCAATGGGCATTGTCGCAGAGGCTCCTAATGCTCAACATGAAGCAGCGAATCATGATACTGTGTCGGAGCTTACGCAAACTATTTGTTAGAGGAATATGGTTATAACCAAAACTTTTCCAGTTACCAAAGTACTTCTTTGAGGGTTGAAATCTTTATACTCCCATCACACAGTCGGCTAATTTAGAGAGGTTAGCGGCTATGCTGGAAAGGGGAAGAGCGTTGTTTCAGCAGTAAAGTCTTCACCCCTCAAGAGCATAAATTGGTATAATAAGAGGATGAATACATTTGTTAGCAGTTAAATTTTAAAACCTCACCGCTAAGGTTGGGCTAAGTGATATTTCCCCATAAATTTCAAGTTTCACATTGTGTCGATATAAAACAGTGCATAGAAATGGTGATACTATGCAGTTTATACATGCAGATCATGTGCACATAATTCACTTTCCCTTTACAATAGGTAAAGCTTTAAGTCGGACACTTCTCTTTCCAATTAGCTTTGTTAGGATACTTTTAACGCCATTGACCATTTCAATATTCTGCTGTTTTTTATATTAACCGTACTATTATTCCAGTGTAAGGAGTTACGGACATTGAAAAGAATATGATATAGCCTAAATTCATACGTTTGATTCATCAAATAAAGATACCATACATGTTAAATTAGATGCATAAATGGATGCACGGTGTTTACCAACGCTTGGCACCGTATAGATTTACTGGGCTCCAACGCAAGAGTCCGGATTCGGTTAGCTTAATGCCGGTCTCAAGAGCGTTTTTCTAGATTAGGAATTTGCCCGGGATAGAAGGTTCCGGAATCGAAATTTTTACGGAATGTGATGTAACTGGACTCGGACTCGGAGTTCATTCCAGCCGAGTTCTCAAATATGAAAGTTACATTAAAAGTGTTTAAAGTTCCATTTGTGCACAATGTACAGATCTAAGGTATTGTCACATACAATCAACTAAATTACTCAGGAGGCCAGGCTATGGAAGTGAGTACAAACGATGACTTTGTTAATTAATGGTGGACATGTACGATAGAATTAAAACATCTGTATGTGTGATATGATATACATTGGCAAAAAGACTGGTCTCGGAATTGGTGCCATTGGAATCAAAACTGGCAGAAATTTGAGGATCCTGAGTAGTACCATGCTCGGAAAGATTCGGGAATCTAGAATCGCAGTTAGCTCCGACTCGGATAGGGTGAACACGGGTCCAGCCCTAACGTCTCAAGAGGCAATGATTAAACTTTCAAAGTAAGCTGGTATTTGAATGCCCATGGGCCAACCCGTTTCTCACGGTACACTGTCTCCACTGTGTCCTCTAAAGGACAATATGAGTAAACCAAGGCCCAGCTGACTTTACTTAGAATACATAAAGTCAGCTGAGCCTTAGAGGACCGTTCAGTATTTTTCAAATAATCGCACAAATCGGTCTCATGGATAATAAGCATTGATCTGTCTAATAAGTATTTTGACATACAGATCAATTTTAAACTTATTTCAGTCAGGGAGTTGCTATTTGACAACTCCCTGGTTCAATAGACAATCAAGTGGCCCGGCCTGTAAGCCTGCAGCGTGTGCATCTAATATCAACTTCTGATTCTAATCGTGAATAAAATTTGATGTCGGTGAGGGCGACGTCGATAATAGCGATGAATGATAAATAGCCTATATCGAAAATAATTTTACATTTTACTACCAAAGTGTCATCAATTTGAAAATTTTCTGTTATTCTGTTATTAGCTCAAAGAAAATGCAATTTGTGGTCATTTTGACTATTTGTAACGGGAAAGTAACGGGACCCAAATGTAACGCCGTTACAGTTACTTTTACACAGAATTGTAACTAGTTACTTGCTCCGTTACTGAAATGCAAATGTAACTCGTTACAGGGTTCCGTTACACAAAATGTAACTCGTTACAGTAACGGCGTTACTTGTAACTCGTTACTTCCCAACCCTGTAAATAGTACGTTTGGTCTTGGGCCGAAATGTACGCAAACATCCGATACACCAGGCTATGACCGTATTCTGTACAAAGGTTCAAGTAAGACGCACGATGAAAGCAGTGAAGTCAGTGCATGTGTAGGTCCGTAATTGTATGCAAACACCTATACATTAGGCTACGCACCTGCTCTGTTGAGAAGTTGATGTACATCACACGAACATTGGGCATGCGTAAGTACGTACACTATTTTTTCGATAGCTGCATTTACCGCTAAATTTCCAGTTGTTTCTGCAGTTTGCAGTAGTAATGGTGGGTGCACCGCTTCTTTAAACATGCATGTTCATTTGTGTGAATTAACGGTAGCCTTGTACTTTTGTGATTTACTCAATAACGATGTCTGAAACGTGGGCCCGATGAGCCGTTGTCGAACGTTTGACACACTGATTCGACTTGCACATACCCAATTTCTCATACTAGCGCCATTAATATATTGATTTGTGGGCAGCATGCATCGAACAGATATGATATTTACGTAGCGATATATAGTGCGTGCATGCATTACGTATTGATGTATGAAACCACAACACTAAACAAACACGTGTGAACCTACACCTTCTATGTATAGGTAGTACACGGTAGGATGGTGTGAAATAGCCAAGTAAACTGCATTGAAATATTGCATGCTTGTATTTCTGTTTCTGTCCGTTGGACTGCTGAGGCCGTAAATCAACTCAGCATCAAACTAATCGCACATACCATCTCTTATCCGTCTTATCATGGAGCAACCGCCGAAAAAACCAGAAAGCCCAAAGGCTTAGTGATTCCTTGCCGAATGGGGATGCTTTGTTGCACTGAGGTTTATCCCTCAAATTTATCTTTCTTGACGACATCATTTTATGTTTTAACAATTTGACCTCTGCTGACCTCACATGACCTTTGAACCCCACCAAATATAACAAAAAAGAAAATCTGAAGTGTCTTGAAAGGGATTCAACTCCAATTGGTCTTGGATCTTGAAAATTCTTGGAAAATTTTGCTTTTTGACCTCTGGTGACCCTAGATGACGATCTTAGGAATACTTGGGATATTTTGCTGTTTGACCTCTGGTGACCCCACATCATGATCTTGGGAATTCTTGGGATATTTTGCTTTTGACCTCTGGTGATCCCATATAACAATCTTGGGAATTCTTGGGAAAATTTTGCTTTTGCTTTTTGGCCTCTGATAACTCCAGATGATGATCTTGGGAATTCTTGGGAAATGTTGATTTTTGACCCCAGTGACGCCAGATTACAATCTTGGGAATTCTTGGGAATTCTTGGGATATTTTGCTTTTTGACCTCTGGTGACCCCATACAACAATCTTGGGAATTTTTGGGAAATTTTGCTTTTTGATCTCTGGTGACCCCATATAACAATCTTGGGAATTCTTGGGAAATGTTGCTTTTTGACCCCAGTGATGCCAGATTACAATCTTGGGAATTCTTGGGAAATTTTGCTTTTTGACCTTTGGTAACCCAGATGACCTTTGACCTCCACCAAAAACAATAGGGTTCTTCCTTACATCATGAAAAATCTATATACCAAATATGAAAAGTGTCGGTCATTCCTATCTTGAGATATCGTGATTATGAACTTTTCAGCTTTTTATCTCCAGTGACCTCAAATGACCTTTGACCTTCACCAAAAACAAAAGAGTTCTTCCTGTCAACATGGCAAATCTATGTACCAAATAAGAAATGTGTCAGTCATTGCTATCTGGAGATATCGTGTTTACAAGCCTTTTACGAGGTTTTCGCAGTTTAACCTCTGGTGACCTCAGATGACCTTTGACCTCTACCGAAAACAATAGGATTCTTCCTCTCAACATGACAAATCCATACAGGCCACTCCTATCTTGAGATATCATGATTTCAAAGTTTTTGGTCTTTGACCTCTGGTGACCTCAAATGACCTTTGACCTGCACCAAAAACAATAGCATTCTTTCTCTCAAGATGACAAACCTATATATCAAATATGAAAAGTGTCCGTCATTCCTATCTTGAGATATCGCGATTACGAGCTTTTCGGCTTTTTACCTCTGGTGACCTCAAATGACCTTTGACCTTCACCAAAAACAATAGGGTTCTTCCTCTCAACATGACAAATCTATATACCAAATATGAAAAGTGTCGGTCATCGCTATCTCGAGATAGCGCGATTACAAGCCATTTATGAGGTTTTCCCAGTTTAACCTATGGTGACCTCAGATGACCTTTGACCTCTACCAAAAACAATAGGGTTCTTTCTCTTAACATGGCAAATCTATATACCAAATATGAAAAGTGTCGGTCATCCCTATCTCGAGATAACGCGATTACAAGGTTTTCGGTTTTTGACCTCTGGTGACCTCCGATGACCTTCGATCTCCTCCAAAAACAATAGGGTTCTTCCTCTTAACATGACAAATCTATATACCAAATATGAAAAGTGTCGGTCAATCCTATCTTGAGATATCGCGATTACAAGCGGCGTCACAAACACACATACACACACATACACACACACACATACACACACACACACGACATCACCATCGCATAGATTCCTTGCCTGCCTACGGCAAGGAATCAAAAAGCAAACAAACAAACCTTTTTGGGATCTGGGGGCGCAACTCCCATCTGCGGTCAATCAAGATGATAACAGTCTTGCAGCTGTGCCTGAAACTAGCGCCAAGAAAATCCAGAGGCCAAAGGTTTCCACCGTGAAAAAATGGGGTTTGGACTACCTGGGATGGGATGAAGATGATGACGGACACATTGGGCTTTTATGGTGTGAGGTCTGTCGTGCATTTCCTGAGGTCAGTGCTCGGGCTCTCCACGATGGCCAGCGCCAGATGGTGGACAGTGAGGCTAACATAAAAGGGACGGCAGTTGTGAAGAAAGTGAACGCTGTGCACCATGCTACCACTTCAGGTCACCAGAATGCTCTCCGTGCAAAAAAGGCGCAGGAGCAAGGGGTTGAAGGTAGTTCCATTGTGAGGGCTGTCACAAAAATGGATGACGCAACAACAGGACGGATCTGTAAACTATTTGACATAGCCTATAGTTTGGCTTACATGGAGCGCCCCTTTTCCCAATTCCCGATGGCGATTAATGTGGAGAAGAAACATGAAGTAGATCTGGGCCATAGCTATGCCAACCCAATGGCATGTGCGTCATTTACCCTTGAAATTGACAGCTGCATGCGCGATGAACTGAAACAGGATCTTTCTGGGCAATACTTTGGCCTTTCTTTTGATGGCTCAACAGACAAAGCAGCCCATGAGAAGGAGGTGGTGACCGTCCGATTCGTCAGTAACCAAGGAACAATAGATGAGAGAATACTGAGGTAAATAGGCTACTACACGCACCGGTCGGGCGAACCACTACAAATATTTTATTTTCCACTAATATAAGCACAAAGGGTACAACCGTAGTATCATGCAGCGAATTTTTCATGACTGCTTTGTAGCAAATCACAAAGACGGTAGACCACACTCGATTTATCGACTTGTACGTAGACTAGTCGACTCAAAGAAGGGTACAGTCCATTGATTTGCAAACAGCCTCGAACAGAAATTTATGTAGGGATATATAGTGCAAGCATGCATGCATTACGTACCGCTGTATATGATACTATAAACACTTAAAAACAAACACGTGTGAGCCTACACACTGTGTTTATGTATAGGTAATACACGGCAGGATGGTGTGAAATAGCGAAGTAGTTGCATGGAAATACTGTGGGCTTCGAAGTATTTCCGTTTATACTTCATTCTGTGAGAGACTGTGGTTACTATTACGGTCTAAACTGGGAAGAAATAAAACAGGCTATGGGTGTGGCGGCAATAGTTTTTACTCTTATTTAAGAGAAGTGAAGACTTGACTCACAATAAGGACAAAAAGATGTGAGAATTGTTAGATAGCATTAACTTGTCACTGCCATTCTCCCGACTGTTGGCTTCGGCCCGACTATGTACTATTGAAAATGGAATATTGGTACATGGATGTCGGTTGTTGGTTCCTTGGACCCTTATTGGCAACTGTCATGGAGTGGCCCCGCCATATGCTACCCTGGACTTGGTCCGACTTGTGTCCACTGTGGTGCTATGGTAGAATGAATAGAGCACCAACTCTACCCTTAAGGGTGCCATGATATTGCTAATGGGGTTTGTGGCAATGTGATGCAGTTCAGTGTACTCACCTGATATTAACCACGTTTCGTTCAATCGCACTTCCGGCAAGTAGCCACGGTTCCAGTGCGTTAGTATCTGCACAGTGTATCCCCTGCATACTTGTGTGTATACTTACGAAACTATTATGCTGCAAGCTCATTTTGACGAAGCTGTATGTTTTCATACAATACATAATTTAAATTGTTGAAATCCTTCATTGGTTAATATTTTCTATCATAGTTTTAAGCTCAGATGAGTTACAAATAAAACACAAAGCCATTTGTGCAAACTTTATTCTCCTTCAAGTTAAAACGAACATCACAAGTTTACTCGTTAACGACGTAGGATAACATTAAAATTTACATTTTCGAGGTGAAATTTGTGATTGAAATGGTGAAAAAATGATTATCAAACGAACGTTCCATGTTTATATTTTAATATAAAAAACACAAGGCAGTTATCTAATGGACATGGTATTTATATTTCAGTAATTTTTTATTCAATTGCAAAATTTTTAAAAAATATTTTCCCGGTACCGTCCATCAGGTACGGTTCTCGGTGATACTTCGGTACTTAATGATTGGTGATACCGTACCGTACTGTATTCTTGTAAGACTAACAGGTCGTTTCTTGAATTTCTTCGACTTTTACAGTGTTCAGCACATCACGTTCGCTGATGCAGCCTCCATCACTGAGTGCATCAGGGCATCTTGTGGAAGATACGACCTGGACATCGCCAAGAACCTAGTGGCAGCATCAGCCGATGGAGCAACTGTCAATTTTGGTGCCATCAATGGCGTGATGACCAGAATGAAAGAGACTTCACCCCCATTTGATACCAATCCATTGTTCAGCACACAAGCTCGAACTGGCAGTGAAGGATGCGTTCAAAAATACGTATTTCTCACAGGTACATGCATCTATTAGCTTAATGTGAGGGGCTTTGTATTCAATATTATGCAATTCATAAAAGAACACAAATCTAAATTATGGCATCTGCCACTCTTCCAACAAAATGAGAAACTATCAATAACCATTATATGCATGATCATCTGACAAGGGTCTCAACTTAGGTTTGGTTGACCCAGATTCTTTACTTGTTCTCCCTGTCCCCTCCAAACAAAAACAGCCTATGGAATGAAGTGGTATCTCACAAAGTTACAGTAAGGTGAAATAGAAAAATCAGATGTCAAAGACATAATCATATGATGACAACTAAAATCTCTGGAACACAAGATAATTTTTCAATATTTCCCTTCCCTTTCAGGTTATTGATGAGCATCTCATGCGTGTGTACTATTTTTACGAAAAATCTAAAAAAAGATTCAGGGAGCTGAAAATGGTTGGTGACAGAATGAATGGAAAAGTCGTGAAACCACCCAGAGCATGTGGAACAAGATGGGTTGCACATCGTCTGGCCGCTCTGAAAGCGATGGAGACAAATTATCCTGCCATCATCATGCATATGGAGGATCAAGCCTCTGGGGAAAGGAGGGATATTAACTCGACAGAGGTTGAAAGGGTCAAAGGATACCTCAACAAAATAAAAACTGTTCAGTTTGTCTACCACAGTGCCATCTACCGATCAGTGCTTGAATGCCTTTCACGTCTGTCCCTGTGCCTGCAGACACAGGGTAAGACAGTGTCTGATGTCCAGCTGGAGGTGGAGGCAGCTCTGGCACAAATTTCTACGCTAAAGAATTTCAGCGACGAAGAAATGACAACTGGTGCTGATGTCGCCATTGAAGACACAGCTGATGGCACAACTGTCAAATATCAGGGCGTTGTTCTGTCCACTGGAAAATCTAGCTTCCAACAAGCAACAAGTGCTTTCCTGAAAGCATCGAGGTCAGCCTTGGGGAGCATCCATGAATGCCTAGGAAACAGGTTCAAGGATTTTGTGGAGTCGGAAGTGCTCGGAGCAATGTCAATCATCGATCCAGCCAACTGGCCACATGAAAGAGAAATTTTGCATGCTTATGGTCAAGAGGAAATGCAAGTTCTTTTAGACCACTTCGGCCAGCTCCTCGTTGCCAATGAGTGTGACATTAAAAGTGTTCTACCCGAATGGCAGAAACTGAAACTTGACGTGAGAAGAAATCATACGCAGTTGCAGTATGACAACCTATGGCAGCACATCTTGACAGAAAAGGCAGATCGGTACAGTAACGTCATACATGTCATCAAGATCATCCTTTGCATCCCCATTACATCGGCACATGTAGAGAGGATCTTTTCTGCAGTGAAGCGTATTCTTGGTGACCGACGTCTCACACTGAATGCTGCAACCATGGAGGCACTAGTGCGTATATCTATGGAAGGAGTGGACCCAGTCAATTTCAACCCACTGCCAGTAGTCAAGAGGTGGAGAGTATCTGGGTGCTACATCAGGCGGCCTAACATCAAGCCTTATGGGCCACGTAAGGAGCATGCCAACACCACAAAGGATACTAATGACCTTGGGGCCAGGCGCGGATCCAGAAATTTCGAGGGGGGGGGCCCAAGATGGAAAACCTCATGTGCACCGAAGGTGCACCACGAGCGCGAAGCGCGAGTCCCTACGCGTGTGGTCCAGGGGCCCGCGTTAGGGCCCCTGGCGGGGTCCAGGGGCGGAGCCCCGGTGGGGGTCCAGGGGGCGAAGCCCCCGGAAGCTCTCGCAATATTGCATTTTAAGAGCACAGAAATCGGCTCCAGTTCTTATGTCAGTGAGATTTTATACCTTTTCATGTTGCATGAAATTTGAAGTGTATGGCTCAGTATAAGTTACTATATGTACCTGCAGAAATTACGGAGAATCTAAGTTATCTTAAAACTTACACGCCAACATTATGAGCCCGTGTAGGTAACTTGAAATGATTTTTGCCATAATGAGTGTTTTATTTTCGTTATACGGTATTCGGGTATAGGACGTCAGACGAAACAATTGCGCGCGAAGCGCGCCGAAAATTTGAATTTACATTTAAAACCATTGCTATGACTAACGGTGTCAATTCCCTTTATGTGTGTCTATCAATTAGAAGGTGGGTTCGATACTAAGTTTTCAGTTTTCATAAGAAGAGGAGGGTGAAAAAGTGAATATCAGTTGTTTTACATCCTTCCAATGCTGACGTTTATCACGTTTATGCACACGAATAATTGGCTTATGGTAGAACCCCACCGATGAGTAATGCGAATACGTTTGGGACCTTATTGATAGTAAAAGGTGCAATTCAAGGCTAACAGTGCGCAGATCAAGCAAAAATCAAGAAATATTGAGAAGAATTTGCAAAAATCGTGAAAGATTTCAAATGATTTTTGGTAAAAAGTGATAAAAATAAATCCATCACTCAATAAAAAAGTACCTCTCTCTGTCAGCGTAAACAATTGCGCGCGGAGCGCGCCGAAAATTTTCGGTATAGAGCCTCCCGGGAGCTGCATTAATTGTACACTGAAAAGGGGACCAACAGGACTCTCACAACCTTACATACATATGGGAGGAGAGATGATATATCACCTTCTTTATGGTCTTCTGAAGGGTATACCCTTCAGAAATCTATGACTGATGGTGCCGGCGGGAGTTGGTGATTGGGGGAACCGCAGATAACTGTTAAACTGTGCCATTTTAGGCAGTGGGATTTTGTTTACGCTATATACAAGAGTGGGAGAGCCTTTTCTTATCAGTAGCTGAGAGTGCAATCCCAGGAAGGGGTTTACCCTCCCCTTTGAGAAATTTTTGTTAATTTTAGGGGGCCTATATGCAAAATGGTGGTATCTTTGGGTCATTCTAATGTGATTGTACGTGATGTTCAGAAAATGTCCACAATGTAGTGAATTCTAACTTTATACAATACAATACGTTTTGTGATCTTCGGCATGGGGGAGGAGGTCTAAGGGAAATTTGTCTAGAACTGAATGCACTCAGATGCGATTTGGTGCAACAAAAGTGTACGATTTTTAGGTTATTTTTCTTCTAAAAATTTCCTTTTCCTAGGCATAATTGCAGTCTGTTCCAACATTTTGAAAAAGTGAGGGGGACGTTTTGACGATGTCCCCCTTCCAAAAAAGTGAGGGGGACGCGTCTTTCGTCCCCCATGATCCACGCCCATGGGAAAATTGTACACGCTATTACACCTGCGTGGAGTCCACAGAAACATTCTTGGACTATAATAAAATTTTTCCTTTACATTTTAAAAGGATATCCAAGGTTGACAGAGAACAGTATAGAGCCTCCCGGGAGCTCTAAATTAGTTACAGTATACAAAAGAGGAACCAATGGGATTCTCACTACCCGACATCCATATGGGAGGAGATATGATATATCAGCTTCTTTTTAGGTATAGCAAGAGGGATGGTGGACAGGCAAAATTCGTTTCAGAAAAGATTTTCGTCATTATTGAACGTCGCGGTAAAATGTTTGGAAAATAAGCAACGGCAATTACGTACTTTCAATCTTTCAGATCAGGTGCTAGACTAGATTAGTCAAAGATCCCATAATGATGAGAGCCCTACAGAGGAGATGTACTTTTTAGAAAAATGTTGCATTGGAATAATTTCTTGCGTCATAGCTTTGTCAATGGTATATAAAATCGGGTGTAAACCCTGTCGTATGCGCGCGAAGCGCGCCGAAATTTTGAATAAAATATTAGTCCATGACAAAACCTGCATTTCAGAACCTGCATCGGACACTGTCACTTTCCCACCAACCTATGCTATTCAGAAACGAATCTTCTGACTGAGAATTCTGAAAAAGCACTTTTGCTCCTTTGTTCCCCCGTGAGTAGTTACCGAAAGCTATTGATAATAAGGACAACTCTGACACAAGGCTTGACGCAAGCGGAGCGGTGCGAAAATTTGGAATTTGTCAAGAATTTCCAAAACTTATGATAGTTTGAGAACAGTTTGTGAAAGAAAATGGTTAGAACAAATAAACCAGTCATCAAAAATACATCTCACCCTACACCCTCCACAGAAATCTGTAGCTTAAACGACTTTTGGGATCATTTTAAAAATTTTCAAGAATCAATGGGGGAGGGGGACACACGTCACCCATTGCCCACTGTGCCGACGCCACTGTCTGTAGCTTAAAAGCCTTTTGAGTTCATTTTAAAACTTTTCAGACAGTTTCGAAATCGAATAGGGTATGCACGCCGCTACTTTGCCTGCAACAGCTGGTGCCACTGTGCACAATAGCACGTCACCTGACAGCTTGTCTTCTGTATTCATTCTGCAAGGTCTGTATGGCGAAAACTTTGCCTCTCAATCCCTCTAGATTACAAAAAATTTCACTCTTTAACACAAAATTGTTACTAAATTTCAATGCAGTTAGCCGATCGAGCCCGTACTACATATGTCACAATGTTGACTTATTTAGATCTTAAGTCAAGGATCATTACTCAGCTATTCACCTGTTTTCGAACATTGTAGCGCTCCTTTCGTCGCCAACCACTTTGAAAGATATATAAAGAGATAATCCAGCGATATCTCCACCCAACCCCTACAGAAATATTAACTTTGAATACGTTCTTAGACACTTTTATTCATTTTTGCTCTTAATTTTTCTTTCTCCTTTTCTTTTTTTTTTCTTTTTCTTCTTTTTTTCTCCTTTCGTTTTTTTTTTTCGTGGCGAGGGGGGGGGGGCCCGGGCCCCCCAGGCCCCCCCCCTGGATCCGCGCCTGCTTGGGGCTGACATCGTCGACCTAGAGAGTGATGATGACAGCAGTCTGTTGGTTGGTGGGGAGTGTGGCAGTGGGGAAGAATGGAGCGATGATGATGGTGGTCCACCTGCTCATGTGTTGGGAGAAGCTTCTTCTGAGGAGTAGTCTGAAGACAATGCACAATGAGTCAGAGAAATAACGAGATTTTGGTGTTATTTCAATGACTACACTTCATAAATCATTATTCATTATTTTTAGATTTTAAAGCATCAAGATGATATATGCTGAGTTCAGGCTTTTCCTAAGTCTCTGTAATACTCACCTTTCAATTACTGTATTCATCCGAAGAGCAGGATGAGTGGTGATAGTTATTATAATGTATCAAAGTGATGCATGCAAAAGCCAAGCCTTCAACACAGCACATTTTACTTATATATGCTTATTACAGAAACAATATTCAGGTTAACTATCTGACATCTAAGCCTGTCGTCCCCTATCTGTTTGTATAATCCACAAAATAAGTGATGTAAGATGTGATTTTCTCGAGTCTTAAATTTTGTATCATTCATCAGATGCATAAGTATTCTAATCATTCATATGAGCAGGACCATCGACATTTGTCACACCACGTCAGAAGAATTTAAACTTGATGAATACACTTCTGCATAATGGGCATCCTTTTCTCATGTAGTTTCTCATTTACTCATATCATCCTCTCTTGTCTATAGAAATATAACACATTCATGAATCATTATAGCTTATCCTTTACTTGATGGATTAAATTTCTATATTATTCATACTTTGGTTTCTTCACAAGTCCTTTGGACTATTCAACCCTCAAAAGAAATTGACTTATTGCAGATGGTTACAGGGTCAGGTACCACCTCATTCTGCTTACAAATAAATATGAAATTCTTTGCATGGAGTAAATAAAAATTTACATCATCTGGAGTTGCAAATGAAGGATTCTGCATGCTGCTTAGATCACCTATTCCAACCACTTGTTATGCCGCGAAACAAGACTTGCCGTGGCCATGTGAGGAAATTTTAAAAATGCTGTGGAGATCCCATAAAATGCCGTGGAGAGCTGCTGTCTCCACAGCATTTTTTTACAGAAATTGCCGTGGAGACATCTAGGGGAATTTTTTGGCCTGTTTTGGCTTTGGGATTAAAGTATGCCATGACTTGATTACTGACCAGTCTTTCCTTGAGCTCTTGAAATGCATTTTGTTGGACTTCAGTCCATTCCCACTTTGTGTTTGACCTAGTTAGTTTTCTTAAGGGTTCACTAACTGTTGCATGATCTGCAATAAATCTGCTACAATAATTTGTAAGTCCCAAAAAACTTCTCACCTCACCAGGTGTCTTAGGTGCCCTTGCATTCATTACTGCATCTACCTTTCTCTGTTCTGGGCCTATTCCTTTAGCTGACAAAACATGCCCCATAAAAAGTAGCTTTGACATCCTGAACTGACATTTAGCTCTATTAAGCCTAAGGCCTGCTTCTTTGAGCTTTTCAAATACTCTTTCTAATCTCTGATCATGTTCATTTTGATCTTTACCAAAGACAATTATGTCGTCAGAGATGTTTCTGACCCCTTCACATCCGTGAAGTGTTTGTTGAATCAGGTGTTGATAAATTTCAGAAGCTGAGGATAAACCAAATACTAACCGTTTGTACCGGTATAGGCCTTTATGTGTTGTGAAAGTAGTTATCCCCCTAGCTTCAGGCTCTAGTTCAATCTGATGGTATCCCATAGTGAGATCCAATTTAGAGAACACTGTTGCTTCACTCATTTCCCCCAAAATTTCATGCAGTGTGGGTATCGGGTGCCTTTCTCTTAGGACTGCTTCGTTTGGCCTTCTCATATCAACACATACTCTTACATCATCATTTATTTTGGGAATCACAACCAGTGGAGAAATCCATGGAGTGGGACCATTAACTTTTTCAATCACATCTAACTTTTCTAATTGATCTAGTTTTTTGTCTAGCCTCTGTCTCATGCTAAATGGTACTCTCTTCACAGCCTGAGCTACTGGTTGCACTTCAGGATCAATATGGATTTTGAGTTGAAAATTTTTCAATTTTCCAAGGCCTTTGAAACACTCTGCATATTTTACATTCACTAGATATTCAATGTCAACTTCACTTTTGACTTCATATACATGGGGACTGAAAGACAATAACCCTAGTTTTACAGAACTTTCCTTGCCTAGGAGAGGAGTATCATTTCCAGGGACCACCACAAATTCTAGCTCTTGGCTCATGGAAGACTCTTTAGTCACTTTTACCTGTCCCTTGAACATGCCCAAAATTTTCATTGGTGTATTTGCACCATATGGAAACAAATTACGTTTACACTTCGTTAATTGCAACCTACCATTATTACCTTTGTTAACCTTAGTCCATACATCATGATTTATGATATTGCAACTAGCTCCGGTATCGACCATCATGGTTACTGTTTGTCCTTCAATAGTAAGGTCAACTCGGCCAGCGTCTTTACTTTTCACCGTAAACACAGTCATCAGTCGCTGGAGTCTGTGGTTCTGGGATTGCATCTTGTGTCCCGCTAGCTTCCACAGCGTAATACGTGTCATCCTCAGTAAACATTACAGCGTTGGCTCGGTCTTGACGCCTTGATCTACTTGGTCCTCCATATTTCTGTTGGGCTGGCCATTTTCTGGGTTGATAGGATGGCTTACTCCTGCACATTTTCGCAAAATGGTTCAGTCCTCCACACTTGCTACACTGTTTGCCCTTGGTGATGACACAATCTTTCCCCATATGTCCCATATACGCCCACATCTGAAACACTGGATCTGTCTGTTCCCATTTGATATTCCTTTACTAGGCCTTGTGTTCTGTTTTTGCCTATCCGGTTTTTGTTGATTTGTTCTGATTGCTTGTACATTTCCGCCTAGGCCTACAGCACCTGACGGGCTTATGTTACTGTTCACATTTTCCATGTAGTTAGCTTGCTTTTCAGCCGCCTCTGAAGCTCTTGCTATATTCATGAGTTTATCAAGGTCAAGATTGGGTTCACGCAATAGTCTGCGACGCAACTGGTTAGATCTACACTTATCGGTCACCTGATCACGAACCATATCGTTATACAGTGTCCCATAATCACATGTTTTTGCAGCTTTCTTAATTCTGGTTACGAAATTGTCAATTGTTTCCCCACTTTCCTGGCTTATTTGCCTAAAAACATGCCTCTGGTAGGCCACGTTTTGTTTGGGTTCAAAATAAGTTGTTAAAGCATGGATTGCTGTGGCAAAGTCATCTCCCGTGTTTTCTAAGGTGTCAAAGATATCTTGTACTTCAGTGCCTGCTGTGTGCAATAGCAGCGCACGTTTCTGCTTGTCATCACTCACCCCGCACGCGCTGATGTAAAAATTGAACGATTTCTTCCATTTGCGCCATCTATCTGCAACGGCTTCTCCTTCTGGGTTGAAGGTTGGCGGGGGCGGTAAGTTCACCATACTCGTCGCCATTGTAGTGTCCTTCGTATCGACAACAAGGCCCAAATAATGGAGAGTGAGATACAGTTTGTTACTGGCTGTCGGCCATCTTTATTCCAACCCCCTTTCTCTCAATCACGCCCTCAACTACTAGACGTACTATTCCATCAATGCATACATGCACTCATTACAGTACACTACAGGTCCCGTCTACAGTATGGCAAAATGTTTATGGAGACCATATGAGCATTACTTCCTTACTAAATGTGGGCCCAACAAGGGCCTAGTGGTAGTGGGATAATCTTAGCAGTCTATTGATGGTTTGGTTTTGTCTGGGATGAAAATAAGCAGCACCTTTATAGTCCATACTGATCACGGTAGGCTGTAGGTCCGTATCATGGGTGCATGAAGAGAAATCTTAGGCCACGGCCGTCTTGTCCGTGGGCCCATAGGGGTTCCGTGCGTGGGTTACCTGGGCAGTATTATGTTGGTGTATTGAGGACTGAGTGGCTCATATTGTCACGCCCACTGACGGAATCGTGAAATTAAATGTTTAGATACATTTTTGTTTTTCATAATTTAGGAAGAAGAGCAAAACATCCGAGTCCATCGATCAAGTTGTAGACAATGTAGTTATTTCTACATACGGTTTCTATACCATCCTGGCCCTTCAGGAAAGGATAGTCACCCACATGTCCGTCGATCAAGTAGATCATGGTTGTGGCCATCGATCAATGGACCTAGATCGAAATATAAGCAGGAAACGTACTGATTACTTGAAAGCTTGGGTGCAAAATGCAGTGGGGCCCACATGGGTCAGCTAACCTACGTGGGACCCATATGACGCCCCCCCCCCCCCCCCATGAACACGCCATCATGTCAGGCTGGAAATGCTACCTGTGGCCAGGCAATGTGTTGAAGGGGAGGATAATTCCGCTGGCAAGATCATTTTTATGATTTTGGGAGTTGCGAGGTGGCGGCTTAAAAAATATTGCCACAGGCTCTATGATATAGAGCTGAGAGAAGGAGTTACCTTACTGTATGAAAATAAGGTCTTCCACTTTCTAAAAAATTTCCTGATTTTTGAAACTGTTAGGTATATTTTAAAAGGAAGAATGTAATGGACTTTAGTAAATTGTTCAGAAAATCTAGAGAGTTACCCCGGAGGAAACCCTCTGACAAATCGAAGAAAATCTTTGAAGATCTAGGGATAATGGTAACTCATGAGAATCAGAGAAACTTGAAACTGCATTTTCGCAGTTTACCGCTAATATGCGCAACATGATATTGATCTGGGAAACTTTCATTAATCATAAGAAATTAGAAATAGAATACAGATATAATGACGTTGTATGAAATACTGATAAAAAATCTTTAACTCTGGATGTTCTCTGTGTGCATGTGGGTAGTGCTTCTGGCTATTTGTGTCTGAAATTTTAATCTGACAAAATTTTGCAATTTCATTTCAGGAAATTAGATTGAAAATTATGGAAGCTCTGACGTGAATTACATGCAACACGCTATGGAGTGAGCGCAGGCTTACTGGAAAAGTCTGTTCACTTTTCACTGAAAAAACATCTGTTAGCAAGTCAATAGTCATCAAAACCTCGGGTCTATACCTTTCAAGTATTCTTGCCCTTTACTTGCTGTAGATGGTGTTTCACAACCACACACTAGCCTAGAGAAGAGAATAAGTAAGTTGGACCGCGTTTGTTAAAGGGAGCCTTACGTCAGGCTACTGGTATGAGCACTAGCTTAGGCTCGATCATCAGTGTACTATTGTCAACTACAAATACTAGGCTACATCATTTGTCAGGCTAGCGTGTATATTGACTTGTAGGCCTAAGTGTTTGGCTAATGTTGTGTTGTCATCTCCAGATTCTGTCTAGTTAGGAACCTAGGCCAAAGCATGGGGTCCTAAGGCTAAAGCCAAGGGCATACATGTGTATAGGGCACAACCGAAATTCCTCTCATAGGCCTGTGTGCATTTAGGCTAGGCCAGACTGCATAATTTGTAAGTCGCGCGGAAGAAGTTCCGCGCGCATTTTCAATTTACATACTGATTTTACCACGAATTTGGCGCGCAATTATTCAGTTTGGTGTGCAGCGCGCAGAGCTAGACTCCATCCCGGCATAGCGGTGGCAAAACGGTTACAGCCTAGTACCTCGGTCTGTCGGCGTACTGTGCAATGCAAACTAGCCTTATCCAATACACACACGGCAGCCATGCAATTTTGTGTTGTAATGAGCCTCCACTTAATTCCCACTGAGTACTACACAAAATATGATTATTTCCTGCCAAATAGGAAAAATGTACATAAATTTTAGCAGTCGTATCATATGTATAAGTGTAGCGTACGTACGTACAGTATACATACATATAGTATGTAGGCCTAGTATACAATACATAAGTGTAGGATACATATGCGTATATGTATATACGTACACATATAGTTAAATGTATTGTGTGCATTCTGTTTGTAGCGGCATTGGCGCGCAATTTCGAACTTTACAATTACATTCCGCGCGCAATTAACAAACTATGCAATTTGGCATTTAGGCCTAGGCCTAGTGCACTATACGCCGGAGATCTTCGGCGTGGACATATGATTTTGGTCAGCGTGGCGGCTTAGAAACTAGCCTTTGTCGGCGTACAAAATGCAGTAAGTTGAGGATTGCCGGCATAGTTGGCGTACTCCCCAGCATAGCAGTGGGCAAATGGTACTCCCGGCATACCAGCGGGCCGATTCAGTCAACTCCCGCTAGTATGTTCACGCACAGTACTGTGCTATATACCAGATTGCATAGTTTGTTAATTGCGTGCGGAATGTAATTGTAAAGTTCCAAAATTGCGCGCCAATGCCGCTACAAACTGAATACACACAGTCCATTTAACTATATGTGTACGTATACATATACGCATATGTATACTATATTTATGTATACTTCATACTATATGAACGTATGCTGTACTTACGTACGCTACACTTATACATATCATACTACTGCCAAAATTTATGTACATTTTTCCTATTTGGCAGGAAATAATCATATTTTGTGTGGTACTCAGTGGGAATTAAGTGGAGGCACATTACAACAAAATTGCATGGCTGCCGTGTGTGTATTGGGAATCTAGTGTCTTTCCGCCATCGGTACATTCCGCCATAACATTCCGCCATGGGTTTTGCACCATTCCGCCATGGCGGAAAGGTGCAAAAACATGGCGGAAAGGTGCAAAATCTATGGCGGAAAGGCACTTTCTTAAAATCTGAGAAACAAAAGGTCTTGTTTTCCTTGCAAAAATATTTTCAAAGGGTTATTTTGAGAACGACACATCATTCACTATTAAAATAATCATAATTAACACTTTACTGCCATGGCGGAAAGACATGATTTCTATGGTGGAATGAACACATCTTCTATGGCGGAAAGTACCTATGGCGGAATGGCACGGCCCCCGTGTATTGGATAAGGTTAGTTTGCATTGCACAGTACGCCGACAGACCGAGGTACTGTAACCGTTTCGCCACCGCTATGCCGGGATGGAGTCTTGCTCTGCGCGCCGCACACCAAACTGAATTATTGCGCGCCAAATTCGTGGTAAAATCAGTATGTAAATTGAAAATGTGCGCGGAACTTCTTCCGCGCGACTGACAAATTATGCAGTCTGGGCTATATACCTGTAGGCCTACTTGTATTGCCAATGAATGGTGTATGCATTACATACATGTATACATACATATGTACAATCGCTTACGGATTGCCTCTGACTTAGCTATAATGTGTGTATACTATACACCTGTACGTGCATTGCCAATGTATGGTGACTTTGTAGGTATCACGTACATGTATACTGTACGTATGTACGCACGCCTATGGATTGCTATGTACATGCATTGTATGTGCACAGTACAGAAAATCCCGGCGTACAGTCACGAAAACCTCAGCGTACCTCCGGCGTAGGCTTTACATGGAATGCACCCTGGCTCATAGGCCTAGGCCTAGGGGCAATTAGTATCCTATGCACTTTTCAATTGAATGACGCACCCCACTGCCCCCGGACATGGTCAGTCATTGTCCACAACTTCACTGACAAAACGTAGGCTATACCACTGACATACCCCTCAGTCACTTAACTGATGAACAATTTGCGATTTTGACTGACGTGCGTCACCAAAGTGACTGACAATGGTTATAATTGCACATGAGGAGCAATGCCAGGGTGCGAAATTAGCGGTCGTCCGATCATCCGAGGCAACTAACAATTCTGTCGGACAACTCAAATGCACCAAAACACGTTTGCATGGTCATCCTGCAGGCGACCAAAATTATGAGGTCAGCTAACATAGTAACTTAGTAAGCCTAGTTTAGGCCTAGGCTATAAAGGTTTGAGTTTTCTGTGGCGCGGAAATTCCGGGAAATTCACAGAATCAGAAGATGAACCCTAAAAACAGAAGACAGCTCATAAACAATTTGCACGCAGTGCGTGTGGATCAGGAACGTTTGGAAACTTAAGGCCTGAAAGAAGTGTGAAAGAAAGTGCTGGATATTTTAGACAGTACATTTTGTTGCTGTACAATACATACATGTGATAGATATATATGTCAATTGGCTTGACTTTTACTAGATTTCATACTTATCACTTAAATTAAGATGACATGCTTCCATTATCAACAGAAGTAAATTTTGTTAATATAGTTATGTATACATAGGCTATGCACATATTTAACCAAAATAACGTTCTATTGTATCAAATCAATCGCTACATTTTGGGAAACAAAATTCACTTCGTCAACTGTAGCATCATACACATTCTTTCAAGGGGTACCGTGTGCCGTGTGCACAGGAAAAAAATCTTCAGTCCTAGTTACTTCTGTCGTATTAATCCCTTGAATATGAAAATGATACCTATCTCTATGTTGTTCAGTTTCCAAATATATAGCAAAAAAGAGCAAAATATTATCCTCATTTTTTGGTGTACCCCATTTGCTAAAGTGGAACGTGCCAAAGTCACATGCACTGCTTGGCACAACATATCATGGGGATCATCCAGGCTGCGAACGAACATTCGTATGTGATAACGACATGCACAGTGTGTGCCGTATCATACCCTACATAGTTACTGGTACTGTACGGGTGAAATCTCAGCCCAGCAGATGCATCAGAAAGATTTTACTGTCATTATCACGAAGGAACAGTGTGTACAGTAGATAGTGGATTTTTAGAGCAGCAAGAAAGCAGTCAAGGAGAAATTTGAACACGTGGTTGAGGTACTTTACAGTACAGAAGTTGCAGTGACAAACTTAACGTTATTTTTTGCTGCTGTACGATGCACACCTTACGGGACACAAAATGTTATTTTGGAAGTGTTGGTTAGAAAAACAAACAAGTAAAATAACCTTGTTAGCCTTGCACCAGTCATTTCTTATGTCTTGAATGTACTATTTATGTACACATAATTTATTCACGAGAAAGGAACAACTGGTGCAAGGCTAACAAGTTGGTTTTATTGTGCAATCATCTTTTTCTAACGAACACTTCCGGGCGCTCAGACATGGCAGAAATTCATCTTATTTTCAAGCTACTGTAGGTACAGTAGTGTTATTTTGTGATTTTTTTTTTTGCATAATCTAACTAGTTTTGTGAAAAGAAAGAACATATTGAAAGGATTTCTGATATGATTCCGATTTGTAGTAAATATCATGAATTTTCTGGTTTTTGCCCTGTACCTGTAACACTAATTGCCCCTACGAGAAGAATTTTGGTTGTGCACTATAGCTGGTCGCCAATTGCTTCTACCCTATACACTGTCTGGATCATGGCCACTAGGCCTTTCACTGTCAGGCAGCCCAGTACAGTCCAATTAGGAATAATGAAGGGTTAATACTCTTTGCTAAAAAAGTAACAGTAAGACTAAGCAAGAGTGTCGTTCTCAAAATGCTTTTAGTTGCATTAAATAACTCAATTTTTTAAAATTATGTCAGAAGAGTTATTTTGAGAATGACACTTCATTTACCATAAAACTCTAAAATTAAACTTTGCAACTCTCTTCTTGTCATAATGGGATAGCCCAACCGGACAGATATTGGCCATGATCCCATAGTCCTTACAACCGGTCCCACTAGTGAATATGCGATATTGCCCATCGGTACAGTGAATGCCCAACGTGTGTGAATGATTGCCCGTGATGTGTTATTGATTGCCTTACCTGTGAATGATCAGGGAATTGCCACTATGCCTAGGCCTAACATTAGGCTCAATGGAATGGATGCCAGACCTGTGAATGATTTTGCCTTACTAGGACAGGATGTTTACAGTACTTGTGGCAGTTCTGTCAGAGACTGGAACCTTCTCCCCAGGATATAACAGGTCGTGAGGACCCCAAGCAAATCAAGGACTCCTCACACATTTCTTGTGTGCTCAACAAACCCTGCATGCTTGACCCCTCCCCTAGGAGTGTTATGCAGTATTTTTCCAGGTCCAAGTGAATAGGACTAACATTAGACTGGACAATGATATTACTTTGGCCTAATTCACCAGGGTGCATTCCATGCACTCCGATCTGAAGATCTTCGGCGTGGAGTTGGCATTTTCCTTGTGTTTTCTATTGTTTTTCTTGGTGTAAATTCAGCCTGGGCCTGACATGGGATGTACTGTGGCTAATTCGGAGCTGGGATCAGCGTAGACATGTAAATTACAGTAGTACTATGTGGGGTAATTCCTGGTGAGGTAGAAAGTTCTTTTTTTCTTTTCTTTTTTTTTTTTTGCACCTTCAAGAAAGACTGATCAAGAAGAATACAGTAGATACTGTGCAATGACCGAAATCATCCGTGGAAAGTATCGTAAGCATAGGTGGATTTTTGAAGCTGTGAGAAATGCTGGTCTTCTGGCAGACCATCTAATGACAGGAAGTTTGTGTAGGCAGGGCAGACCATGAACATTTCGGAGTAGGTTCTGCTCTTAATGTAATTATATGGTCCTGTTCAAGGACTGTACTTGTACATACCTTTTTACCCACAAAATTATAAAGTGGTCAAAGTTAATAGCCTGGATAAGTCTGATTTGTTGGTGGGTTGTTATGAAAAAGACCTGACCTAAATGGGTCGCTCCCCCACTTAAATAGGAAGGTCAAATTCCTCAAACCACTTTGTGATGTTAAAAGGCTATTTTGGACCACCTAGTTTTTGACCAGCATAATATCATGGAACCGCATTTTGTTTAACTTTGATTCACTTGTGTTATTATAAAATGGGCTCATACCAAATGTGAAATAGTTACCTTCATGTATAACTTTAATCAAAATACCTGTGCAATGACCACTTGCCATGGATCTTTTCAAAATTGACAAAGAATAAGACATAGTAAACTAGTTTAGCTGTCTAAGAGGATTAAACTCACAGTAAGACGATGTTTCATTTCTGTTCATTCCCGGCTGTACTGTATGACCCATAGGAAATGCATTTTACAATGTTTTCAAAGGGGTGGTTGAAGTACAGTAGCTCTAAGCCCTGTCAAAAATTTATAGCCAATATATATCTCCAACTGGTTTTGTCATCATTATATAATCTACTCTAGGAAAGTGATAAAACAAAGCTCACACACAGTAAGTTAGTACAAGTATTTTAGCCTAGATGTTGACCACAGGTAAGTTGGTTCATTTAGCTTTCTCTTTTTTAATTGTGAAATTAAAGCATCTTAAGTGGTCAAAAACTTCCATCCTACCCTATGCCTCATGTGGACAACTCATGTTGTAAAGACTGACATTTTTTGACAAGAAACAATCTACATACTAGTGACAACATAGTTTCAATGTTTCATTATGCATTATTTGCCTCTGTTTCAATGGAAATATCTCATCATGGTTAGATTTCAGTTACATCAGAGGTTGAAACTTCACACTGTCATTGTATTCATTCTCAAATCATTTCCAGTGTCGAAGCCTTATCGCCAACGGTCAAGTACCATCATGAGAAAAGGTCATTTGACTAAATCCCAGCAAGATGGTTCCTTCTGCCGGTATGCCTATCGGATCTGTATGCAAGATCGTTTGGATGGCTACGACTACTGCATTGATCACATCCTGCAAGACAAGAATGCACCTTTCAAGCAGTGTAATTTTGTGTCCTCAAAGAGTGGAATGAAATGCACAAGAGCTGCATCAAAAGCTGACAAAAGAGATGGGTGAGGTTTTGTGAGTTTTGTAAATAATAACCAAAATTGCCTCAGGAAGATTTTGAAAGGGCAAGAAAAATGCATTGTTTGGGGGGGATGACTTTTTTCCCCAAAACATTTGTAAAAAGAGCCACCAGGAAAAATGGAAACCCAGGTGGTTACCCCTTGTTGAACCATGATCTACTTTTGCAGTTAACAGTCTGTAGAGATCTATCAGTGCAGAAACTAGGGAGCTGCACTGTTGATATCCTACAGTACATACTGTATATTTATTATGTAGACAAGAAATGGAGAAGTAGTTGCTTCAACCTGGAAGTCCATTCTGTGATCAAGGAGTCACAATCTACTGATGAAGCACCTCTGATTATAATACAGTATTATGTGTATTAGCTAGTGCTGCAAAAAGAAGTGTACCATAACACATGCTTGTGTTATCTTCTACTTCTTTGTTGTGTGTGTTAGGGGGAAGGGGAAGGAGGAGGTGTCTTGTGGCAATTAATGATTCACGTCAGTATTGTCATTTGCAACGAGTAAATTTAAGTTTTAGTTGTGCCATCCAGAATTCAATGCACAACAGTTTAAGTACCATTCGG
Source organism: Holothuria leucospilota (assembly GCA_029531755.1). Lineage (NCBI taxonomy): Eukaryota > Metazoa > Echinodermata > Holothuroidea > Aspidochirotida > Holothuriidae > Holothuria > Holothuria leucospilota. The sequence goes on along the minus strand of CM055969.1, from coordinate 36,373,884 downwards.
CACAGAATTTTGTTGAATATTGTTTTGAGATACAGATCTATCCCAAACAATGTGGTCTAAGCAATATTTGCTCTCTGATTTAGAGCTTGCCAGATTCTTTTCATACTTCTTTGGCATTGACTCTCTGTGTTGTGGTCTGTGTTCAAACATGCATTGAAATAGCATGCAAAACATTAATTTGAGGCATCTGAAATTTTTACAGAGCTGTGAACACAAGACTTCATCTGTAATTGCAGTGTAAAGTATAAACTCAAAGTGGCCCAGGGTCCAAAACACCTGATACCCCAATGAAAGGACAAGCTTGTGTGCACCTGTCTCTTCTTTTGTCAAATTATGTGCAATGATACTGTAAGGATTCCCATCTAAGCTGATTACTTTGTTTCCTCTTGTCTTGAGTGTACTGTTTCTTTATTGTACATTAAAAATGGGTGAATCCTTAAGGCCAAAGTAAATAGAGAATTGTGCAGAATCACCTTCTAAAATAGGGACCAGTTTTAGTTTACATGTTTAGTTTCTGCAAACCATGCTTTAGTATGAGCTGTATTATAATTAAGTAGATCAAAGTATTATCCTGCCTGGAATGTTAGGTAAGAGTTTATTTAAATGCCTAGCATAAGCTGCTCCTATTTTCATTTATGATTCAACCTTTCTGTTGGGTTGATAGATACTGCAAACAACACACAAAGAAGGCAGCGGCAATGCGATACAAAGCAAGCTTAAAGCCAAAACCTAAGGATCCTGCTCAGCAGCTGTTAGATGATCTCAGCTATTACCTTCCAGGGTCTTCCAAGTCATTCCCAGATGCCCCAGTTTCTACAGTTGGGAAGCTTATGGGTAAGTTACCAGTGGGGGAAGCCTGTCTTCATCACTGAGTGGGGTGGGGGGTGGGGTGGATACAGGGGTAGGCAGCCATTTATTGTTTAAGTCAAAGCTTCACTGACATGCACTTAGTCTTATGTGGATCAAGATGTGACCATTTTCACTTCCCAAAAGGAAAAGAGCGATGGAGAGCTCTACTTGATGATGTTCTTTACAAAATGATGGACACTTTGTAGCTGTAAGTGTGGTCAGGCACTCTGGTCAGTACTGTCTTTGTTTTGCAGTAACAATATCACACGACCATCTTGCTCTAAACACAGTACATGAAATCAAGGAAACTTTACCTTGTTGAGATCATTGACCTATAATTTGCTGTTTTGCACTGTATAGTAGGTCACTACTCACAGGTACAGTATTAAATCATAATAATGGTACCACTTGTCAAAGGACAAACAGTATACAACACTTGTAAGAATATCAGGCAGATAAGCTTTGTATTCCACTGATAACAACTTACGTGGTGACATAGAAATCAGTTTGCTCAAGTAGTTCCACAGTTGCTTAGCCTCTATGACTTTACTAAGGACTTCATAGATAATTACACAAAGCCATACATCTAGCTTTGCAGCTAGTGACCTTACAACAGTCCAGCTAATTTTCTTTAACTTCTCAAATGACAGTTTTGGTTGTCAAGTGAATTAAACATAAGGTGCAAGTTTTGTAGGCAGTTACATGAGTATTATTCGTTGTTGCATGGATACTTCATTTAAGGAAATTGCTTCATAAATTTGTGGAAGAAAAAATTTCATACTCTGGAAAGCGGTTTATGTGCAGTGAATAGTAGGCAATTAAAACAAGCTAGCTGGGTACCTTTATTTTCAAGAAATAAGGTTACTACAGAAGTTCACTTCAGTGAAGCCCACAAATAGTTTGCCCAACATTCAAATTTTCAAATGAGTGGGGTATAATATTATTGGGAAGAAAAGCTATTGCCAGGGTTTTTTTTTTTTTTGTGAGACTAAATGGCTTAACAATAATAAAAGCAATTCTGTCTGTGCTATGCTGCTACAATGTGAGAACAATATTTCCTTTAAAATTTCTGAAGTATTATGCAATTATTGATATACTGTAGCTTTACTCTGTAACTGTACCCTTTCTCAGTTACTTTATTGTTTGCCTGCAGATTATGCCAGTGGTAGTGATAGTGATGCTGAACTACCTGTCGTCAATCAGTGCTATCAAAGTGGTCATGACAGTGATGCAGACAGTGTTGACAGTGAGCCAGAGGATGCTCTCAAGTAAGTTTATTTTCTTTAAACAAAAACAGACTCTTCCAAGAATTCATACAGTCTGTAAGGAAAAGTTAAAGGGAAAAAATACTTTTGATATGCAAGAGAAGCTAAACGTGCGCATTCTGGTGAAACTTCCATTCAGTTCTGACAAGTAGTTCTCAAGATATTAGCAAAGGAAATTGCTACATTTGTGACCTAAAGTGAGCTTGAAGCAAACAGGGGTTATGCCATCTTCTCACATTGATTGAGCAATGCTTTGTTTTCTTTGATATCCTAGCTCTTGTTTTGACCTTGAGGTTGAAAGAGTGTTTTAACAAATTCAAAGATGTGAATCTGCTTTATTGAAAAAAATGTGTTCTATGGCATGAGTTAATCCACAGCTAAAAAAGTCTTATAGCAGACCTGCCAACCTTTCCGATTTAATCGGAACCGTTCCGATTTTTGAGTCCGTACATAGCAACAAATCAGAACATTCTGATTTCTAGCACCCACCCCAAGTACTATCCTCAGGATATGTGCACACTGACAGTACATATCCATAACGATCGTTGTAGTCAATGCTTTACAAAGCACCACAGCTGTGCCTACGGACCGACCGCGGAGCCCGTGTAGCACCTGCGGTGGTATGTACGTGTACGGTATATACGCAATACATAGTGCATGTTTGTTTGATAACCAGTGGGACTAATCGCAATGCTGTTGTTTGAGATTGAGAAGGATGAAAAAGAATATTTGAAGATTGTACAAAGTGCTTATGACAGTGTTCAATTTTGAACGGAAGACCAGCAACGAAGTTTTTGAGTATTAAACTTTGGGACAGTAAGCTGCGAGCCTGCAGGCGTTTTTCGTTACCGTAGTTCCCCGTATTTTACTAACGGTAACGTAGCGAAAGTGCGGCATAGCCAAATAGCACATGTGTGCAGTCTAGCCTAGGCCTAGGCTAGGCCTGAACTTAACGGTTACGTTGAGGTCTAACTTTTGAACTATGAAAGTCGCGGAGATTATGAAATAGGTGGGAATTTTTTATATGAATTTTTTTCTGAATACATTGCATAAACCCCGCCAAGAATCGTTCACATAGGCCAAGGCCTAAACGAAGTTTGTGTTAGGCTAAGTGTGTAACATGACTAACATTACCATGCAGCCTAGCCTGCCCAGCCTAACAGTAACAAGTAACAGGATCTGAAAGTTTTATTTTGTGCACTTATAATGCAAAAAGGGATGTAATCAGCACTGCCGGGAACTAGTTCAAAGTTCAATTTGCTTGCATTATAGACTAACAAAACCTTAGACTTATCACTGTGATGGGGTGTGTTGATTTTTGCATTTTTGTTTAGGCTACAATTCCAGCAGACATAGGCCTAGGCCTACCAATCATCCAAATGTTTAAAATACAGCCTAAAAAATTTGTAATTTTGCCTGTTTAAAAATTTGATACATATTCCTTAAATATGCCACCATTTTGAATCTAAGAGTATTTAAACTTCAAAAAATTTCCAGAGGGGAGGGGGACACCCCCTCCCCTTAGACCCCACCCCCAGGCCGGCGGATTCTCCAGAATTGCACTGCTGTGTTCCTATTTCCAGTTTTCAAATGTTGGCAGGTCTGTTATAGTTAGAAGGTTACTGTATTTGCTACCTGAAGCCTGCTGCACACGAGGGGAAATTAGCTCAGCAAAATGCCTCGTGTGCCACTTTGCTCAGCTAATTTCTCATGAATGCAGGCATGTTTTGGTGAGATTTCTGCATTCCGAGGCAGAAGACTCTTATATCAAACGTGTTTGATTCTTTCTGACACGAGTGCCACTTTTCTCACCGTGTGCGCCTGACCTGAGCATTTGGCTCACGACTTTAACCCACTGCACAAGCATATTCTGAATGAATAGACCTAACTTCCCAGCGCAAGCGTATTCTGAATGAGTAGGCCGAAAGTTAGGTCTATTCATTCAGAATATGCTTGTGCAGTGGGTTAAAGTCGTGAGCCAAATGCTCAGGTCAGGGGTACACAGTGAGAAAAGTGGCACTTGTGTCAGAAAGAATCGAACACGTTTGATATTTGAGTCATCTGCTTCACGAGGCAGAAATCTCACCAAAAACTCTCGCGCACACGTGAGAAATTAGCTGAGCAAACTGGCGCGCGAGGCATTTTGCTGAGCTAGTTTCCCCTCGTGTGCAGCAGGCTTTAGAGGAGTGATCCTTTACATTGTTCATCATATTAAGAATGAAGAATATTATGACACAAACTGTTATCTAAAACAGTAGGGTAATTTAGATTTGAAGTGGGCAACATAGAGTGTTTTTAATTCCTTGGTAAATGTTTATAAATCGTGGCATAAATTCATTTTATGATCACCATTACCTCTCTTGCCAGGATGCAGGGTTTTTGCTCGTTGCACTGGATAATTTTATAGCTGCATTTTGCAGAGAATGATAAAGCATTCATTACCTTTTTGAAGTAGCAAGTAAAGATGAGTTCACGTCAGTGTCATTATGTTCTCTGAAACTGGCTGAATAATGTTGCTAAGGATAAGAAGTTATGATAAGACAAAAAAAAATCATCCACATGCTACATAAAGGGGTGTGTGTGTGCGGAAAAATCTGCTACTGCAGTAAAGTGGTTCAGAATAAGAGAAAAAGGAATTGAAAAGATGTCTCTATATACTATAAGGGGGCTCCATGCAGTCATTTCTCAGAGGACCAGAGTGGCTGTGGCCAGTCTCAGTGATAACCTTAGCTTTCAGTATTTGTATTATTCTATAGCAGTAATTTTTACAGTTGTTAGCTTGTTTTCTACCCTGCAGTAATCCACTTAAATAGGAAGAACAGACATGGGAAATTGGGAATATTACCATATTGATGTAATGGTGTCATCTTTCTAAAGTAGGGCAGGATTCTTTCCTTTTAAATACTGACAGAGTGAATAAGAGGGTAATGTTTTTTCATCTTTTAGATATGCAGAAGTTTACACAGCTGAAGAGGTTGCACTCATCACAAGAGACAAATTGATCAGACTGCAATCATTGTACATCAACCAGTTTAAGAGGCTTCAACACATGTTGAAGGAAAAAAGAAGAGAATTTCTATTTAATGTTAAAAAGGAAATGCCGATTTATGGTGAGCTCAACCATGAAACATGGTTCAGTTGGAATGGTTTATGTAATGCTGTTTCATGGATGTTAAAAGGACAACATTTTAATCCTAGCCAGATGTTTTTTTTTTTTGTGTTTTTCCTTCTTTCTTTTTCTTTTTTGCACATTGCTCTTCTCATTCAATATATAACTATGAGGAATGTCGAGTCATTGTTCACAGTTTTTAACAGTGACAGACATGTGATTGACAAGGTTGGTCAGTGACCCACATTTGACTGACGATGCCTTGGGGTAGGTAAGGTGCATCATTCTGTTGATAAGTGGATAAAAGGATCATGACTGAAACATTAGAAAAGGGACAGCTGTGAAGTCATGAAAAATTCAATATTAGATTCTGCTAAGAGGATGTCCCAGTATAGTATGAATACTTCATAGTGCAAGTTATAACATGCCGTAATGAGAAATGAACTTGTGATTTATTTATACAAATGTGCTTTGAAAGGTTCTGCTGTAAATTACATATAAATGCACACAGGTATTGTCACAACTCTTGGGTCCCTTTTAAACTCAAAATATGTTTGATGCTGCAGAGACTATGGAAATTTGGATGTAAGATTTGTCTGTATACGCACATTGTCATGTGAATGACCAGTTGCTTCATTCTTAAATCTGTTTTGTGGTAGGAGATGTAATAATTAAGAGCAGTAGAGCAGTGATGAACCCATTTTACAAATAGCCAATAATATTAAGAATACTGATATTTCAGTTCTGAATAGTGGGCTGGTACTGATCCAATACTGATATTTGAGAAATGAGCATTCTGTACATGAAAACATTGACTATTGAGCACTATTGAAATTATTTCTACTTATCTGTTTTTTTGTTGTTTTTTTTTCACTTATAATTTTGTTAGTGTGATTGAAGTTTCGTGAAAGAATTATTGTCGCTATAAAGCATGCACCAAGTATTCTGTAGGAATAGCAGTTATGAGGGCTGTAACAGTGATGTGTTTTGTCTCTTCAGGTCCTAATCTTGGCCGTGTCTCAGACTCGAAAGAAAAGAAGAAACTGAAGAAATTGAAGGCGCTTGTATCATATCGCAAGAGAAAAGGCCAATGTGCACTTCTTCACAGAAAGTCAAAGGATCGTCGCATTCAAGTGACACCAGATTATCAAGGCCCTGTGAAAGAAACCAAACTGCCAAAATGTTCATACAAACCGTCTGAAGGGGAGACATGTGATAAGCCTTGTGTGCCTCTTATCAAGTATTGCATGGATCGTATCCTTTTGTTGTTAAATAAATGTTTCATTGTCTTTCAAACTTTCTTGTAGTCTTCTGCCATCAAGGGCTTTTGTTTCTTGCAAAAAAAAGCTTTGGAGTTACCCAAAATGACCAGTACAAAACAGTGCTGCCATCGTATACTGTACAGCTTAGTGTTTGCAATAAGGTAAGCAATTTTGGGATTACCACATTTGAGTTGATAATCTTGCAAAAAAAGGTACTTGCCTGCTGGAAATTCCCACGTCAAGCTGCCGTATCTAGCCACTTAAATACAACAGAAATACCTACAATGTAAAGAGTCATGCAGATTTTAAAAAATACATAAAAATGCATAACATTTCAAAAGCTGGGGATATCCCCAGCTTTTAATATCCTTTTGGTTTCATTATCTAATACAAACACTGCTGTGCCTGAGGGTCCCCATCGTTGTGCAGCAGGAGACAAACAGTTTCAAACTTTGAGAATTTGGGCCAGTAAAGAATAATCCAAAATTTTGTAATCCTGACAATTTCTTAGTCTTTGTAGAATAAATAAAGATTAGCTTTGGAGTCACTACTTACTCAAAGGTTTCTGCTTTGATTTTAGATATTGTTAATTTTCTCACATGGTTTTGCATCTGTGTGTTGTTGGTGTATGAATAGCATTTCAGTTCCAGTGATCTGTACATATTGAGGCACACTTGAGCTGCTTGTCAATTAACTAGACATTTTCACTAAGGGGGATTTTTGGTTCAGTTTAAGTTTCATTATTTTAAGAGAGGGAGGTTTTCTCAGAGTGTATTGTATTCATGTGTATCATAAAGAAATAGTCTTAGAGTTGAAGTTTTCTAAGCAGGCTAGTTCTGACATTGGGCACACAACCAATTGTTTGAATATTCTTATACCTACAACATACAGATGAGTCTCTATAGTGTCTTTTGCTGCATAGCTGCATGTAAAAGTCTGATCAAATGTTTAAGATTTAACTGCACATATTCAAAGCCCCAATGACAGAAGTGTCAAACCTCATCCTCTAGCCTGTAGCCTGAAGTACATACCCTTTGTCAGGATCTCTGTGACCAGACAGTTCTGTTGACACTTTTGGTAATGATGGTGTTTAAGAAAGCAGTATACATCCTGAATAAACAACCAATTGTTGCATTGAACTTTAGCCATGTAGATGGTAAGCCTGCATACCACTTGCCACCACACTACCATATTTCAAAGCCCAAGGAAAGTGAAGTCACTGCTCTTCTCTTGGCCAGGGATCACTAATTGCAAAGTAAAGTCTGGTTACCTGTGTAAGCCTAAACTTTACTAAACTCACAACCTGCAGCTGAAGTTTAGCAACCCATAGTTTGGGATGCACTGCTTTAGGTTGGATTATGCTTTGAGGTCAAGTTTTGTGCTTGTAGGTTTCCTTAATAACATTACAACAGATGTGTTTGAAGAACCTCATCAAGTCCTATACAAGCGGTGCACTGGGGCATCAGGCATTTGTAAGAGGGCTGCTGTACCATATTCAAAAGGAAGAAGCTGTATTCTACACCAGGAAGTACCAAGGTATACACCACGTGTTTGGAAACTAAAGGTGAGTTGATAATCAGAAGAATAGTAAATGAGAGATTTCATTTAGTGTCCCCCTCTAGTGACATGAAAAGTATGTGCTCCAAATGATTTTTAAGAAAAATATGGAAAAAACAACAATTTCCAGTTGATCATTTTGTTAGATATATACTATTTCACACTGAAAGGACTTGTGAAATATTTTTTTATTCCTTTGCTTGCTTATGCTCCATTTTAAGACAGGTGCCATATGTACACTTCGAGAGGGTAATCTCACATACATAAAAGTGATCTTTTTGATTAAAGTTCAGCATTGCAACTTTTAACTCCCACTTGCTCACAATTAATTGACAAATTGGTTACAAAATACGGCCATTCTGCAACAATTCATGTAACTCTTTGGGAGTTATTTTATCAGTAACCTCTGCAGTGATAAAACCTGAAAGAGGCCTGTTTGGAGGATGGTATTGAGGTGGTTTTGAGGAAGTTTTGGGGTGAAATGTCACAACTCAAAATTGGAATGAAAGCAATCAGATTAATGTATCACAGTTAATTACATCTGTACACCCTTTCTTGCAAGGCAAGCTACTGAGACTGTTTAGTGTGACATCAGGCTATATGAATACAGGTTTGCTCTCATTTTCATTTGTGACATTTCATCTAACCACTGCAAGGAGATACCAAAACAATTTTATCTAAATGGATACATCAGGTGATTGTAATATATGAAGTCTGCGTAAAAATAACTGGTAGCAGTGCACATTTGCTTATCCAGACGTCACTTCGCAATTAAAAAACAGCAGTTTTCAAAGCAATTGTGAACACTTTTGGTGTACATATATATATTAACATAAAAGTGGTCCAAATTTGAACATATGGTGCAGTCATGGTTGTGTGTAGGCTCAAACTAGAGGCTTGCTCAACTCATTTCCTCTATGGGTGATGTCTGACTCTGGGTCATCTGTAGAAGGCCAGTTAACTTCCTTAAATATATTTTTCAACCAAGATATATGCCCTCCCAAACATATTATCAGAAAAGTTCCATTGAAGTTACAAACAAGAGTTTCAACAAGGGGAAGGAGTTACTTCTTAGAAATTTGTGATAGAAACTATTTCAGAAAATGAAAAAAGAGAGGCATTCATGTTTTGGCATACTGAGGAATAGGCAAAACCTTGAAAATGGCATAGTGACGAATGCTATTTTTGGCCAAACCTTTTTATCTTATCTGTCAAATTCGGAATGAAAATGTAAGATAAAGCATCTCTAACTGAGAGAACGTTTGTCACCATATCAAAATGGAAACACACACTGATTTGTCACTACCCCAAAATTATGCTTTTACAATATGTCAGAACGCCAAAAACGGGACATTATGTTGTGCCAGTTTTCAGTCACAGACCATCTCCTAGTCTAATTTAAATTGTTCCATAGATGGGACCAGGCCCACAGGCCATAGGTTTGTGCATACATGTCTGAAGCATTTAAATGCATGCCTTTGGGGTGCATGTTTGATATTTACCTGAACAACAAGTATGGCTTTCAACTTTACTAGAACTGTAAAAACCCTCTTACCCCTGTGTGTCAACAGTACTTCACTGAAAGGCTTGCTGCTGAGACTAATTATGGCAAGGTCAGGTCACTTAGTCCTTAGACAGTGGGATTTTAGTTTGTTTGGTGTAGCGTGTACTTAATATTTCCTGTAAAATCATTTCAGTGGTGTAGTTACCAGCTATTTTAATGTGTAATAGTATACAAATAATGAATGTTTATGAGTGCGATAGTATGAATAATTTCATGAGTTGAAAGATTGAACGTTCTATTCAACGAGGCGAAGCCGAATTGAATAGAACGTTAAAGCTTTCAACAAATGAAATTATTCATACTAACGCACGAATGAAAAACATTTGTTTTATATAACACCTTATAATTTTGCTAGTCGTTGGTTAAATTTGTGTTTTGGCGGTCACTATGGATTCATGTTTGTCCATGTAGTAACTCACTGGTTTGTCGTTTTCTAACTGTGCGTTTATGTAAGCCTACCTGATATAGAGGGATTCTTTGTGACGTCAAGCGCGTTGGATTCTCAGGTACTGAAGGGCAAACCACACATACGCAGTAAGCACATTTACAGCACACGCACATGGCATTACCATAGATACTTTTGTGACACAATGGACGCTTGTCCTTTAAAACCAAAGAGACGCGCGATCTTGCCCGTTAAAACCAAAGAGACGCCCGATCACTTGACGCCGGTGAAACAATGTACGATCCCCAGTGCTGCAGTGATTTATTGACACGCGGCATAGCTTGTACGTAGCACGTTCAATGCATCGCTGACTCATTGCCGTGGGTTAGTACATACTAACCAATGACCGTGGGTTAGTATATGCTAACCAACGGTCGAGCACTGCAATCTTGATGATAGTGTCGAATCACGCATGGCATGTGACCACCAATCTTCCAATCAGATGTAGAGAAATTAACAAGGTGTTATATAAAAACCATTATTGAATTGTTAGAATTGTATGATGGATTTTCCTCCTTATTTATTTGCAATGTTTTAACTCAGCCAATTGTTCACTTCATCAAAATATTTTACATCTAGAAAAAGGAAGCTATTCTACGATCAGCTGCAGCAGCAAAAGCCAGTAGCTGTACAGAACCTGTGGAGACAGTTGAACCAATGGAGATATCATACACCATCAAACAAACACAGGATCCTTTACTGCTACCAAGTACTTCCTCTGATTTATCATCTGCTGTGGGTATGATGCAGAAGGGACCCTTAGAGGAGAGTGTGATAGGGGAGTCATCTTTACCTGCAAGTGATACACAGTCAGAGGTGGCAAATCAGGCAGCTTCAAATGAGAATAGTGTCAGCTCTCTGCTTTCAGAAACAGTCTTAGAACCTGAGGTCAAAATCCCCGTGTCTGCTTCCACTCCTGTATCAAGCACTGTGTCGGCAGATGTGGGGACCTGTGATACCACAGAGAAACATCCAATACCTAAATCAACAGCGTCTGGTAAACCTGTTTCAGAGGACTGTAAGAAATCTGTGAATTTAGAAACAAGTGAAGAGGTGGGGCATTTGAGAGAGAAGGTTGCAGGAGAAAAAAGTGATGTGTCAAAGGATTCTGTCTCAGAAACAGACAAGGTGGAGGGAGATGGAGTTGAAGTGACTGATACGGTGATTGATGTTACAGGTATCAGCAGTGAACCAGCAGTTACCACTGATGATAAACTGGTATCAAAGCAGTGATGACTTAATGTTAATTGGAGTAAGAAATGTGGAATACAATGGGAAGGTGGGAGGAGCGGTCAACCAATTCAGACCTATGTAATGATCAGATTGATTGTATTGGTGCCATGCTTTGACTGTAAGGAAGAGTGCAATTGATGTATAGGGACATTTCACATTTTCAAACTCAGTGACATACTATAGCTAGTGTGGTTGGAGGGAGATTTTCCCCTCCAAAACATTTTCAGGGGATTTTGGTTCACAGGGGGCAGGGGGCGATCTCAATAAGTTGCAACATTAAAAATGTCAACTTTTCCCCAATAGGTGTAGGAAATTCCCACATGTGATTTTAAAACTTGTGAAATTATTGGGAGAAGTGCAGGAATGGTGCCATGCTGCTGCCTAATACAAACACTTCCTCAGACTACCCTAAACCACTACCAAACTGAGACCACTGGAAACTGTAACTGAGCTGGCTTTGGGCATACAAAGAGCAGGTGTGAGCTATTGTGATCAAGGATCATGGGCATTTTCTATCCATCTCTTAACATTTGTGCAAATATGCAATTTCTTGCTCATATGTTCATTGAATATTTATGAACAATGGGTCGTGGGCTATGTAGGGTTGTTAAGAAATGTAAGTTCAGAGGTCGTTCAGGGTTCATTTGAGGCCATTTTTGCAAATATGCTGAATGCTTCCTCATGGAGCAATGGATATTTTTGACACATTGAGCAACATTACAGGAGAAGCAAACCCTCAGATTTTGCAGTAACCACTAGTATACAAATAATGATGAGTGTGATAGTATGAATCATTTTTTTGAGTTCAATGAGGAGAACAGTGTTTCAAGTAATCCCTTATCATGTTATCCAGGGTAGTTTCTGATCATAAGTATAATGCATGCATTCACAGGATCAGTTTCCAAGTCCATTTGAAGGCTATGCACATAATAGGGCGTTCCATTGGTTCGGTGAGCTCGGTCATTTACGCGTGAAAAGCGTTTCATAGCCTTCACAACTTGTGAACTCTTGCGGTGCACTGGGAATTTTCAAAGCAACTCGAGTTACCCACTTGGGACAAAATGGCGGCCGTAGCGAAGGCAAATAAAGGATGAAGTTACGTTCCTATTTTACCTTTCAGCCAGTAAAATTGATGCACAACGCTTCTAAATTGTAAATCTGAAGACGCAAATCAAATATAAGTGTTCAGTATTGATGATTATTACTCAATGCGACAGTTTTGTCGTTGTTTTGATGATCGATTCTTACGCCATTTGCCTGTTCGTCGAACATCGTCTCATTTACGTGTACGTCAAACATACAGGCTACGTAACGATGTTATTGTTGAATAGTGTATAGCTATCCATTTCAGCACTTAAGACCGAATGAAACGCTTTTCACAAGTAGTGAAGTGGTGCATACCGAGCGCACGTAACCAATGGAAAGCGGCATTAATAGAAGTTGGTTCTTATATGTTTTTAGCCTGCTGCACACTGTAGGACTTTGCATGTTGCAACTTAATTAGATTGTAGTGACCAAGTAATGAATCGTACTCATGATTTAAAGTTGTAAGACATACCCCTGCACAGTATATGACTAAGTAACCAATGTTCTTGCACTTTGCCATTTAAGAAGCCACACACGGCTTCGTGAACAATGTCTGATAGCTGATTGGTTCAATTTCCTGTGAAGGCACAATTCCAGTTGGGTAATTCAAACATGTTCAGGTTTCCAGACGCAACTTATAAGTGGCCTAAAATTCATCGGTCTTAGTCCTTAACCCAAGTACACTACATGACTTTGACCTACCATGTGGGACAGTCGAATCGAGTTGAAATGTACAAAGTCATGATAGTATGGGGTGGACCGATACTTTACAATACTGCTTTAAGTTTTCTATACCTGTATGTGCTCATTGGAAGAGATTTACTGAAAGTTTGCAGAAAGAATTATGTCTGTGATATCATAGTGACATCATATTTGCTTGATATTTTCATAGTTTTGGTCACTTATCATCGTCGATGCATGTTGAATTTAAGGGTTGGTTTTTATTTCGAGAGTAATTTTAAAACTGATTGAAAAGGTGAAGAGTCTTGTCAGTCAGTACACGGTTTCATTTGTTATTGTGTGTTTGGTTCTTGATGCGTTTTACATTTTATCACACATGGTACACCAACGTTAGGCTGCTGCAACCCATATGGTCCCACTGAAAATTGTTGAAATTAAAAGTGAGATTTGTTTCTTATGTGTGATAATGTATGTGGGTATGTAATTTAACCATTTCTTCACCAACAAGATCTCAAGATTTTTAGATCAGTGGTGCAAGTCTGTACTTTTTGTAGTTTGGGGGGCAAAAATGCGGATGAGTCCAAAAGTAAGGATGTACATTTTTTAGAACTGGACACCCCAGCAAAGTCATCCTATCTGCTTTATGGTATGTTTTTACCCATTTCCAAGCTATAGTATTTGGTTTGGGGGTGACTTTCACCTGATTAACTAACCCGTGAAATTGTAAGCTCTTTCATAGAAACATGTTCTTTAAGGTACAGTAATGTGAACCACAAGACTTACTCTGTTTAAGTCTGGAATAAAATGTGATGTGATTGATTGTACAGAAATAAAAGGAACATGATTATGTTTGGTTTTGATGAAAGAGAATCACCTTTAAGTTTTATTTTTTAAGTGTTTATCATCGATTCATATTGGTCAGGTAAGGTGTATGCCAAAGGGGACATGACCTTTGAGGAAAGGGAAGGGTGTACCCACTCCACAAAGGCAGGGGCTACCCACCATAGTTCACAAGGGACCGTGCTGGCTAAGCGTAGACACTTCCAAGGATCGTGGTTACCTGTGTGAGTTGGGACTACACAGTGAGGAAGTCATGTACTCAATAGTCACCAGCAGGTGCCTGGTTTTGTGGACAAGATTTTCTTTTCAACCTTAAACCCATTAAACATGCCCTGAATCAGAAAATTAAGTATTTCATTGCAAGTTTACAAATAGTTTTCAAGTTAGAAGGAGCATTGATCCTTCGTGTTGCATCTGTAAGGCTTATTGTGGTGACATCTGGCGTTCTGCTTCTGGACGTTTCACGACATGAATCATTGTCTTAGAAATTATTGAAATTCATGTGGTCCTAACTTTGAGGGTGAATGTGATTGTGTTACAGTTAGGCCCAATGTCTGGCACTGTTAGAGGCTCCATCTCTTTGCCCATTGCTTTCACACAGAATACATGCAGGATCCCGCATCCTTTGTGTTGAATTACTAAATACTTTCACTGGAACTTTTAAGCCCGTCACATGCTTTTTTATTCCTTACCGAAGGCAGGCAAGGAATCTATCCGATGGTGATGTCATGTGTGTGTATGTGACGCTTTGCATGTTTACACGACATCTCAAGAAGGGTAACTCTGAGCAATCTCATACTTGGCATGGAGATTGCCCAGATTGAGTAGATGATCCCTATCGTTTTTGGTGGAGGTCAAAGGTCGTGTGGGGTCACCAGGGGTCAAAAGTCTGAAAACCTTGTTTACACGATATCTCAAAGTAGGAAGCCTGGATAGATTTCATACTTAGTATGTGGATGCATTATGGTGAGAGGAAGAATCCCATTGTTTTGGTGGAGGTCAAAGGTCATCTGGGGTCACCAGAGATCAAAGTCTGAAAACCTTGTTTACACGATATCTCAAGATAGGGAGCTTGGATAGATTTCATAGTAGGTATGTGGATGTGTTATGATGAGGGGAAGAATCCAATTTTTTGGTGGAGGTCAAAGGTCATCTGGTTTTACTGGGGGTCAAACCCTGAAAACCTTGTTAACATGATATCTTGAGAGAGGAAGCTTGGATAAATGACCCTTTTCATAATTTGTATATAAACTTGTCATGTTGAAAGTAAAAACCCTATTGTTTTTGGTGGAGGTCACAAGCCATTTGAGGTCACCAGAGGTCAAAAACTGAAACTTTGTAAACATGAAATTACAAGGGAGGAAGCACAGACAAATCCCTTTCAATGCATGTATTTTTTTTTTTTTTCATTTTTTTTTTTTTTTTTTTGTTATTCAAGTTTTGGTGGGGTTCAAAGGTCATGTGACGTGAGCAGGGGTCAAATTGTGAACACATAAAAAATAATGTAGTAGAGAAGTATAAATTTGATGAATGAACCTCGGTGTAACAAAGCACTCCACTTTTGGCAAGGAATCACTAAGCCTTTGGGCGTTCTGGTCCCTCTTCGCTTTAAATTCGGGGAGCGGGTAGGGAAGACGAAGATGGTGTTTATCCAGCGCGTCAGTCGTGGATAGTAGAAGGAACACATCCTCCGCTTTACGAAAGTTGGAGAAACACAATATCAAACTGCTTCCCAGTTGTAGTGACTAATGTGTGTGGGTACCATCCGGCTCATAATGACTCGTGTGTGTCATTCATAAGAATTACGGATGCTAGTTATAGGTGAGATGACTAAAGCACAAAATAAATTTGACGAGCACCCGTCGTAGGCAGTTGTCTCATTGTAACTACCAGTGAACAGATTCAGTGTAATGGAAAGCACTATGAAACCCCCAATCATCACCCTCCCTTACGGTAGGACCGGCACTGGGCTCAAAGGAGTATGAGGCGGGGTCTGGGGGGAGAAGCTCCCTCCCCGAAGAAAAGATTGATTTCAGGGCAAACAATACTTTTCGAGGTAAAATTCATTCGACCAAAATTTAAATTGAATCCAACAGACCTTTAAGTCGAAAATTTTCGTATAATATAGGGTTGGGATAAGACGCCTTTTCGAGTGAACAATTAATGTCACAAAAATATCAGCTCATGATCTGATAGGTCACACTATAATTGTACGTTTTGTCAAGAAATCATCCCTTTAAAGTTACTTAAAGGTTCTTTCAAAGTCCACAGTTCTGTAAATACCACCCCCTCCCCCCGACGCCGACGTCCTCAGATGCATGGTTAGAAACTCCACCGAGAGTCCTATGGCGGCCCTTGAACCACCCACCTAGGCAGGGAGCGTATATATAAATATTCGCACCCGCCTCGCCTTCCGTGCTGGTGGGTATTTTCAACCTGTCCGTCATTTTCTTTACCTCCCATTGAAAAGTTTTCAGTTAGGATTGACGCCGTCGGATATATATTATGACTACATAAAGAAAGAAAAAAAGGTAAAAGCCAGTGTCCTTTTAAGACATGAATATAATATTTATTTGCAATTATTGCAGAGAATGGTTTGTATTAATATTCAACATTTAACTCACAATATACCCTAAAACAGATTTTTCTATCATGCTCATGAAAATATTTTCAGTGACAAGAATTAATGCTCAAAAATAAGATTGAAAGGTCTCTTTCGCCTCTATAAGAAGCAGTCTAAAAAGGTACGTCTGTTACCTACCAATACACTAGCTTCCACATAGAGCAGATAATGCTTGTTAACAATCATCATCAGGTTCCAATTGGGAGACAAACATTCAAAACAATTTGCATCATTGATTTCGTCTCATTTCAATTGGTATTTGGGTTCTCTTCCGTTAAATTCATATTTTTTACAACTTATCGCATACAAATATAACATACCACATATTATCAGGCGGGAGAAGTCTGAAAAAACAGCTGTAAGTTTTTAAGAGTAGGTCAACCAGCTAACAACTTGTCAAATAAACTAGGACAAAAAAGAGACCAAATAAAAAATATAAGGAAAGCGTAATGGCTTTGCCGTCCTACGCCCATTCTCTTCTTTTGCTGTTTTGGGACTTCCGTTCATCCCTGCCCAGCGATCGTGTAGCCCTTACCACCGCACTTATGTTGGCCGAACTTGAAGAAAACGGTGTGTATGCCCACTCACACATGCATGCTGAGGTTGATTTGTCGTATTCTAAGATTTTACTTTCTCTTTCTCATGATACTTTTCATACTTATAAAAGAAGCATCGTTAAAGATTTCCACCAAAAGAGACTGGATTTACCGTTCACTTACACATTTCATCTTTCTACAACGTTGCTAGGCTAAATTTACACCTGGTGCGTTTAGGGAAATACTTGACTAAAATCGTTACACTTTTTGAAACACTCTTATTCACTGGGTTTCAGATTTCTAAAGTTGCGTATGCTTTCAAATGGTGGAGGGTGCGGTTGGGCGCTAGGCTAAGATATAAAAGTAGGGTGGAACTAACATTAATTGTCACTGAAGATGACTTGGGAGAGCCTTCCACTATAATCTCAACTACCTTATAATATTTCGACTACTTCGATCTTTCAACCCTCCCCCGGCCTCCCCACGGACAACGGCCTCTATTTTGGTGATCCAGTGAGTATGAGTTGACTTTGCCAACATTTCATGATTACAAAGAGGCTTTATTCTGAAGCTTTGGCGTGCCCCATTGATAAGATGCATTTAAGCTACATATACACAGGCAAACATGAACGTGTACGTACACTTCTCTGTATTTTTAGAGGTACCCCAACCGCTGTCTCCATTGATCCTTGGACAGGTGAAATGGGCGATTGTACCTAATGACTTTTAGCAAAGAACGTATAGTGAAAGAAGAATCACGAACCTTTGTCCATTGTTTGTTATACATAATTTATTTTTGTGAAACTCCCAACAGACGTCTTCTATGGAACAAGGGATCTGTCTAATATCGTTCATCGTTAGTGTACCACCCATAATGCAATTTGGCAACACAGGTGCTGCCTTGTGGTAGCATGAAATAACTTCAAGGAATGTGTGTGCGGGATTTTTTTTTTTTAATTTCTTTCTTTTTGCATAGTATATATCAAAGTATCACAAGAATTACAGAGGGGACGACTGAATGATTTCTCATAAGTAGATCGAATAGGGAGCCTATACAATATAGCTGAATAGCAAACTCACGGTTGGAAAACAGAAAGAAAAAATACGTTTTTGATTATTTTTGAGCAGGCTTAACATAAATTACGTAAATTTTTAAATCATTTAACAAAAGTTTAATTTTGATATATGATGATATATTGATGATATATTCCATAATACATTTGCAGTCTCCGAAGTCTTTAAAAAGAACTTGTTACTATTCCTTGAAATACCCCCCCCCCCCCCACCCTCCGCGTGCCGTATCTAGTTTGTCTATGTGAAGATGGATTCAGTGTCCATTTATTCAAGTGAGGTCACACGTAAGGCGAGGGTAACTTTGAAGAGGTGAATGGCTGTAGAAATACTTATGTACTAGAAACTTTATCATGTATCCAATAAGGATATAAGTTGCCCTTATGGCACCCGAGAAAAAGAAACTTGTCCATCATGATGACGTCGTCGAACTGAGTTAGACGAAAGTCTTATGATGACTGATTTTGAACGGATAACTTATAATTTAAGTCCGCCACTCGAAAGGAGGCTTCTCCCGAGGGTTATCGTTCATCCTTGTGTGACCAATGTATGTTAGAAAACTTGTCGCTGCGTATCAGAGTTGCAGATACACAGTGGGTGCTATTTACCGTGGACGACACCCAGCTTTACTCCTTTTAATTATGTCGACCTTTTTAACCTCAAGTTTTCATAGTGACGTCACCCGAGTGTATTATTTTCACAACAAAGGGTTTACCTCAAAAAGTTTCACTTGGGAATTTCTTTAAACCTCCACAGTTTTTCCGAACTCTTCAATTTTGTTTAAGACGTAGTCCATGTGCCGTTTATCCAGAAAACTGTGGATTACCACCATCCGGAAGAAATTGACTTTATCTTTTTGAGGTTGGTATGTAATCATAATACTTCCCTGATAAACCATCTTAGCCTTGATAATTGGAGCCACCTGTGAAACAAAACAAAAATCAACAGTTAAGATACTAGAGGTCACTTGGAATGAAGACTTATTTCTATTTAGAAGACTGTTTTCTTGTTATAGTCATTTTTCACTAATAGACATGGAGATGGGGTCGTTTGGGTAAAACCCTGTACATGTGGTGCACTACTCCGAGTCCACTGTAAGCCTACGGTATGGTATCTAAAAGTGAAGCACTGTGTTGAAATACAGTGACAAATGTGGGTGACGTAATCCAAATTGAAATGAGACAGTTACTTCAGTTCAGGTCAGTCCAGTTGTAATTTAGCTTAACTTCGATAATTTCAGGTTAGTTTATGTTAGTTCAGTCTTGTTTAGTTTAGTCAAGTCTAGTCTAGTCTATCCAGACCAGTTCATGCCAGTTCATTCCATTTCAATCCAGTCCAATCTAGTTGAGCTGAATTGAGCTGGGTTTAGTTTAGTTAAGTTTAGACAAGTTAGTTTTAGTTTGGTTTAGTTCAGTTTAGTCTAGTCCAGTCCAGTTCAGTATTCCAGTCCAGTCAAATCTAGTCCAGTCCAATCTAGTCTTTTATATTAGTTCAGTTCAGTTCAGCTCAGTGTACAGCTAAGATCAGTTCAGTTCACTAAGTTTAGTTTACTCATGGAGTTACTTCAGTTAAGTCTACTTCAGTTCAATTTAGTTCAGTCTGGTTTAACTCCGGGTCAAGAAGTTCACCTCATTCTCATCTAGGATCCTATCAAGACAGATCTGGATGAATACTAGCGAGATGGCCTCTTTTCGACCTGTAAATTACAGTCCACTCTGATTTTATTGAGTCATATTAGTAGCTAGCATAGAACTGAGACATGGTGGCAAACTGGTAAAACTTGTCCCTGTGATAAGTTCGGTTAAATGACCAGATTTCACTCTTCTAGTAGCTTATTTAAACTTTGAAAACAAATAATTGGAACAAATTGATGTTTTTTTCCTCTTCAGCTTTGGGGCCCCTAGCTCTATGGTAGTCCTTTCGCCTGTTGAATTGCAAGGGGATTTTTTGTTACATCTAGCTATGAAACCAAATGATGTCATATACCTTTGAAAGTCTTTGGTAGAAATCCGGCTCGTTTTCCTTCCCCCTCAAACAAGGTGGTATGAACCAGAAACAAACATTGGTGCATTCAGGCTATAAAGAGGAGCAAAGAAAACTCAATATCATCAGAGATTTGTACCATATAATTCATCAAATGGCTTTTATTCTACTTTCGAAACTTACGAAATAAGACTGTTCAAGAAAAAGCTTAACTGATTACTTTTCTCACATGGCTGCATGATGTGCAAATAATGTGACAAACCTCTTTGTTTGTTCTTTCAAAACATGAAAACGTTACATCAAAACGTCGTAAAAATACTCTTAAAACTAAGTATGTCCCCAAACCATTTAACACAATTGTTCTAGTGACACTTATTGACTTCCTCGATCGTCATCCCAAGTTAATTGCCGTATCAGTCACACAAACTTTAGTTACACGTGTCCGTTGATCCCAAAAGTTCCAACATTCATATAGTGTCATCTAATTTTGATAGCAATAAGGTTATGTTTGACATTTGGTGATATATACAAAATTTATTCCTCCGCGAGGTTGCCTAGCCCTCCAGTTACACTTGAATGGTAAACGTGATTCATTATTCTGTTCAAAGCCTTCTGCATTTTTGAGCTTTCTACAGGAAGATGGCCGGAAATACAGTTAAGAGGAAAAATACTAGCCGTTGCTTTTAAGCATAGGCCTATCGCTATTTCTTTTCAACACGGGAAATGCCATCACTTCGCAAAAGTCTGTACACCTAAAAAGCTTAGGATACGTCCTCTAAAACTTTGAACTTTTAAGATCAACAATGTTAAAAAAAAAATTACCTCAAGCAAGAGTTGAAATCCTTCCCTTTGTTTGAGTTGCTCCGCCAAATACCTAAGAAAAGGGGAAAGGTCTATATTAAACAGTTTATTAATAACACTAGTAAAAATACATTTTCTCGAGTTGAAAATTATACCTTGTAAAATATATCTTACACAGAGGCTTTTCACAAAAGTACCGCGGCGTGACGGACATTTCTATGTTTTTAAGTTCAAAAGATGTTCAGTATTGATGTCATTATTACTTATACCTCAAAGCAATTTACCGGTAACCTCAAAAAGCTGTGGCATTCTTGTATATCCAAAGTAGTGACGTGGAAGACCCGACCATTTAAGTCGAATATCAAGTAACACTTCGACGCGGTTGCGTTCGATGTATATTAACAAAACAATAGGACAAAGACCTCAAAGAAGCCCTACTTGAACACCTGCAAATGTTCCATATTCCATGTCTTGTAACTTCTACGAGTTTTCTTGGCATCCCCTGTATACAAGGGTAGACCATTAAAATGATAAAGAAACCTTGCTTTTAGAACATTATTTTGTGTTTTAATGCTATGCATATTCAGATACTGAGTTTAGACAACTTACCTAGCGCAGTCAAATTTGTTATCAATTTCCACTTCAAACCCTTTATCTCCTTTGGCTTTCCACATCACCCAGATTTTGTAGGCATCAACCAAACGACTGCATTGAAGTGATTTGTCTCCCGTGTCAAAGGTCACATCGTAGCACTTGTCATCTTGATAGAGGTATTTGGCTTTCGCTGACATACAATCTTTTAAAATGTTTCCCTTCAAATCAACAAAGTAACAACAGAAAAATATTTGATAGTTTTATGTGAATTTGAACAGAAACAAACAATCTTCTGCGAGCATAAAGAATCTCGAAACTCTTGTAAAAAATACACTTTCAAAGTGGAACTCGTAGATCATCATCATGATCTTGTTGTTCGTTTGAAACAGTGAATTTGGCCTGAAGAACATAAAACGTTATTATGTGCTGGTTGCGATTTAGTCAGCAAATGTTTTATTCCTTTAATTTCCATCCTCGGGTCGAATAAATTGCCACTTCAGCCTACATACAGGGGCGTAGCCAGGAATTCGTCAAGGGGGGGGGCGAAGCCTATAGCCAGACTCTCAGCGCTCCGCGCCACCATGATTGATGCAAAGCGCAAGAAAATTTTGGTCCAAAATGCCTCCCAGATCGATCGCTAAAAATGGCACTTCCCAGGCTGCCAGGCCTATTTACCTCATATAAATAGGGCAAACACTGGCAATATTTTAAAAATAAACATTACAAATACCAAAAGTATTCTCAAGGCGGAGCGGCTGCCCCCCCCCCCTTGGCTACGCGCCTACCTACATAGCAAGGCACTAGAGTGAAAACCATAGACCCTTTTCCATATAGCAGTCACAAAGGATTGTGGGATACACTTTTGAAGTGGGGCGTTTTTCTCAATGGTATTTTACTGTGGCCAAAAACGACGCACACCAAAATCTAATCCCACAATCCTTTGTAATTGCTATTTGGAAAAGGGTCTATGTTCAAATCGTACTGAAAACCCAGGGAAATACAGGGATCCACTCCAGCGGCATGTCTTGTCAATGACCTTAGGACACGACTTCCGATCAAGAGAAAACGAAAGCTTTTGCTTGAGGCCTATGTTGTCAGTTATCGTAGACAATTAATTTCTGCGGATTAATACTTTTATACTCCTTCCGCATGGTAGATTCCAATCTTCTTTGCTTGCCCTCCCCTTATTCCACCTTATTCCCTTATGTCATCTGCCGGTGGATACAAATTAATACAGGTCCTCAACTTCACGTTCATTGTACAAGTCTCCTCGTTCGTTTTATTTGCTTTCAAAAGTCATCGTAAATGTGAAAGCTCCAAAGAATAGTTTTATCGAACCTATGATAAAGTGTAGCCAACATGTCTGAGAATAATCTGACCAATAAAAAGTCAGAAACGTTCGATTAAACTATAAATTAAAAAAAAAATAAGAATTTCCACAAATACGCTATAAACAGGAAGGTCTTACTTTGGCAGAAAGCCCAACTGAAAATTTCATTTGTTGTTATCCTGTTTGATCTGCTGCAGGGCGAGAAGATATTTATCGAAGTGGTTACTAGATTTGAGGGTATTCAATTTTTGTCTGAAAGTTACAGTTGGTACTTCATTCAGGGAGTTGTTATAGCAACTCCCTGTTTCAAGTTCATGTCCAAGGCAACTTATTCAGACACACTACTACCCTAAGAAAATGATTGTAGAAGACAATGCTTTGATGTCTAGCAAGTTGCCGACAGCCCAGTAAGCGCCACTGTTTATACTTGAAAAGACTATTTTATTTATTGTAACGAAATCTAGAGCTGTTGGTAATATAATTAATGTTTTCGCCATTTGAAAATTGGGAAAAGGTGTGTGAGGCTACATATTGTTGATGGAGATTTTATCAGTTTGCGTATTCTTTTGGAACGTACAGAGGGTGAATGTACAGAGGGTCAACATGTAACACGGAATGAAATTTGGTGTATTTTAAAATAATCCACCAAAACGCGCCAAAACCGTAAATTTATTTGCGACTGAATCGACTTGCAATGTAAAAGAAATGCGCAAAATTGCTCGTTGTCCTCTTCAAGATATAGCAGACGACGTGAACCTTTGTGTTAAGTTTATTCTTCCTTTTTAAAGCCAACCAAGTCCGGAAGGTATACAAAAGAGATTATTGTAAGCAACTCGCTAAGTTGAATTTCAAAAAAGTGTTGTAGAAGTGCCTACTGCTAAAGTAACACACACCTCAGTTAAACTCGGTTACAAAGTTGCTTAATTAATATTAAAGAGCTTAGATCACATTCTGAAAACCATTTTATCAATGGCTGAGCAGATCGGAATCTTGTCTAATATTTGACTAGATCTTGGTGCAAAATTGTCTAGTTACGATTAACAAAAGAACCAAACTGGTTCATTTTAAACCGAATCTGGTCACATATTTAAACAGATTCCGGTTTGTGTCCCATTGGTAATGAATGGGACGTTTTAGACTGCAGTATTGTTTTATGTCTTGTCGCTAATTACTTGTCATTTTCGTTATTAACAAGCCCATATGACTGAAACACACTTTGCCTTCAGAAGTGATAATGACTGACGTTTTACCTTGTTATTTAACAGAAGAGCTGAGCACTGCAGAGGGGCACCTAGTAGTTTGTGCGGGCACCACGTCACAGAGTCCGCAAGGTGGATACCATTCAGTTTATGTTTCTCAAGTCGGGATAGCAAGGCTCCCCCACCCCATGCTGCCTGCGGAAAAACAAGATGAAATATTTTTACAGACTGTAGAGCCAATTAGTCAAGAGAAGGGCAACCAGGCTCTTTCATATGGGAGTTTCAGGGGAAAGGTCGCCGAGGCAGGGTTTAAGTATAATTTTACACTGATACGAACGTACATGTACAGGTTCATGTATATTTTGGGGTATGTGTGATTGCCACGAAGATGAGTAACTTATGTGCGGCCCACTGGAATTCGAATTTGCCTTTCTATGGCCATAAAACGTCGGCTCGGGCGTCTCGTGTTCATAAAAATCAGCAAAATGTAACATCTGTTGGAGGGACAAAATTTTCATGCTTAAAGAAGCTGTGGTATGCCCTAAATGTATATAGGAATGAAAGTTCGAAAGTCAATTAGTGAATGCACTGTGACTGACTTACATTCAAATAATAGCTCCACTCTGGTTGGTCAATGATGACTTGAACAGTCAATTGTGTTCCCAATTTAGCTCTCACACAGTTGTGTGTCAATATGGCCTTGAGGAATTGAAACTCAGTGCAGGCTACTGTGGCTCTGTCTTGGAGGTGTACTAGGCGCGTGTCTTTTGTTTAAATTGGAGGAGGAGCTAAACGTAAACTTGGTGGGGAGAATTTTTACTGTCTGGACTTGATTGACATTGTAGATACCCCTCCAATCAGTCACACCACTTTCAGTCTGACAAATTCATCCGTGACCTTAGCAGCAGGTGTCGAATATATGTACCTCTTTTCACGAACATGTCCAAATTTGCAGCCAATGTAGGTGTAGGGGTAAGAATCAAGTCCGTCGGTTGGGCAAAAATAGGCTCAAGACTTCTAGACAGTAGTTCAAGACGTTAACATAGATGTTTGTTGAGAATTACTGTCATGTATGTAACAAGTGTACTAAAACGTTTTACTTAAACTGTCTGGTTTTGACATGAAACCGAGTTATAATGCTTCGCGGGACATCATCGGCCTGGACCCAGATTTTTTTTTCAGGTAGAAAAGGAGGGATTTAGAAAAATTTCCATAGAATCGTGAAAAGTAATATTCAGGTTGGGGTTATTGTTAATATCAGGGTAAAAGATAGTCCCCATCAGAGTACCAAGCGGGTGGAGATTTTTTGTCCACAGTGAAAATATGGTGTCAAATCATGCTTACACCCTCCCTCGATTTTCCAAGGGCAAAAGGCCTTAATTAGTGTCCCTTCTGTTAAATACGTCAAACTTCTTTCAATAAATGTTCTTCAAACTGTACAAAAATGTAGCATAAAATTGCAATTAATGTAGTTCAAATATTTCCAACTTGTCCAGAGGAGGGAATATCCCCTCGCTGGACTGTGGTGTGAAAAGTTTATTTGGCACCCCTGCTAAGGACAGCTCGAACCCTTCGCCTTTAGTTCCCTCTTTTCATACTGAGATAAAAACACGCCGCCTAGAGTCGAATTGAAAGACGCACTTACATCAACATGAAACCAGACGTTGTGTTTATGGCAAACCTCCCAGATGTCATTCAAAGGATCGTAGGCTCCAAAAACAGTCGTTCCGGATGTTGCAATCACAATCACCGGCGTTTCACCCTATGGAATAGGACAATACCATGTACCTTACAAACCTTAAATACAAGAAAACATCGCACGTCAGCTCATACCCGACCTAATGTTTGTTTTATTATTAACAACGTCGTTAACTAGTGTAACAAACAAACAAAATGCTGACCTAACAGGCTGGTGAATTATTCTTTTAATCAGTAATGTTTGTCCGTTTGATTTGAATAAACGAACCTATACAGGCAAGGGCGTGAACAGCTTTCGAAAGTAGGAACATGACCTTGACCCGAATCGTGAATCCCTAAAAGCGAGGGATCCGGAGCTCATTAGTTAGGGCCCTGGACAAACTTGGAGGCCAGGCCAGGTAATCTGTGACGTAATCTGAGGCATGTTTCCACCATTTTAATCTACTAAATGACTGTTTCCAACATTTTTTAATTTGATTTCATTAAAACAGCTATAGCACAAGCTACGCACATAAACATGTGCCCACTATTTTCGTAAGAGTTCTGGAGAGGAAACCCCTTTCCACTTTGAAAAGTGTAAGGGACATGTCCTCTCCCCTCCCCCTCCACCCCACCTATTGACGCCTACATACGCAGGGAGTTTGCAAGGTGTATTCTTTTTTTTTTTTTTTTTTGTCGCCCGGCCTCAACGCCTCGTAGTAAACCTTCTTCGTTTAAGACGTTTACACAGTACAAAAGTGGAAGCCACTGCTTTGGTAAATCAGGATCAAGTTTCTCACTCGGTCCAGAGAAACAGACCCTACACTTCCTAACAGAACAATTGTGACGGACAATACAAAGTTCCCTTCTACTTCTGGCGAAGGAGTAATGTAAAAGCAAAATACACTCGTACCCAATCTTCCAAAAGAGCTCAAAATTGCATCGTTTAATTAAAATCGGAAATCCTGATAAACCTACATTTCATCCAGTAAGAGAGGTTTCAAGACCCTCCCTCCGAAATAAAGAGCAAGACAGCTGTACGCTACCGTCAGACTGTAAATTCACATAATTAACAGTCTATATTAATTTAATATTTATTTTAAACATTGAATCATCATGTACTTCATAGTACCTTATCCTTACAAGTCTGTATTTCTCGATCAAGTTCCTCTGGGATCATTTTGCCGCTAAATAAAAAGTAAAATAAAAATAGAATATAACATCTGTGGAAAAGCCTTCATAATGCCCTAGTTTTAAATAAATAACACGCGTAATAGGCTTTTCTGTTTGAACGGAATAAGTCGTCCCCCACCCCCGAATGCATTGTGACACGAGCTAAATTTCACACGTCTGCTTATGGTTTCCTTACAGGTATCCTTCATAATATTTCAGAACGAAAATTAGAGGTAAATCAATCATTTACAAAGATAATTTGTTGGTTTTATGGCAAAAAACTTCTTTTTTCAGGACAAGTTCCTGTCGTGGTTGTTTGCCAGGTAGGTAAAATTTCAAGGCAAGCACCGTCCGCTTCCTCGTCAAATGTGTTTCCACGCCTGTGTTGTCACATGGTAAACTGTAAGGTACCATACATGAATTAAGCGCAGGTCACACTAGAGCGATTTCAGATAGAATTACGGTCCGATTTTTGTGAGTTCTAGTTAAAATCTTCTCCATCCCTGGTCGGAGAGGGCCAAATATTTTCTAACCTGTGTAAATATGTGATTTTCATTAGAGGACCACGAAAATGAAATGTAAAACTAGTTATTTCGTGACGTCACATCGGCAGACAGCGTTTATCGGCCACGCGTGCAAAAATCGGATTGATTTTCGAACAAATACCGTGAGCGGTATAACAGTATAAGTTATATAATGGAAGCAGAACAGTTAATCGTGAGACAAACTAGGATCGGTTATCGATATAGCGTGACCATCCTTAGAACAAAGTCTGAATAAAAACTATTGGTCTGATTTAGAAAAATTCGGATCGGATTTCGGATTGAAAATCGCTGTAGTGTGACCGGCCCTTTAGGATGCCAAGGGTATATCAATTCAGGTGACTGTCCTTTCCATTAGAGGTACGGATAATGAAATATATAAAAGGAAAAACAGGAAAAAACGTAGACAATTAATATCTGCTTTCACAAAATGATACATGCACATGGCGTCAGTTCTAAGCTTAGGCCTGTATTCAAAAACTACCGGCATCTGAACTTTTGTCACTTTTGACCGCCACAGCGGACCGGTTGTTACCAGTTTCTTGCTTTCCTGGTGTCCATCAAATGATTTTTCCATTATCAATTTAATGTCAAAAAATGTCAAAATGTAAGTTTCCCTTTCTTTTTCCTTCTTTTCTTTTCTTTCTTTTTCTTTTCTCCTTATCTTAGCTCATTTTTATACGTTCGTATATACACCTTAAGATATTTCATTATGTATATGTATGATCTATATGTATTCCAGTCTCTTTAACCTCCTCGGAGGTGTCATAGAGAATCATAATAAACAAATAAACAAACAAAGATCTTTATTTTCTGCTAAAATCATTTATGAAATAAGACTTGAATTAAATTGAACCAAATAAAGAGAAACTAAATGTTACCTTTCGTCAGTTTTAATTAGCACCACGTTGTTTGATCCAAATCCAAGGAAACATGCTCCTTTAACCACTGAGAAATGGCACTGGATGAAGGGAGAAAATAAGTCATATTTACATATTATCACAATCGATGGTAAACTCTATTGTATCAAAATCGGTGAACAATTGCATCTAGAGTGATCATTCTCATCACCAGCGGTAATTTCTCTTGAACAGGGGGCGTTCAAACCTACACTCTATAGAAAAGCAACTCAAAGGACAAAGGCGCAGTTAGAGGGAGCAGGAGGAATTAGCCCCCTGCCAGAGGAATTTCCCCTTTTGTTCCCATATGAGATGAAAGAATATACTGCAATTGTTTAAAATGAAAACTTTCACAATTACCCCCTCCCCGCACACACACACACACGAACACACACACACACACACACACACAACTAAATGCTAGTGTCTGGCTCCACTACTGACAAAGGAGAAATGAAACTTATAAACGTCATCGAATCAGGCCTGAACCGGAACCCTGACGGCTTTGCGTTTTACCAACGTAAGCCTCAGTGGGTTACCACAGTAATAATATGGACACCCTAAAACATCCAGTCGTTGACGTTGTCCCTCGTTTAGGGTAGTCGGGTGGGGGAGTGGAGGTGTTGTTTGCCCAGTGATGCCCGACAAGTTCTGTACTAGTCCTCCGTTGGTTCGAATCCCACTCCGGTTGCATAGACTTCTTAAGGATACTTTGGTTTTCCTCCAACGTGCCCCCACCACCCACCACCATGAGAGGCGCAGAACTGTGGTAAAATTGTTAGCGATTTTCTGCATTCTACCTAGATACACAGGCTGTTTGGAATGTCCCATGAAAATGAACGCAGAACTGTCACAGCAAAGCCGTGTTTTGCAGTATGACTTTCCTGCTTCTATGGTGTTTGAGATACCAAACGTTCTGACCTCAACCTCCACAGTGGTCCTGCCCGGCGCTAATCTTCAGGGACAGTCCCCTTTATGAAACCTTGGTCACCCCAGCCGATAACCTGTGAACTAAAAGTAGCACGGTGGTGGTCACTTAAAAGATTCGCGCGTAGTGTATGTTCCGTACGTTTTGTACGCAGTGACCGACCGACTCAAAGTACACCCGTACTCACTATGCATAATAATACGGGAGTGACGGAAGGTGCAAGGTGCTAGCTGAAGTCGTAGGGTATTCATAGCTATAACCTGGTATTAAATACTAATATTTGATGTTTTGTTCCTATAAAAGAAATTTTCAACCGGAACACGTATTCTAACCCCATAGGCGTAGGAGGCGGAGGGGACGGGGGACTGCAACCCCCTACCAAAATTTTTGTGAAAATTCGGGCAATATGCTGAGAATTTTTCGGGCACTTATTTAAAGAAAAATAATGCAATCATGTAGCTAAAGGTAATCAATAGTTTAAAAACTTCCTTGGTGATTAAAATAAAGTTCTGATTTGAATTGCATATATTCGGTAACTCAAAAGTGTGTTTTTAATGGTTCAACTTATATTATGATTATCAGTGGTGTATTTGAGGGGCCACTGGGCCATGCCCCACCCTCACTGATGCCAATTTTTTCTACCTAAAATATGTAAATTTGTAACAATAAATTTAACTTTAAAGGTAGCATATGTAGCACCAGATTGCATGTAAGGACACCTAATTTTTGCAAAAATTTTCAAAGGGGAGGGGGTCGCCGATTTTTTTTTTAGTACCTAAAATACGTAAATGTTTTAATACAAATTTTACTTCAAAGGAAGCATATGTGTCACCAGATAGCATGTAAGGACACCTGATTTTTCAAAAATTTTCAAAGGGGAACCCCCTCCCCGTAACCCCTCCCCCAGGCCGGCAACTACACAACATAATGCCTGCCCCTCACCCCTATGAGAGAAATCCTGGCTACACCACTGATAATTATCATTATTATCGTAACGACTTCCGCCAAAATTAAAACCAATATGGAGGGTATATAGTAACACGGCGAATTATTGTATATACTTGGCATGCCGTGTGATAACCGCGCGCTGCCTATATGATATGTACATTAACATGTCCGAAAGCGCGTGGAGCGCGCGGACATGTTTGGTTATATTTTTCGGGCAAGTCGTCACAGCCCCCCCCCCCCCATCAACTTGGGCTCCTATGCCTATGCCTAATCCCCCCCCCCCCCCCCATTTGAAACTTCTCATCACACAGGCGTGCTAGTGTGTTTAGTTTCTATATCACAGTCCTTGGTTAAGGTATGAACTGCATGGGTCTGAAAATTTAATTCGTCAAGTAATACTTTTCATGGAGAATCAGTCGGATTTCTTACTTCACCATAAAACCGTCATGTACATCCTTCCTTTTATTGCTGTATTTTGTAACCATTTCTCCAACATAAATCCTTCGACTATGTCAGAAAAAGTACGACGCCATTGCACGAAAGATAATGAAACTGATATTTTTATTTTGACTTAGTGAAATTAGAACTTGAACGGGAACTCTTTTTCCAGCCTGTACGTCGAAAGCGTTAGCAAGTATACCTGCTAAGTCTACATATCCCCTCCAAAGATCAGACAATTATACAGTACAGAGACGGTGTACTTTTAATGATAAAACCAACATTTGCGTTATCTCGACCAAAGTCTCAGTGTAACCTGTCAGTATAGTGTTATACCTGCAAAAATTCAAATTTTCCACACAGATGTATGAGATGGCCTAACCAAAATTAACTCTCTCGTGAGGGATGGATGAGCGTAGCTAATGCGCGAGACTCACGATAAATGCATGAGACTATATGTGGTTTCATATGTCCATCATCTATGCCACATACCAATTCTGTTGTGAAGATTTTCATGGGATTCTGGGCAAACATTCCAGTTTTCTGAATATCTGCTTGGGCAGAGTAGCGAGCAAGAGTCATTGCGTACATATTGGCAATCGATCCACCTGTATTAAGAACAATCAACGTCATAGTTTTATTATAGTGAGTCAACAGGTCAAGATATGTAGCGTGTATACACACAAATAGCGTGTGGTTTTGGTAGCAGAACATATTAACAAGAAGTTATTTAATTCTAAACTCTTCCGAATAAACACATTTTTTACGTATATGCTGTGATTGGCTGGAAAATCACTTTTCTTCGTAACATCTTGCCATGTTTATAAGCTCTCATAACGTCGTAGCCTATATAGCTAATACAAGCAGGGGCGTAGTGCAAAAATAAATTTTTGGGGCACGTGAGAAATGGTGACTGGGTAAAGGCATAGCAGGAGTTATGCCAAAAAATATTTTTGGAGGGCGAAGGTGAAAATTAGCGTAACCTAAGGCAAAGTGCCATATTTTTCGAAAACAGTTAACTTCTCATATTAACTTGGCATGTGAAGGGTTTTCAAACAATTTCAGACAAAATCGTAAGAGACCCTTGACAAAATTTAAGGGGGCCGGGTCCTTCGAACCACCGTGGGTACGGCGCCTCTGATTACAAGTTCGTTGCTGCAGATCAATGTTTTAAGAAGAGTTTTCCGTTACAAATTACCGTATTCCTATATTTTAAATTAGAGAGTATTTACTTTTTAGTATCAGAAGTCATAAACATGGCACTGTGAAGCCCCAATTTAGCATACGAAAGGGTTATGAATTAATGACGTCATGGGTAGGAGCCGATTTCATAGTCTAATCACCCCAGTAATTTAGTTGAATGAGCTTGACCTTTCCCATACCTAACACTGTACTGCACCAATGGCACCAGAACATAGAGTACTCTTAGGTAATTCTCATTTCTGTGAACTCGGTAGAGTCGGCAAGGAGTTCGAGTCCCCTGGCAACCGCTTCTGCCACCTCCCATTTCGGGGCAGTTCTTAGTCTAGTACAAAATTGACCAGAATCCGGAATGGAGTCTGAGTCTAGACTCGGCCGTTACAACCCTGCAGTGTACTTTGTTTGGGGGAGGTATTTCATCAGTGAACAATTTTCGCATAAACAGAATGAACTTCAGATAAAGAGATCCGGAGCCACAATAGGCAACGTGGTTTCGAGGACACGAAATCTAGATAATTATAGATAATTATAAATCAAACATTTCATAATTTGTCCTTGGAAAACACAGGTTTGGTTTTAAAGTGAGAGTTAAAATTGGTAGGTTTTCGTGCGGCATGTAGATAATCTCTTTCGGTGATACTATCTGACGATGACGTCACTTACAATTCAATAATCACTTTCACAAGGCCATACATATACACACATTTTTTCAGAGAAGCAAAGACTGTTTCTACACAGAAACACTTAGGAGTTAAATTGCAAATAACCCGACGCAATTTGTCTGATATTCCATTGCAGACCTTATATGTTTGGTAACCTTCCTGGTTTTATATTCATCGTATAGTTATCTACATTCAAAAGGCAATTGCTGACTCCCAATTTAAATTTACGTAAGTGGGTATAAATCAGGAGCGGATCCTTTACCTCAAATCAGGGAGTTGTCATTTAGAAGGAGATAATCGGAAACTTTAATTTATGATAATCTGATTGGATCCACCTCATCTTTTGCATAGTTTCAATTTATGAGTGATTATTAGAGCTTAGGGTACCCACTTCTTTTGTCTGATCATTTTCAATTGGTAAATGATACCCAAGTAACCACTTATACCGTATGAATAAGATTAGGAGGAACAATGCTTTGATCCGAAGGTTTTTACCGACAGTCAAATAAGCAACACTGTATAATAAATCAAAACGACTGTAATTCCTAAGGAGTCTATAGAGAGACTAATAACAATAAGGTGTCACACTAGAACAATGCGTAAAGGACTAAAGAGAGGTGCAAGACTATAATTTGTTTTAAGATTATCTTAATTTCCGCAAACTTTCGCAATTTCCGAATGGTAAGTGCATGATCAACATGTTACATAAAATTTAACAAGCCTATTGTGATAAGCGTTGCATCGCGTTGGAAGCTGCAAATTAATTTTCAAGGAAAGCGACTGGCAATGCTACAGCATATAGACAAAATTTGTTGACATGTCTTTTCAACGTAGCAGACGACATGAACCTTTTGTTAAATACTAACAATAGCTCTAAAACCCATTGTATCTTCAAGTGCTATACAAAGCAAGTGACCTTGGCGGCGGCTGGGCGCGTACAAAGGGGAGAGCTGCCGTTTTATCTCCTTCTAAATGACAACTCCCTGCTCAAGTGATGTTTTGCCGATGTATATAGTGTTAAATTAAATCTAAAATAACTCTCCTAAGTATGCCAAAGGTATGAAACGTTGTTGCGAAATATGAATGCAAATACGCGAAGATGTCCTTTGCCAACTATAAAGCTCGTTTCACACTTCACGCGATACGATGCAGCGCGATGCGATACAACACGATAAAAGCGTCGCCAGCTATTTCACACTACAGGCGATTTTTCGTCCTCATTTTCAATGATCAATTTGTCATGTGATCTAACAAAATAGCAATCCTCTCTTATCACTGGTCATTCAACATATCGCTCGGCGACAAGTGGGTGAAACTATTTCAATTGAGTTTTATCGCTTCTTATCGCGTCGCGTTGTATCTCGCCTAATGTGAAAGGTTCTAAGTAATAACATTGTTTCAACGTATTTCACCGTATCGCGTCGCACCTAGTGCTAAAGGGCCTCAAGAAGTCGATACTGATAGCCCATTGCGTAAAGGGCTTCTTCGTAATTTAAAGTAAAGGCAAATTAATTTATTTTTTTAGTAAGAAAAACTTTATTTTCATCGTTAAAACCATTTACACATTAAGCAATTCTTAATGTAAGAATCACATTCTTACAACCTCCTCTAGTGTATCAAACTTGCCGAAAGACAGGCAATATGGAAGAAGTACATTGTGCCATCGATGATATAAGTGTATTACTAGATAGTCAAACGGACTGAGGACAATCAGGCCTGGGTTACGAGGGGCTCAACCCCCTCCCCCAACTTTTGCAGACTTGGGTTTTATGTAATTTTCAGGCATTAATTGTTCTGGAATTATTTTTCGCTTTTACTTCCGATGAAAATGTTGAGTCATTTCATTGTCCTGATTACCATGTTTAAGCCCTCGGAATTTGGGAAATCATTTAATCTTTTGTAATTTTCCTGGCCCTCATAGTAAATTCAGCTTTGTTGCTCTTTACAAGTAAACCCCCATTTCCAAACCTCGAAATCCACCCGGAACCTCTAAATCACTTGAACTGGACATTTCGAGCATAAATACTCTCGTTATGGTCTACTTGTCTTAAATTGTACTTGCTCTCCAAGATGTCACTGGCAGCAAAATCGATTCGCCGTTTGATCAAGCTTACCTGGACAGAAAATACCGTCTCCTTGTTTGAAACCACACAGCATTCTCATCCTCCTTAGGACTTCTTCTTCTACGAGGGTGAAGACTGGGGAGACTTCAAAAGTGTAGCTGTAAAAAATTATATTAACGTAATGTCAGATTCCCCCGAAGCAATTGCGTCTGCAACAATTTTTCGTGGGGACTGGGGCTGAAGAATTTATGGGGAAGGGGCAAAAGGGTTGGGGAACAATGTGAGTACTTTGTACATCTACTGAAAAGTCTACACTCTACA
The DNA here is from genome assembly GCA_029531755.1 of Holothuria leucospilota. Classification (NCBI taxonomy): domain Eukaryota; kingdom Metazoa; phylum Echinodermata; class Holothuroidea; order Aspidochirotida; family Holothuriidae; genus Holothuria; species Holothuria leucospilota. The sequence continues at coordinate 36,339,005 of CM055969.1, read as the reverse complement.
GCATCCTGTTGGTGATTGCTCTGTTTTCTAGTCTTTTGTAACTTTCATATTGTGACGCAGGAGTTTGCAAGGTTGGATTCAAGGTAGCGGCCGTGATATTCAAGGTATCGGTAGTGAAGTCCACCTCCTACCACCTCTTTGATTTGGGGCACATTTCCACCATACTGGCGCCCTGCGCATGGAAGTTTCAGGACCATGGTGGGTTTGAGGTGGACATTGGTTCTGAACAGCAACCCTTTTTAGGAACCGCCTTTATGAAGAATACCTGGATCCGCTCTATGTGGAATTTGGTAAAAGTATGTGGTGTTTCAAACAAGATCAGGCACATAGCAAGTATTTGGTCTGGGTGGGGGTAGATGGTATTTACCATGTGACGCCAGAGCATGGCCGTACGGGACTGTTTTTCTCAGGGAGTACCGTGATTTCTGCCCGACTCCAGACCTAATTTAAGTGCCCAATTTTCCGCCCGACTGAAACAAAATATCTGCCCGATTTAGTCAGGTTTCTGACATCCCCAGCACCCCGGTTCGTACGGCCATGCGCCATAGGCAACTCAAGGGGGCACCTTTGGGTGTTTCTTCGTAACGAAGATTGCAGGTCATGGGAGGAGTCATATTGCAATGTTTCCCTAGAAAAAGGTCATGTTGGGAAAGATGTTTTTACACTACGGTCCTGGGGTTTGCACCCCCAACCTCATTCCTTCTAGTTGCATTCGCCTGTCAAGGATGGCTAAATTTGGGGCTGAGGTGATGTAGTGTAATCAATTAGGGGACATGGCACTAACAGAATGAAAAAGTGATCAGTTCTTTCATAAGTGACCTGCAAAGACTTCTTCATCAACGGAGTAAAATAGGCCTACATTTAGGCACGGCATCACGGGTTAGATGGATCAACACCCTACGTAGCGGGAAGGAAGAGCCTTTTTGATTCTTTGCCGAAGGCGAAAGGAATCTATGCAATTGCGCTGACGAGTGTATGTGTGTGCTTGGGTGTGTAAGTAACATATGTGTGTTTGCGACGCTTAGCTTGTAAACACGATATCTTAAGTTTGAAATGATGAACACTTTTTATACTGGGTGTATAGATTTATCATATTAAGAGAAAAAACCCTATTGTTTTGATGGAGTCAGAGTTCATTTGAAGTCATCAGAGATCAAGAAGCGAAAATCTTTTAAGCGCGATATCTCAACTTAGGTATGAAGCACAGATAATTTCATACTAAAAATGTGGATACATTATGGTCATTAGATGAGTCCTGCTGTTTGTGGTACACGGCAAAGGTTACCTGAGAACACCTGAGGACACTAGAGGTGAAACTACGAAAACCTTGTAAATTGCATGTAAAGACGTTATCACAATATAGCAGTGATGGGTGCTTTTCACTTGGGATAAAGATTTGTCGTACTGCAAGAAAGAAGCCTATCGTTAGTTTAGGTCAAAGGTCATTTGAGATTACCTGTAGTCAAAACGTTAAAACGCTTTAAACATGGTATTTCAATATAGGAATGATGGACACTTTTCAAACTTGGCATATATACTTTCCATATTACGAGAAACAGGCGTAGTATATTTAGCGAGGATCAAAGGTCATCTGAGGTCACAATGGTGAAGATTCTTGATGGTCTTGATGGAAGTCAGAGATCACATGTCGCTAGAGGACCCACTGGTCATATATTGCACCTCTGTAGCTCTCTCCACATGTCCCCTGAGTTATTATCTGTACTTTAATCTCTTGAGCAAACAAGCTTCCAAGACACTATTGACCACACTTCTCTTATCAACCAGGAGATCTACTTGGCTTGCAAGGTATACTACAGACACCATTTGAGATTAGACATGCACCAATGCACAGCCTTTTCAGTAAGGAAAAGAGGGGAGAGCTATGTGTGAGAGGATGACTCGTGCTTTAAGCCAGCCGTACACTATACGACTTTGCACACCGCAACTCAACTCGATCGTCGGATCTCCAACAATCGTATAGTGTGCATGAGTTTACGACTGCGACTGGAAGTTTTAGGACCAGTTTTAAGTCGCGCCGACTTCAGTACAGAAGAACGAACATGTTGTTTCTTCCCGACTGAAGTCGGCGCGACTTAAAACTAATCTTAAAACTGCCAATCGCAGTCTTAGACTCTTGCACACCTCACGACTGTTGGCGAACTGACGATCGAGTTGGGTTGCGGTGTGCTAAGTCGTGTAGTGTACGGCTAGCTTTAGAAAACTAAGTCAGAAAACCTTCCCAGACAGGCACACGACGGGTTTTTGAGTTCTCAGAATGTGCAGCATACTAGTAATGGCAAAATTAGCGGTATGTGGCACTTGAGGTCATCAGTGGACACAAACCGAAAAAATTGTAAACACGATATTTCAAGAAAGAAATGAAGGAGACTTTAATACTTCGTAAATAGATTTGTCATATTTAGAAAAAGAAGCCTACTGGCTTTGGTGTAGGTCCAATGCCATCTGTGGTCACCAGACGTGAAACTACCAAAACCTTTGAAGCGGCTCATAAACACGACTTCTGAAGAATAGACAGTGGGCCGTACCTCCAAATTGTGTCGTTTCTTGAATAATGCAAGGTACGGACATTGACCGTTTGTAATATTCCAAGGATAAAGGTATGGAGAAAAACATATGTCATTCACAAGCATATCTCTGGTACATTAATTAGTATTTCTAAATTTAATTACTTAATGGTGGACTTGTGTGAAGGATGTTGTGTCTAGAACTTAACTAAAAATAACCTACAAATCACGTGTGTGGTTATGGTGTAGTGGAAAGTGCACTTGTTTTTTTTTTTCAGTTTTTGTTATTCAAATTTTGTCTTCTGTTACTTATCAAACTTGGGATATAGATTAAAATTCCAATTACTTATTTAATTATTGTAAATAATGTAAATGTGTTAAGAACGGATATACAGTTTTCTTCAACAAAGAAAAAAAAACTTGGGATATAGATTTGTAACGTTGAAATGAAGAACCCTATTGTTTTGATGGAGTCAGAGGTTTTTGAGGTCAAAAGAGATAAAACCTTTTCATGAAACACCACATCTCAATTTAGGAATCGTTCAAAGGTCATTTGAGGTCAGAAGAGGTGAAACTGTGAAAACTCGTATGTCGGATTTGATATGTAGCATGTGGATTACCCAAGTTGTTGACAAGAACCCCATTGTTTTTGGTGGAGGTCGATAGTCATGTCAGGTAACCAGAGATCAAATTGTGAAAATATTGTAATGCTGCAAATCATTACTGTATGGGTCCTTCTAGCCCTCCGTAGATGGTAGTGTTGACCATCGGTATACCATGCCCTGTCCATGTGAAAATCTAGGGATGACCACGAGCCGGAAAGTCAGAGGTCAGCAGACACCGGTCTGGCCTGATCTCGGCTTATCCTCTTCGTGGCGTACCAGTCGAGAACTAGTCTCCGACTCGGTAGGTTGTATGTTTGTGTCGTTTGTTTAGTGTTTGTTGCGTCTTTTCGTAGTTTTTGGACTTCCATAATTTGTACCGTGTACAACTTTGCTCGTGATAGATTAAGTTAACTGTGCTCCTCTCTCTCTCGTTCCTTTTCCCTGTTCTGTGTTTATTTTAATCGTTAATTCTGCCTCCGCCGACTGACGTTTAATAGCGCCCGCGCGAGTTTGCTTGTGGAGATGGTTGGATGTGAAGCGTCCCCTACAACACTCCCCGAGTTGTGTTACAATATCGTAAAATATAATATCTCAAGAAGGATAACTCTGAGGGATAAACCCAAGTCATGTGCGACAAAGCATTTTCTTTCTGCAAGGAATCACTAAGCCTTTGGGCTTTCTGGTTCATTCTACTAGCTGGTAAGGTGAACGGAATTATTTTCTCTTCCATAATCAACTGTCACATTTTGGGAATACAGCATATGCCTCACGGGCCCTTACACCTATTCACCGACTGGGAAGAATTTCTCCAAAACTCGAGTTCTTTTTTCTTAAGGAAAAGTGTATTTCCTTTCATAAACAGATTGACACTACTTTATTTTCAATGAATAAAAGGTAAAGCAAGATAATTGAAAATTAGAAACATACGCCCAAACATTCAAAATTCTGAATGAAGTTCACAGCTGGTAACATATCTAAGTAAAGCAACATCAGGGGACAGCCGGATTTGAACCGGAGGCCTCTCGATCTGACGTCGAATACTCTATCACTGAGCTATGTTCTCATTTGATTTGGATCAACATAGTCTCAAGAAGTCTCAGTTTGTCATGTATCTTATTGGACACATTCAATACGTGTGCATTCCAGTTAGGACTCTTTGTACACAGACATTGTATGTAGACATATGGAGTCTGGTCACGTGACACCCGAGTTAACGCTGTTTCATTCGGGGGTGATTATCAACAAAGTTAACGGGGTTGCACACGTAATGGAAGTTCAATTTGAAGTTGAAAGCTTGGAAAACATCATTGCAACGTGCGTAGAAAATGGATAAAACTTTCGTAAATGCTGCTCGACTCTAGGGATAGACTTGATAGACTGGGCCAACTCAACCAAGGAGCAGCACCGTTTCCGAGGGTTTCCCTAAACCACTTTTTTTCGCTGCCACTGGGACTAGCATGCAAACCAAACTTTTGGGTTGGCCTCGGACTCTTTGCACGAGTCCGTATGTTTCTACCAAAATAAAAAACCTCGCATAGACTGCCACATCTTCTACCAAAATTGTGCTTTCGCTGTAGGAGTTGTGTGTTTTTCCACTAAAAATCAATTACCTTCTACTGTAATTTAGACTTGTATTACTATTTCAGTAGCACAGAGTCTTCAGCTTTCCATTTTCCAGAGCACTTTTTACTAGTCCATGCACTGGAAAAGTAAGAAAGTTGGCGAACGGACCACCGCTAATTTCAAACCCTGGCTTTCGTGTTTCCTGTTGAGTACTCGCTATGGGGCTGTGGAGATATATTCAGAAATTTCGTACAAAGTGTGATACTGTTTCCCGATTTCCGGTGAAAATTTAGTGCTGAAAAGCCTTGTTGTATCCCCACAGCTTTAGACAGACATGCACGGCAGTAAAATCCAGATGGTGAAATCAAACCGATCCCGCTGACGTACCCTCTTCGTTTTCCGTCGGTAAAAGGCCAAAAAATGGTCACCAGATTTTTTTTTAATTTTATTAAATATAATTTCAAAACATTTTGACACACCGTTAAGACCTTGACCTTACGGTAAACCCTTGGAAGCTGACATCTCCTCAGAACATTTTCCTCAGGTGCTGCCACCAGGAACAGACACATAAAACTTAACAGACCGACTCGGTCCCAGTCCTACAGCCCTTACATCTACATAAGGCTACTTTGCGTGACTCGTAGCTCTGCTTTAGACGGGCTAAAACGACAGATATTATAAAAGTAACAATAGTGAAGAGGGCGAGATGCGAAAAGTTCTTGAAATCTTCGGAAAAGGTAAAAAGGGTCTGAATACATCAACGCTCACGCATTGCCTGCCTAAAACACTAACTGATAGATTTTTTAAGGAATAACTGTATTTCGTTCATCAACACAATTTAATAAAAGAAGGGGACACCCGGATTTGAACCAGGGACCTCTCGATCTGCAGTCGAATGCTCTACCACTGAGCTATATCCCCGAATGGTGATACAGATGAACAATGCCAACAATAACCAGTACTGATGTCATGAATCAGATTTTAAACAGTGGAAAACAGGCTGCGTTTGTGACTTTTTCTCGACATAATACTTATTAGTCATATAATTATAATTACCAGTGATAACGATTTGAGTGAGCAGCTTTATTCAAGCAAGGACTGCCTGAGGATTTTTAATTGTTAACTCTTTTAATTAACTTTTAATTGTTAACAGGTTTTGCGCATGCGTCGAGGTGGTCGGTTGTATTTTAAAGTTTCTCTACGTTCTGTTATTTTTATCCTCTCCTTTAGACGTCTTGGTATTGTATCTGTATTTCTTTTAGGTCGTTTTAGTGTTTTTATTAGGTGCTTTTTGATGTTTTTAGCTACTATCGTTATTTTAAGGTTGCTTTTAGATGATTTTTATGGATTGTTTTCTTACCGTTTATGTGTGTTGTTGGTTTTATTAGGATAGATACATCACTGTACTGAGTGTACCCACGTCACGTAACCTAGGCTAGCTTTTGTAGATCCCTTGCACTCTGTCTCTCAGCTAGGGGTGAGTCAATTGGTAGTGTTTGCTCCATAAGACTCGCCCTTGGTCTGGGAGGCCTTGTTGCGGGGATCTTTAAGCTTTTTATATTTGTTTGCCCTCTCTTAGTATAGCCTTCCTAGCAGACTAGGGCTAGGCCTACGTTAGCCTGCATCATGAGGTGGTGCGTTTTTCTCCTCGTCGTCTTTACTAATCTTCACATAGTCTCAACCAGGTGGCATGGAAGTGTTAACTGTGCACTACACCTCTGGATGTCTCATTACAGACCACTTTTGATTATTCCAAGGTCGGTCGGTATTTTTCAGCATTTTTCTATGGTAACAAGTTATTTCAGCAATATCAGGCCTAGGCCTTTGTCTAGTTGTGCTAGTAGTAGGGGTATCAGTGTTAAACCTTATGTGTCAAACTCCCAAAATTGCACACGCTCTCTTATGTGCTTGCTTCTAATTTTAGGTGGGGACATTGAGGTAAACCCAGGCCCAGGATTTTACTGTGGGGTCTGCAGCAAACTGGTTAAAAAGCGGGATAAAGCTGTTGAATGTGACGGGTGTGTTAAATGGGTCCATACGCGGTGTGCCAGCATTGACAATGCTGAGTATAAACTGTTACAGCTCTCAAACCCTGACGATAAATGGTATTGTCCTAATTGTTCATCTCCCTGTGGTATTTGCGCACAAATGGTTCTGGGTACTGACCCAGCCATTGAATGTGACTCCTGCAAAAACTGGATACATAATAGGTGCTCTCAGGTTGACGACATTCATTATCATCATATCCAGGCCACAAATTGCATTTGGATATGTCCAGCCTGTAACCAAAGTAATCTTGCTACCACTTTTATAGCACCGTTTTCCCAAAATAGAAATCCCAATGTAGGCTTAAGTAATAGTTTTGAAGTTCTTGATTCGGATCATAATGAGGATCAAAATGTTTCCGTTACTCTAGCTGAGACACCTTCAAGATCGAAGCATATCCCTGGTAATAAAACTGCTCATAAGAAGGAGATTTCCTTAGTTTCAATAAATATTAATGGTATTCGGGGTAAAAAACTTGATCTTCAAGCCTTTCTTAGTGTAACTGAACCTGATGTTGTGGCTCTCCAGGAAACTAAAGTTGATGACTCTATTACAACGAGTGAGTTGTTCCCTTCCTGCCTAGACTATACCATTTTCAGAAATGATCGTACACTTGGGGGTGGTGGCACTATGCTCCTGGTTAAAAATAACCTGACCCCTTCAAGGGTCAGCAATCTCACTGATGGTTCTGAGTCAATCTGGGCCAAGTTCTCTATTAATGGAACTATGCATTATGTCGCCTCCTGGTATAGGGATCCTGACGCTCCATCTGAGCACACATCTTTACTTCGGGAGCAACTAAGCAAAATTATGGCAAATCACAAAACTAGAAAGCAACCTTGCTTTCATATTTTGGGGGATTTCAATTTCAGCAAAATTGATTGGCTTACTAGGCTCAATAAAGACAGTGGGTTGTGTCTGACTAATAGTTCCGGTAAGCTGCTTCTAGATATCTTAAATGATTTTGCGGCTGATCAACTAGTAAACTTCGCTACTAGGGGTGATAACACTCTTGATTTATTAATTACCAACTCGCCTAGTCAGTACATTGAAGTTTCTCCCTTGGACCCTTTTAGCGACCATGAGGCTTTATTTTGTAGACTGAAGTGTCTCTTACCAAACATCAGACAACCCCGTAGGCTTATCTGGCAGTTTTCCAAGGGTGATTATAGTACCATGAGGAGGGATACCCGGACTTTCGCCTTAGGTTACTTTAACGGGGGTCAAAATAATCGCTCAATTGATGAAAACTGGCAATTAATAAAGTCCTTCCTCGAAAGAACTGTTAAAAAAAATGTTCCTACCAAATTAACTAGAACTAGGACATCCCTCCCCTGGGTTAATGACGGCATACGTAAGCTGATCAGAAGGCGGGACAAGTTGCATGCTATTTTTAAAAAAACTCGTAAGAACAATATCCATGACAAATGGGCTGAATTGCGTAAGAAAGTTAAAAGAGAAGTTTATATCTCCCATACGAATTACATCAATGGTATGATTGGAGATATAAAAAATGACACTAAGCCCTTTTGGAAGTACATTAATGGTCAAAAAAAGGATAAACATAGTATCCCCCCTCTCCAGACGAATGGCAAACTAGCCATCACTGATCTGGACAAGGCTCTTGCCTTCAATTCCCAGTTTACTAGTGTCTTCACTAAGACTGTGTTCAGTATAATCCCATTTTGTAGACCTTCTGGTACCAGAATGGCTGATATTTCTGTCTCTACACATGGGGTTGAAAATCTGTTAAAAGGTCTCAATAAAAATAAGGCTGTTGGACCTGACAATATCCATCCTTGGGTCCTAAGAGAAATTGCATCTGACTTTGCCCCTATGTTGAGTCACCTTTATCAACAATCCCTCTCAAGCGGGAGAATACCCGTTGACTGGAAAAGAGCAAATGTTTGCCCTATTTATAAAAAAAAATGACAGCTCTCTCCCAAGTAATTATCGGCCGGTCTCGCTTACCTGTATTTGTTGTAAATTATTAGAACACATTATAAGCTCAAATCTAATGGACTTCTTTGAGTCAAAGAATATCCTTTCATCAAAGCAGCATGCCTTTAGAAGATCACACAGCTGTGATACTCAACTGGTGTCAGTCATTGAAGACTGGGCTTCATCCCTGGATAAGAACAAACAAACGGATGTTTTCATTCTGGATTTTGAAAAGGCTTTTGACACTGTGCCTCATGAGCTACTAAAAACCAAGCTCTTTAGCCTAGGTGTATCGAACCAGATCCTCCAGTGGGTTGACGATTTCCTATCTGATCGTAAACAGGCTGTTGTAGTGAATGGTACTCGGTCTTCTTTTGAGGATGTCGTGTCTGGAGTCCCTCAAGGGTCCGTCTTAGGACCCATTCTCTTTTTGGCGCACATTAATGATATCGTAAATGTTGCCAGTTCTAATGTCAGGCTTTTCGCCGATGATTGTGTTTGCTATCGAATCATTGATGATGATAGTGACTGTCGTAGGCTCCAGGATGACATTGATAATCTAGGTCTCTGGGCTAAGACGTGGGGTATGAGATTCCAGCCTTCAAAGTGTAATATCATCACTTTTGCCAGGAAAAAGAAGCCTGTTTGTTTCGATTATGTCTTGAACGGTGAAAAGTTACTTAAGGTTGACTCAATTAAGTACTTAGGGGTTTCTATCACTAGCGACCTTAGTTGGGATAAGCATGTCCAATTTATTTGTAATAAAGGTAACAAAATCTTAGGGGTACTTCAAAGGAACCTATCGTTTTGCTCTAGTGATGTAAAGCTAGCTGCTTATAAGGGTCTTCTCAGACCAGTTTTGGAATACGCAAGTTCTGTGTGGGATCCACACCAGATTTATTTACAGGATAAGCTTGAGAGTATTCAAAGGAGATCGGCTCGCTTTATCAGCTCAAACTTCTCCCGGGAGCCAGGGTCTATGACTTCTGTTCTGAAAGACCTTGATCTCCCTACGTTAGCGGAACGTCGTAGACAAAACAGATTGATCCTGTTCTCTAAGGGTGTTTTTGGTAAAGCACAAATTCCTGTGGATAGACTTCGGCACCCCACTCGTAGAACACGCTGGATGCATAATCTGCATTTTTGCCACCTCTTTACTAGGACAAACTGCTACAAGTATAGTTTCCTCCCTAATACGGTTAAGGATTGGAATAGTCTTCCTGCTTCTGTAGTTGCTAATTCCCTTGATCATAAGGACCCTGCCCAGTTTATTGCTAACAACATTAGGGCTTGATACCACTCGACGCATGCGTGGTGAAGTAATGTCCTTCTGGATGTGTCACCATATTTCGAAAGAAGAAGAAGAAGAAGAACTCTCGTGTACGTGTCTCCTTTTAGGGGTAGTTTCAGATTTTTGCTTACAGTGGGAGACAGTCCGTAGGACTTCGCTAAGACCAATATTGACCGCCTATCTCGTGTGTTGTAGCCCTACCCGCAAACCATTTTGAAGACATTTTATGAAATTTTTAGATACCTTTAATCTATTTTAATGCACCTTTTGAGAAATAAGTGTTTCACTAATTTCCATGTTCTTTCTTTGACTTTCTTCCTGCTCTTAGAACGTTCATTCGCTGAATATTAAAGCTTCCCTAAAGCCATGGGCGTCCGCAGAAAAAAAATTTCAGGGGGCGAAATTTTAAATGATCATTTCAGACGGCCCGTAGCTGGAGCAACTACTTGGAGGGGTCACATCAATGTAGGTTTGTCGCTGGCCTGGGGGAGTGGTTTAAAGGGGGAGGACCTCCCCGTTTGAAAAGTTTTTGCCTTTTTCAAGGAGCCTAGATGCAAAATTGTGCGAGATTTTCGGCTGACAGAATTAGTCTTGAAGGTTTAGTTATTTTTTCTTCAAGTTTTATTTTAAGTTTTTTTATTTTTCCAGGGGGCAAGTGCTCCCTTGCCCAACCCTGGGGACGCCCATGCCTAAAGCAATGAAATATCCGGTTGGAAAAGTTTTCCGAAATTCAGCTGAATTTTTACAAGCTTTGGTATTACTAGTTTGCAAAGTTGAACTTAGGATTTGTGGCTACATCAGTGGGATCTTTAAGTTTGCAAAGTCAGGAAGGTGTAAACAGACCATAAAGCTGCTACTTGTATTATTAATCTACTTCACTTCTACTCCGATATGTTGGGTTTTATCAGTATTACAATTTGTGTATGTTGACCTGTGCTTGAGTGGAATTCTGTAGAAGTGTCGGTGACAAGTCAGCTTCGTATTGTGTGCGGCAACGTTACAGCACGATGAAGGGTGGGCTAACCTGAGTCCCTATCGACACTTTTCGTACAAGGCTACTATCGTTTTGCCAGGGTCATTTGCGAGCAGGGGCGTCGATCTGTTAAAATTATTGGGGGACAGTTGCTTGGGTGAACACTTTGGGCCTCCGGCTAGGGATACGTGGCAGTGACGTAGTCAGGATTTCTCTCACGGGGAGCATGCAGCATGTTGTGTGATCGTCGTTTTAGGGAGGGGTCTAAGGGGAGGGGTGTGTCCCCCTCCCCTTTAAAAATTTCTGAAAAATTAGGTGTCCTTACATGCAATCTTGTACCACATATGCTACCTTTTAAAGTAAAATTTGTGTTAAAAACTTAACGTATTTTTAGGAACTAAAACAAAAAAATCGACATCAGTGATGGGGGCCATGGCCCAATGGGGTGTCGCCCTTCCCTGTGAAAAATTTTGGAAAATTAGGATTCCTTACATGCAATCTGGTGCCACATATGCCACCTTTCGAAGTAAAATTTGTGTCAAAAAAATTACGTATTTTTAGGAACCAAAACAAAAAAAATCGGCATCAGTGAGGCCATGACTCAGTGGAGTGTCCCCCTTCCTTTTGAAAATTTTTGAAAATATAGGTGTCCTTACATGCAATCTGGTGCCACATGTGCTACCTTTTGAAGTAAAATTTGTGTTCAAAACTTTGCGTATTATTAAGAACTTAAACAAAAAGAATTGGCATAAGTGATGGGGGACCATGGCCCAATGGGGCCTTTGAAAATTTTTGCAAAATCAGGTGTCCTTACATGCAATCTGGTGCCACATACGCTACCTTTCGAAGTAAAATTTGTGCTAAAAAAACTATGTATTTTTAGGAACTAAAAAAATCGGCATCAGTGAGGGGAGCCATGGCCAAAATACCTCCTACATATGCCTCAGGTACAGGGGACCCACCATAGGTCCCCTGTTGGAGTCCAGGGGCGAAGCCCCTGGGAGCCAAGCGATTTGGTGCATTCTAGAGGACACAGATCACATATTTCTGATCTGAATTTCTCCCCAGCTGCCATGAATAGGCTAATATCACAATTATTCACATCGAAAATGTGTGTTACAACATTTATTTTTTCTGTTTACCTCTAAATATTGGGGGGGCATTTGATATTATGGCCCCCACTAAAAATATTGGGGGGACATACCCCCGTCCTCCCCCCCCCCCGTGATCGCCGCCCATGTTTGCGAGTGTCTCTGAAGCCCCCCCCCCCCCATCCGTTTCCTAAATAGTTCAGTGAATTGATTGCTTGAGTCTTGCTACAGTTACGTCACAGGAAAAAAATCAGTACACATACGAACAAGCTCAAGATTGACTTCTAGTATTGCAAGAAACTGGCAGTGAAACCCAACAAAGTGATCTCCAAACTTGCGGAACTACTTCGCCATACATGACGTCACGTTTAAGAATAATGCTATTAAATTTTCCAGAATATGAGTGATGAATGCCTTGCATGAGAACGAAATCAAATTGAAATCAAATTAGAACTATCTGTCTATCCTTGATAGGCATTGAAACTTTACTTCACTTGCATCTTCGAAACCTTGTCGTATATTTTATTTTTGGTGTAACAATATTTCTATACTTACTTTAGAACATTATTTGAAAACTACTGTAAATAAAGGAAAGGTTAACTTGATATGCGACATGTGTGATGTATACAAATTATATGAAAATTATATGAAGCTTTACCTCGGCTTTTAATGTATTTAGACGCTTTCGTTGACCAAGTATGATTTTCGCAATGATAACATTTACTCAGTAGATAGGATCATTCTGTCATCCTCCATTATATGAAAGACAAATGTTTGGTGCAGCTTTTAAACGAGGTGAGGTAGATATGTGTCCTGGGTAACACGCAGCTAAAATTCACAGCTGGGTCCCCGGGTTGTACCAGTGGTTTGCACTTGCATGAAAGGTAGTCCCAATTGGGCTTACCCAGTTTGGCTGAAAGTGGGTTCCCCTAGATTCCTGAATTGAAGGTGTGGAAGTGGGATAAATAGGCAGGGGTGCATCTAGCTTCTTACTGAATGATGGTTCTCAAGTTTGTAAATGTACTAAGGTTCTGTCTGTACATACAAGGAATTTATTGTTAGTCTATAGTTTTGAAGATTGTTCCACAGGGAGTCACAGTCTATGCAAGATGTATATGCTTGAACAATGACATGGTAAGTAGAACAGGAAAATCATACTGTAGGCTAGAGTTTGAAAGCAGCCAATTTCTTTAAGACTTAACCTTGCAAAGAAGCATGCAGTTGACATCCAAGAAGAAAATTCCCATAAAATCCCTTAAAAAATTAATGGCATCCCATTAAAACACCAATAGAATTTAATGGGATCCCAAATGTTCCAGTTTTCAGACCTTAGCATTGGATTTCTATGGGATCCCATACGGCTTTCAGGTCCCATTGATTTTTTGATTTCCTATTGATTTTATGGGATCCCACTAAATTCTATTGGATCCCATACAAAGTGTCCATATTCCAAACCTTAGCTTTGAATTTTAATGTTTTTTAATGGGATCCCATTAAGTTTTTTATGGGATCCCATTTATTTTTTCTTATGGGATTTATGTGAATTTTCTCCTGAGATAGCGTAGACAGACAATAATCCATCTCTTATTTTTCGATGCATATTTTTGCCGATATGGTTCAGCCGCCCCCAACACTTGATCCAGGCTTTGTGCCAATTAGTTTAGATTCTTCACTGAAAATTCTGGCTCGTTATGTCTTTCTACAAGTCAGATTTGTTTGAAAACAATCATCTCTTTATCAGTTACATCACACGTATATAATGTGCAAAAAATGCTCTGTCAACGTATAGTGTAAAGGTTTCCGTCTGATCCCCTCCTTATCCCTTCTCCGTGGCCATTCTTCACACGACCATCTCCCCTGCAGGGGCTTCTTGATGCTGCCCCCATCCAGACATGTTTTCCTGCTTGACTATGATGTTTACAAGGTTTCCATACTTTAACCAACCATGGTGGGGCTGAGGTCGGTTTGCTCCAGTTGGACGCTGCAGAAGTGCTGATTGTCCTCTAAACCTCTTCCTATGAAAACTTCGTATCCCTACCTCTGTTTGCCATATATACAGCCTGGGGTCCTCCCCTGCGGCCCTCGACCTTTTCCCAGCCTCTCCATTTGGCCTATACCCTCAAAAAGTTTGAGAACCACTGGTCTTGATCGTCAGCTGCGTCTCGTTGACAGGTGTGCAGGTATTGCCTGACCAAGCCTGTACCGATCTGATACCAATTTGAAATGGTTCACTTCATGTACATACCAGTGTGTCAGACCAACTACGATAAAATTATCATAAACGCATGTCTCTAGGTGTGTTTTCATTGCAAATAAAAATCAGGTCTGGTTTCTAAAAGAAGAAAAGGTCTGGTCAAACCTAGAGTGCAAGAGTAGGCCTACATACAGTGAACACTTGCGCAAAAAACACGGTACAAACGTATACAGGTCAATGTCATGGTCTTGATCGTCAGCTGCGTCTCTTTGACATGTGTGCAGGTATTGCCTGACCAAGCCTGTACCGATCTGATACCAATTTGAATGGTTCACTTCATGTACAACCAGTGTGTCAGACCAACTACGATAAAGTTATCATAAACACTGTACAATACTTGATAGGCCTTACAGTAAGGCTGCATGATTTTTTTACATAAAGTTTTCACATGTTGGATGATATAGTAGTGAATCGTATCCTTTTGTTTAGTTAACGTTATATACACGTTCTTTTGACTGCAGGAATATCAAAGGCATGTGGCTTGATTGTCTGTTGCAATATTAAACTTACTTTTGTCGTATTGCAGGTAACACAGGGACTCTACCGGACATGGGCGACGATCAAGGGGAGGGAAACAGGGGGACATGTCCCCCAATATATTTCCTGGGGGACATGATATCAAAAGTCCCCAAACATTAAGAGGTATGCAGAAAAACAAATGTTGTTACACACATTTTCGATATGAATAATTGTGATTAGCCTATTAATGGCAGCTTGGAAGAACTTTAGATCAGAAATATGTGATCTCTGTCATCTAGAATCATAAGCGTACGAGTCGAGGAGGGGGAGCGCTGGGGGCATATGTCCTCCCAATTCGGGCAAAAAGAGTGGATCCATTCGGTCAAATTAGACAGCTAAGAAAATAAATCATGCCCTTTTGCAACCGATGCAGCGGTATCAAAATTCGGGCAACTTGATCCAAGATTCTAAATTCGGGCAAAAGTTATCCCTGACCCCCAGAAATATTGGCCCCCGTACGCCTATGTCTGGAATGCAGCTTCCAGGGGCTTCGTCCCTGGACCCCAACAGAGGACCTACGGCGGTCCCCTGTACCCCTGACCGGAGGCGCAAAGCGTTCACGCAAACAGATGTGCCCCAATAGTTTAAACAGATCGCCCCCATTGCTACCGAATTCCATCTTTTGCCAGATAGGCGGGGAGAGGCCCGAGGAAAAAGAGGCCCACCACATTCACCACAATCAGTCCAAATTTTACGAGGACCTGCCCTAGTATCAGAGTATACCACTTGACCACTGACCCATTCTAACAAACTGCATATATATATATATATATATATATATATATATATATATATATATATATATATATTATATATATATATATATATATATATATATAGTAAAGTATGATTGTGGCTAGGAAATAACCACAGAACCTTCGTTCCTTGCTGGTTCGAAACAGCCCCCCAAACACCAATGCTAACACAAGATGCAACAAACCCCGTTGCCTCGTGTGTAACCATATAGTCACGAATAGCTCAGTCAGGTTCGGCAATTTCCTCCTGTCCCCATCCCCCGGAAACTGCGACACTGGGCACGTGGTGTATATCCTTTTCTGTGACATTTGTCCCACTGCCGTCTATGTGGGTGAAACCTCCCTAAAATTTCGTTTACGCTTTAACAATCATAAATCCAGCATCAGACATAACCTCTCCGGTTACCCCGTTGCAGCGCATTTTAATAAGCCCGGCCATACCTTGGCCCACCTAAAATGCGTCATTATTAGGACAGGCCTGTTCGATGAAGACGATAGGAAACTTTGTGAACTCAAATTTATTTACAAGCTAAGATCACACGTAACGGGTCTTAATGAGGATTTAGCGCTGTTATCTAGGTACTCATTTGCTAAAGCACATTGATCTACGTGTAGCGGTTCACTGCACTTTCATTCATTACGGCCCGAGGCCCTATGTACAGCTTTTTAGAAAGCTTGGTTCAATTATTATATCACTGTATCAGTAGAAGCTGGAAGGTCTGAGGCAGACCGAAATATACTTCATGAGTTTATAACTCTTGTTCTTATTTGTTGGTTTTCGAGCACAACGTATCATCTATACTGAGCATATATATATATATATATATATATATATATATATATATATATATATATATATATATAATATAATATATATTATATATATATATATATATATATGTATGTATATATATATATATATATATATATATAATATATATATATATATATATATTATATATATATAAATATACATACCACAATGCTGCTGGTTTAATTATCAAGAAACATTAAAAGTATACAGTAGAAGGACAGAGTCCCTTTTCAGAGTTCCAGAGATCCCATGCTGTATAAAACAGATAGTAAAACATAACCAGTGCAACTATAAGCATTTTGCCATCATTACATCTCTGAAAACCTTAACGAGGGAGGACTGGATGTGCCATTGTGACATATACTTTTAATTAAGTAAACTTTACTGGTTGAGAAATTTAAAATTTTACCAGATCATGCTCAAATTTCACCATACATTCACTTTCAAAATTTCCCCCAAGATTTTTCCAGAGGGGGCAACTCGCCCCCCCCCCCCGTCCTCCCTGGCTACGCCACTGGTTAGAGTGCTCGATGTAAGAAACAGCGAAATAACTAGAAAGACGAACCTGGCTAGTTCATAACACTGTGTTACTACACTACCGGTACAGATCTGTTTCGTGTAGCCAGCACAGCAGGCTAGAAGTAAAGTCAGTTAGGAAAATTTTACTGTTTGCTGCGAGATTTGTAGTCCTTTCAGTCAATCGTGATCCTCATATGAGTGATCAATTTCATGAATCAATCAAACATGGATTTGCAAGGGCTTGAGCAAGGAAGAAATATAACTTAAATAAGCCACCACAACCAGAATTTGATGCCTGAAAGTGGGAGAGCAAGATTTCTCGGGTAAAAGATCTAAAGGTTCTGTGTGTGAGGCGCTCCCATTATGGCGTGGGGTCATGCAGGCTCGCCATAGGGCTTCTCATAGGCGTAGAAAACGGGGGACTGGGGGCGTACGCCCCTAGTCAAAAATGTGGGGGCTGAAGTATGCTTCCGCTCCCCAAGATCCAAGGGCAAAAACCCCTTATTTGTCTCTTCTGTAAGAAATGTCAAAAATTTGCAGTAATTTTCCTTAAAGTTTGTCCAAATTATTGCACCAAATTGCATCTGAGGATCCTCAAATACCCAAAAGTTTTCCAAGGGGGAGGGGGACACCTATGAGGCTTCTGCTGGGGCCCAGTGGCAACGTTCCGTAGGAATCTCAGGTATCAAAGCTTCCGGAGGATCTGAAGTAATTACAACATTAAAACCATTATAATAAAGCATTTGGCTACCTTCAAAAATACCTACCAAACATTTCACATTTTTTCCATAATAGCCTAACTCGGACTAATAGCAGGTCAGTTTACATAACATAACGAGACAAAAAATTTATAAACTCATTAATTAACTCATCTCACAAAAATTTTCACTGAAGGCCGGTTCATACTTCAGTATAGCGCTACAAAGCTGTAAAAGTTGAACACTGTTCAGCTCTGAACTATGTCCGTCATGATTGGGTAGGAAAAGCAAGGGATGCCCATATTTGGTTCTCATAGCTTTATAGCGCGTGAAAACTTGGAAGTATGAAGCGACTTTTACTCTCCTAGCCACTCATTATTTTTTTATGGTATGGGAAGTGGCAGGTTTTGTTTTGTTTACGTGAAAAAGTAATGTAGTTTCGAAAGTAAATGTTACAATGTCATTTTCTTAGGACAATCAAGATTTGAGGATTAGGTATATTTTCCAAAATCAATTAAATTCCGTTATGGGTAGTTCATATATAGACATGACCACTGGCATCAGAAGAGAATAATAACATGTCAAACAAGAAAATTTCAACTGAGGGTTCTCTCTTGCGAGATTTGGCAAGAACAAGATTCCCCTCTGGTACACCCCCCCCCCCCATCTGATCGGCTGGCTACAGTCCCGTATGATTTTTTTTAATTCCAATGCCTATCATGTATTCATGAAAGATCGAGTTTCGGAAAAGAAATTTTGACTTCTAGTTTACAGAATAAGCTTAATTGTTCATGAATGTGAGTATAAACGTATGAAGGGGGAATCTGGTCGAGGAACCTTACCAAAAAAAAAAAAAAAATAGAATGCAAAAGTGTTCTGTGGTTCCGATGATTACTAGTTAGATACGTAATCCCAAATAATGTCAAGATGTCCTTTATCTTTCAGTCACTGGTTGAATGCGGTTTTGACGTGTTGCAAAAATACACAAAAATACATTCTTGGGAATTCTTGGAAAATTTTGCTTTTGGCCACTGGTGGCCTTACATGACCTTTGACTTCCACTAAGACCAATGGGATTTTTCTACTGGATTTAATGCATCACTTTGTAAAGTATGAAAAGTATCTGTTTCCTTACTTGAGATCAGGGCCGTAGCTAGGGTCATATGTTTGGGGGTGTGAAGGTCCCAAATGCCGACTGTATGGACATTTTTTCTAACTGAATGGTGGCGCGTAAATTGCACTATTTTTTATGCGCCTTGCGTTTACATACAGCAGTGGGAGATCCTTCCTTTGTCACCACATAAAGGTGCCGTCGTGAGGGAGGGGTGACCCCTCCCCTTTGAGAAATTTTTGTTAATTTAAGGTTGCTTAGATGCAAAATGGAGCTATCTTTGGGATATTTTTTGGAGCTGATCATATATGGCTAGAAAATGTCCGTAATTAAGTGAATTCTAATTTTTCCGACTGGTTTGATTCTTTTTCCAAATGAGTGGCGGCCCGTAAATTGCATCTTCGTTTTTATGGGCGTTACGTTTGTATGATACAGCAGTGGGGATCCTTCCTTTGTCACTACATAAAGGTGCCGTCCTGGAAGAGGGGTCTAAGGGGAGGGGTGTCCCCCTCCCCTTTGAGAAATTTTTGTTAAGGTAAGCTTGCTTAGATGCAAAATGGTGCTATCTTGGGATACTTTTGGAACTGATCATATATGGCTGGAAAATGTCCATAATTTAGTGAATACTAAGATTTGGTTAGGTGAGAGTAGAAAGTATGTTGTCTAAGAGAAGAATACGTTGTCAAAAAACCTCCTGAAGCCCCCCCCCTTTTTTTTGACTACTTTAATGCCTTCTATTCTGGCATCTAAGGCTAGCATATACCTGTATAGGGCCTCCTGGAAGCTCTGAATCAATTATATAAAATGGGGGCAATGACATAATGCTTTATACCTGGAATCTAAATAATTATAAAGAGTATGACGCCAAGCACTTTATATCTATCGTATTTTTACTAATTTTATAAAATGGGGCAATGACATAATGCATCTAAATAATAAATATAGACAGATAGAGTATGACCCCAAGCACTGTACATCTATCGTATTTTTACTAATTTTGAACGAAAATCCAGACGAACAGCTTCCAGCAATGGGGAATGGACGGGAGGGAGAGTATAGGTGCAGAAAAATGATATTAGACCTCCCAGACAGGCATAGCAAGAGGGGTTTAGGACTAACAAGCGCGTTTTCAGAAGGTACACCTAGTTTATACTATAAAAGTTCACTGGTACGTTTGTGCTTATAATGTGCATAAGTGATACAACGTGGATTGTGAGGATTGCGCGCGAAGCGGGCCGAAATTTGGGGGTATACTTCAATGCCAAAATGAAAAACCTGCACGCAGGCTCAGCCAGGGGTGGTGCTTTGATTTGCCGACATGGGGGGAAGGGCCCTGACTGGGGGCCAGGTACTCTAAGTCCCGACAGATGCAATGGGTTGCCGAACTCAAAATATAAGGCGCGCGAAGCGCGCAGAAAAATTTGGGGTTATATTGAATTTTCATTAAGGAAAGTTGAAAAAGTTTAAGCTTTTATTGAAGAATCTGGACAAAACCAAGAAATTTGTTCGGGTGACTGCATGGTCGTCGTCGGGGATTACATTCTTCATCTTACCCATTAAGGATCCCTTACGAAACTGAAAAATCTTTTTCTTACAATATATGTTTGCCACGATGGCGAGGCTGAAGAAAGAATCTTCCAAAAGTTAGGAAAGAGAGGAAAGAAATTCGCAACGATGCAGATCACGCCTACACAGAAGAACAATATTTGTGGAAACGTTGAAATCCAATATGTTTGAAACCGGGGCGTTACCACTAGATAGAACTATTGTTTAGCGCGCGAAAATTTTTTGAAAATGTAGAAAGAATCGATACAGAACTTACTGGCTACGGGCCTGATAAATAGACGTTTGGAATATTTTCTGAGTATATTTATGTCTTCACCATTATTAGTCTATATAAAATTTTGCGCAATTTTATGGGACTCGGAAAAATTTGGGGGGGGAGCTAAAGCGCCCTAGCTCCCACAGAACTGTGTCTGGTATAACTACCTTAATAATGTTCATGAGATTGATTGTAAATCGTGACGCATGCGCGCGAAGCGCGCCCAGATTTTCAATAAGATTTTAAATAAGATTTCCATAATAAACCTGCATTCAGAATCTGCATCGAAATACTTTCAATTGCCCAACAAACCAAACATGTCACTCAAAAAGCCAGTCTTTTACCTGCTAATTTGTAAACAGCTTTCAACTTCTGATATTAATAATAGATAGATATTGATATTGATATTGATAATAAGAACAACACTGTGGTAAGGTTTAAAGCGCGCGGAGCGCGCAAACATTTTGAGAGTTTGAGAAGAATTTGCGAAAAAAGGACAGTTTTGATTTGATTTTACGTGAGGAAAACTGGAAAGTAACGTTTGGTATTATTCTCACTTGGTCTAGTTGGAAAATATATACAAAGTTGACATAGGTTCAGTCGGAAAAATGTGCTAGACTGAGAAATCAGAAATTCCAACTGGCATTTCAGATTTTCCGACTATCTTCGCTCTGACGAACTTTGGGGGGGGGGGTGAGACACCCCCACTCCCCCGGTCGCGACGGCCCTGCTTGAGATATTGTGTTAACAAGATTTTCAGATTTGGACCCCAGCGACCCCAGATGACCTGTGACCGCCACCAAAAGTGATAGTTTTCCTACTCAATATAACGCATCCACATAAAAAGTAATATGTATCCAAGCTTCCTACGTTGAGACATTGTGTTATCAAGGTTGTCAGAATTTGACCCCGATGACCCCAGATGACCTTTGATCTACACTTAAAACAATAGGCTTCTTCCTCTTAATATGGGACATCTATGTACCGAGTATGAGAACTGTCAGTTTCCTTTCTTGAGATATCGTTTTAACAAACTAACTGTCACAAGCACACATATATACACACACGCACACGCACACGCACACGCACACGCACACGCACACGCACACGCACACGCACACATACACACAGACACCATTATGAATGCTATAGGTTTCGTTTATCATCGTAACCAAAAACTGTTGAATTGAGGGTAAAAATTGTAAGTTGTCCACAATGTTGCTCTTATCAAGGTGCTTACTTACTTGCTAGCGTTCAGGGAATCTGCTACCATTTGCCCTGAAAGACCAAATGTATCCTGAGGACCGTAAAGTTGATTAAAGAAGTAAGGATGAGCTGTTGAAGAGAATAAAACGAAAATTTTAAAGTTTACTCGCCCAGCATCAGACGCTAAATTCTTCTCACTTACTACAGTCATTCACCTTTTCCAGTTTTCATAACGTTTGAGTTTTTTAATGTTTTCTCTGGAAAAATGAAGCGAACACGATACACTTAAAAGTTCACTTCATTTTTTCAACAACATTCATCATACTGTACCCTATCAACTCAATCTTTGGCACTAAATTTTGGTGCCATAAAAAGCAGGGTTGCAACTTGCACATCCACGTACGCATCATAATAACATAGGCAGATAGGTGTCTGCTACCATTACAGGGACCGCGGAGCCAATTTTGAAGTCCGTGGGGCTAATTATCGAAGCGGCCAAATATGTTCAAGAAAAAAAAAGCCTTTCATCCCAGTTTAAGGCCGCCTAAAGTGCCTACGGCAGAAAAAGTGAGGGGGCTAAAGCCCCGAACCCCCCCCCCCCCCGTCTCCGCGGTCCCTGCATTACATGAAAACAATCATCCAAAAGAAGTCATCAGAACAATATCATCCATATTCATTCCTCACCAATTTTACCTATTTAGATGAATTAAGTTATGGTTACAAATATTGTGCATAGTGTTGGCGATTATTGTATGCAATCGATACCGCTATATTTCCCTATCTATTTACGATGCTGGGCTGGGAGCTGTTGAAGCACTCTTCCATGTATGACTTCGAGCGCAAGAGATAGCTTCTATTTTATCACCCTGTAGCAATCTTTTAGATGAAGTGGCTTTGAGTGGTTTTGTCATTCAGGCCTTCGTTCCCTTTAACACTATTTGATAATGGCTCTAACTTTGCTCTCTCCATCTCGTTACGCTTACAAAGATCGTCGCAAAAATAAGCAAACTTGAAACTTAAAGATCTAAAAATTACAGTCAGTAGCATACATCTCTTAAAAAGGGAGAGAACATTGAATAAAAAAGCACTACTGTAACGCGTTGTAGGGGGCGCCCGAAGGTTGGCAAGGTGAGAACCTTTTGTGTGATCGCCTTTCCGAGCTGTTTAGAGGGTGTCATCGCATTCTCTTCCACTGTTTCATAATATTTCTCAACTATCAAGGGACCATCCAATTTGGTACACACAAAGCCATTCCGTGAGGTAATCTAGTTACCGTCCCATAGAACTATTTGTATGGCTATCGTGAAGGTGTTATTTGGTAAGGCCGTAGATACAAGTACTAGTCTTATCACCAATAGCACACATGCCTACCGGTTTCACATTGTTAAAGGAACGCCGCGCTAATTATTTATCAATTGACTTATTACCGTATATATTTATATATATATATATATATATATATATATAAACGATAGCGAGAAACATGCACAAAACACACGGCATACTGTTAAAACGACCTGAAACTTTAATAAAATACTGAAGACAAAGATCGTGCCAAATCTTCTGAGGCAACAAGATGTAACAGTTGGTAAACGGTTTAAAAACTTAAAAGTTTTAAAATGGCAAGACTGAAATGTTAAAAGTCGCACTACGTTTCGAGGAGATACACTCCCCTTGCTCACGTGCTTAAAAAACTACATATATATATATATATATATATATATATATATATATATATATATAGATATAAATATAAATATAAATATACATATACTTAAAATGTTGTCCAATCTTCGGACTCCTATTTCCTCCGAATTTGGTTGTTCAGCGAAAGAATATAAGTAACCAATTTTCAGAAATGTCACTACAGATAAAATGTATGCGAAAAAATACATTTGTTTTCCGAAAGTTCTCCGAACGAACAATACGTAGCCATGGCACTGGAGAAAAGTGTAACAACGTTAGTATGTAACGACATCATCACATACGCGGCGTTCTATTTCTCACTGGCCACATTTAGGACTCCCTCCCCAAAGAAGGTGCAAAAAAACCTCGTACTTTGCTACCGCTATGTTCGTCGTCGGTATGATGGTAAGACCTTTGAGTAGGTTGATTAAGAGAAGAAGTTGACACATTTTCTTAAATTTTATTCAATTTTTTGCCTCGTGTAGACGTCATCTCTCCTCACTGACTCTGTTCTTACAAAAGGAAACTGTTCACTATCATCGCGAAATCAAACTGAAAATCAATTTGTATTTTCTTGACTTCCGCAAAAATTGAATTAATCGAAACAGACCAATCTCGATCACACATAAGCGCGGCTACCGCAGTGTGAAATTTCTGAGCTTAATTGCATTGTGTGCAAATTATGGATTGCTAATTGTCACGTGACTCGACATCAAACATAGTTTTCAAGAAAACAATCAACCGAGCTGATTTAATTTCATTTCTTTCATTTTTTGTCGTAGTTTGTCTTGTTTGTATGTCTAGAACTTTTAACTTTCGAATTAAGATAAAAAAAAAAGTTAGAAAATCATATCGCGACCGAAGTAGCGGAGCCTAACTGCATGGATATTATTTAATGATTTTGTATTTCTTCTTCTCTTCGACATGAAGGAGAAATTTTAAATGTCAATCGTTTATATCTAAATTGGTGTAGTTAACACATGACAGGTCACCAAAGAAAGTACACTTGGCTTCTGTCTAAAAAATTGAAGCCAAAGTTGACTGAAAATTACGAATACGCCTTCTATAAAAGGCATGGTTCAAATGTAAAATGCGGAGATTGTAACAGTTTCGGGGTTCCCTTTTTAATGGTTGCTTCCTTGATTATGTGCGCAACAAGTAGAATACACTTAACTCCACATCCTCACACCCCTCCCCATTTATTTCAGATGCAAGAGAAAACGCTTCAGATTCAAGAGAAAATATAGAAGAAGAAGAAGAAGAAGAAGAAGAAGAAGAAGAAGAAGAAGAAGAAGAAGAAGAAGAAGAAGAAGAAGAAGAAGAAGAAGAAGAAGAAGAAGAAGAAGAAGAAGAAGAAGAAGAAGAAGAAGAAGAAGAAGAAGAAGAAGAAGAAGAAGAAGAAGAAGAAGAAGAAGAAGAAGAAGAAGAAGAAGAAGAAGAAGAAGAAGAAGAAGAAGAAGAAGAAGAAGAAGAAGAAGAAGAAGAAGAAGAAGAAGAAGAAGAAGAAGAAGAAGAAGAAGAAGAAGAAGAAAACAAAAACAAAAACAAAAAAAAAACAAACAACGAGATTATTAACAGGATGTCCCTTATGTCCCTCAAATAAATCGCTTTCTTCTTGAAGTCGATTTAGCTTTTCCCCCAAAAAATTTTACATTTGTGAGCACAAAACGAAGATGTAACACAATGGCTTTCCCGAGATTTGGGGGTAGAACCCTAGGAATTGTAAACTACGTGAAAATACACTTGGTTTGCTGCGTACAAGAAACTTTTACTTAAAATAAGCCTTCGCCGCATTCATCGCCAGAGATGACAATTCCCTAATGCTACGTCATTAGAAACTCACCTCCTCCTACTCCTGTTGAAAAGATGTAGCCTTTAAGCACTTTGATCAAGTTAAATATTTGTGCTGACTACCCTAGCCTAGGGTTCGAGCCTCACCACCACCACCACCCCGCGTCCTCCCGATGCACCACTGGGTGACGACCCTCCTTTCAACTCAACGTGAATGCTGTTTTGTTCCTTTGAATAACTAGTCGTTAATATGTATTTACAGTGGTATCGACAACCAACCCACCGGCGAATTGCACTCAAAGCAAGGTTGCAAGAAACCAGGAACATTAAAGTTAGCCTGCATAGCGGGGCTCTTTGACTTCTTCTGCTCACTTAGAAGTTAATTGTTGTTCACGTATGCTAAGTGATAAGATGTATGATTAAGTTAATGAACTAGAATATGACCGTACGATCTTAGCTTCCTTCAAGCAATTCACGACATCTCCGTATACTCCATAAAGCTTAACTTGCTGCCAATACTTGAACAAGGTCAAACAAATAATTCCTACAGCTGTGTAGTCTCTTCCCAGGGGTTTCATTAGAAATAAGAGTTCAAGTGAATGCCAAGTATGCCTATTAGGGCAGATATTCTATGTATACTGCTAAAGCAGAACGCGTTTTCCCTCTTTGATCAAGTCTATGCCTTTTGGTAATACGTTAAATAGATATTGATATGCCTATGTCAATCTTCGCATTGACGTGAACAACAAAAGCGTCCAGTCTATCACAGGCGTAAGAGCCAGAGACAAGGACCCTCAGTCCTCCCTCCATCCTACAGTCCGGGGTCGATAAGGTGGGAGAAATTAAACGTGCAGACCATTGGTATTATCTTGCTTCTTTACACAACTTGGCAGTTAGTCTCAAAGGCGTAAATTTCGAAGTACGCTTTGCAGGCATACCTACTTGCCTCATAGCTAGATTGAACATGCCGTTAACGATGAAAGATCACATGATAATTTTCCCACCCCATACTTTGATCTTCCGTACTATACTTACATGAAAAATGTCTGCCACTTCACCTCCCCACCCCATTGGAAACATCCCTCCCGGTATTTGCAATGAACTGTGTCCAGCCCGACTGGACATTCCTGCACGCTCTTGAAAAGTTTTTTTTTTTCCAAAAGTCCCCCGACTCTCTGGCGAAGAGCCAGGGGCGAAAACCAAACAACACTCCCGAAGGAGTTCTGCTCCCCGAAGGAGTAACAACGTCCCCAAGGGACAAACTTTGACACCACCTGACAGTGGTCCCGTTCTAGACTGGCTGAATAGAACAGGTCCCACCTGGGAGCTCCGCCGTCGTGATCAGGGATACTCCTGTGCCAGGTAAGTATCGCTCTTGAAAAGTGGGCTTCTGTTTGCATGCCCCACCTTTCAGGCTTCCATAGGCTATACCTTACAACAGTGATTATATCCACTATCTTTCGTAAGTTCAGCCTTACGTAGGTAAACTCAACCAGCATATTATGTTACAGTTGAATTCCAAGACTTTTCTGGTCAGTTTAATTTCGACCCAAGTGTCTGTATATTTTACAAACAGTCACTCTGTCCATTCTTTCACTTGCTACATTATTGCATACCGGTATATATCAGGTCATCTAAGGTTGATTTTTCTCCTCAGTCTATATTGGTCACATAATTCTATAACAAATCACGTGACCGTAAAGCTGTGACGTAGAATCATACCGCTTTCTTTTACATTCTGAAACTGAAATCTAATTGATCGAATAAAAAGCGCTCCAATGGTCAATCTGGAATGCCGCGAATTGGAGCAAATTCTTCAATGGAGAAATTTCCACATCCTTTTACTTTTCTATTTTTCTTTGTATCCTCCTCGGAAATTTTAAGTAACAAATCAGTGTATCAAGTGTCTAAGGTATAAAATATTTCAAAGCGTGAAAAGAAAGTTCTTTAGAATCCATAAAATTTGCGCGCGTTGTAAGTCCGCACAATTTGTGGAAACACTTTCCGCATGCCATGCAGTCAAATTGGTCGTAGTAGAGGAACAAGTTGGGCTGTTGTGTTCTCTTCTCGTCTGAGATTTACCATTTACCGACAGGGCCGTAGCCAGGGCGAAAACTCGGGGGGGGGGGAGTTCATGACACTCTCTAAGCGGAGCACCAAGTGGTATGCCTACAGATACCGTAGATAACACCCAGGCGTACCCTTTCTTTTTCACATGATCTGGGTACCATCGCGAAAGGAGGGTGAGGGGACGGGAATGAGGGGAGGGGCACATGTAAGGTCTGGCTTAGGTTTAAGCTATCGTTGACAAAGCTTTGAACTGATTATATTTTTATAAATTGTTATTATTTAGTGATATTGTTCATATTTTATGGCCTGCGCCGAAGGCAGGAGTTGCTATCTTTCTAAAGCGTTGAATTGATTATATGTTTAGGAATCCTCATTATTGATCGATTTTTTTTTCAATCCCGTTAGGGTGTACTTGAAATGGATATTGCCAAAGGGGAGGGATTACACCTTTATTCTTTGAGAAATTTTTCTTGTTATAAGCTCTCCTAGAATCAAAATGGTGTTATCTTTGGTGAAGTTTTGGACTTATAACATGATCCAAACTTCTACTTATTTATTGAATTATTCAGCTGTGGCATGTATGACACCCCTGCTAGGCTGATACTCGATGCAGGCTTCCCCTAGCCCTCTTAGGGCGACAATGGAAAGCCACCATTAGTTGGTGCGTAGCCATAGCGTAGGCCTTGCAAGAAAATGGGTGGGGGAAATGACACATTTTAGACCATAAAAGTTGCATCTAAGCATTTTTTTACTTTTATATTTCATGCTTCAGAAACAAATTTATATTTCAAGAAGGAAAGTTAGATTTTATTTAAAGGGAAAATGCGGTCATGCACCCCAATTTAAATAAGTGTATCCTGGCATCCTATTTCATCAATGGCTCTGGAAATCATGTTACAATATGTTTCTCACTGCATCATTTGAGAAATTTACGTATAGATAGTTCTCACATGACGTCATAGGAGCTTTTCACGTGTAGTATGTCAGCCATCTCATAGGGCAACCCCGGCATGTATGTACAAGCTTGCCCTATGACATGGCGGTTGCCAACCCCCAGTTGTGACGTCACTGAGAACTATCTATAGACTGACTCCTTGGTTTACCCTGAATATGCAATATTTATGTTCTAACATATCATGAAAGATACCTGAAGTGAAATAGGGGATATTTGTAGGATTTATCTGTTGTTCGAAATAAGTTTTCGGTGGCTGTTTATGCCCTTAAAAGTTACTTTATAAGTTCATTGACTTTAGCTAATAATTGAAGGTAATCATTGGCTGTTTTATCCTCAGCCAGTGTATCAGTATAGTGGTGTATTCAAGCGTTGTTTCTTGAAGGAGGAAGAGGTTTATTTGTCAGGCACGGAAACCCACATAAATACGCGTCCATGGCAGGGATCCGGGGATCTCCCCGGGAAATTTTTTGGGGAAAAACTACCCTTAAATGCAATTTTCCAGGTTTTGGGGGCCTTGAAATCATAATTTGGACAGTGAATTTTTCAGCATTTCTGTATATTTTCTGAAGTAGGCCAACTTTCATTTACGGTTTGGAAGTCTCAGTGGGCAGTAGCCCCCCTGCTACTATGGTCCTGACTGCGGAAAGCATCGAAGAAAGTGAAAAGGTAATTTTCAGGGCTATACGGGAGACGTTTTTGATAGAAAAAAAGTCAAAGAGAAAGGTTCATATGAAGCTTAGCGACAAAACGACAGGGCTGTAACCGAGTCCAGCTAAACCGATTTCGAGCCAATTCCGATCCCAGAAGCTACAATTCCGGGCTAATTCGGAGTGCAGTACCCTCCTACTGTGAGCCAATTCCGATTCCAGTAGCTACAATTCCGGGCTAATTCGGAGTCCAGTACCCTCCTATTCCGAGCCAATTCCGATCCCAGTAGCTACAATTCCGGGCTAATTCGGAGTCCAGTACCCTCCTGTTTCGAGCCAATTCCGATCCCAGTAGCTACAATTCCGGGCTAATTCGAAGTCCAGTGCCCTCCTATTCCGAGCCAATTCCGATCCCAGTAGCTACAATTCCGGGCTAATTCGGAGTGCAGTACCCGTTTCGAGCCAATTCCGATCCCAGTAGCTACAATTCCGGGCTAATTCGGAGTGCAGTGCCCTCCTATTGTGAGCCAATTCCGATCCAAGTAGCTACAATTCCGGGCTAATTCGGAGTGCAGTACCCTCCTATTCCGAGCCAATTCCGATCCCAGTAGCTACAAATCCGGGCTAATTCGGAGTGCAGTGCCCTCCTATTCCGAGCCAATTCCGATCCCAGTAGCTACAATTCCGGGCTAATTCGGAGTCCAGTACCCTCCTATTCCGAGCCAATTCCGATCCCAGTAGCTACAATTCTGGGCTAATTCGGAGTGCAGTGCCCTCCTATTCCGAGTCAATTCCGATCCCAGTAGCAACAAATCCGGGCTAATTCGGAGTGCAGTGCCCTCCTATTCCGAGTCAATTCCGATCCCAGTAGCTACAATTCCGGGCTAATTCGGAGTGCAGTGCCCTCCTATTGTGAGCCAATTCCGATCCCAGTAGCTACAATTCCGGGCTAATTCGGAGTGCAGTGCCCTCCTATTCCGAGCCAATTCCGATCCCAGTAGCTACAATTCCGGGCTAATTCGGAGTCCAGTACCCTCCTATTGTGAGCCAATTCCGATTCCAGTGTTTTTGATAAAGCAGTGATTTGCTGCAAAACTTTCTTTTATGTTTCATGTCGAAAAAGCCTTTCCGAAGGCGTAGGTCTTATAACAGTGAAGCTCATATCGGTAGTACCGTAAATGACTTTAGTGGCCCTCGCTTCATCTTCGTAACGCACAGTTCCCTGGGAGGTGCCCACAAGTACATGAAGTTTTCTTATTTCTACCATTAGAGTCCCGTCTTCCGGTAGAGAGATTTAGATTAAAGTGAAATATTGCGGCTGTAGCAGAAAAAAGTTTCATTTTTAAAAGCATGATTTATTGACACAGAATGATAGGGAATTCGGAGTAAGGCAACATGGTAGCATTATTTTTAAGAATATATATGGTTCCCACCGAAAGAAATTTAGTTATCTGTAACTCAATAATAATTTGTTGGCCCCATTTTTCTTTAAAATGAAATGCTGCCTATTGTTACAAGATGACCCGTCAGGAACACCAGATTGAATCCATCGATGAGCGAATGGAAAGTTCCAGAGAATTCAACTTCAACGCAGCCTTTCTAGAACTGTCTAGAAGTGAGAACTGTTTACGATATGTCCCAATTATAGCAGCGACCTGGCAACACTTCGAAGAAGCTGCAATTATCGTTATTCAACTACTGTGTGTTCTAGAAGTTTCTATTGAGGAACGTTCTCGTAATTACTGGACTGTGTACACTAGAAGTTTCTGTTAAATTCTGGAGAGTTCTCGAATAAAAGCCTAGCATATAAAAGGCAGTTCAACAACTGCTAACGGAGAGATACCCTAATACTTCATCGAGAGACACCATCGAGTCCAGACGTTATTCTGCTGTCCGTTTGTTGACCGTATCATATGAGGCCAGCCACTGACACTTCACACTTGTGACAAATTGCCTTACGCCGTTTCTACGCTGTGTATTGAGAGTGTTATTATCCATCATCGCTAGCCTTGTCGTTATTCGCTCGTGGAACCAGTTCCTACGCTACAACACGCTGCAGGTCTACTACTGTACCATCGTCAACGTGCATGCACTACCAGCCCTTGGACCAGACCAGGCAAATATTAATTAAAGGATTGTGAGTAAGTCTAATTAATTATTGTAAATTTAAGTGAGATAAGGAGATTGTAAATAATCATTAAGTTGTTGAATTTTAATCTCGTTCTTCTGTGATCTTTCGCTGTTATTGGTTTGACTTGCGACCACAAGCCGTAACAGAATTGGTGGCCTAACATCCGGGAACGAAAATACTAGAAAATTCGAGAAATTCTGTTGTGAATCGTAAGCAACTGTGTTTGCTCAGACTACTTATTTGTTTGTTGAAGGTTTGATACAATTTCAAAATGCCATTCAACTTAGATAAATTCGTGGCTAGTCCCTCAGTCGAGGAACTAGATTCATTAAAGAAGTCTGAGATTGTAAAGGTCGCAAAACATTATGGCATTGAATTTCAGCCTTTAATGCGGAAAGACGAGATTAAAAGATATGTTCTAGAATATCTTGTGGATGAAGGTGTCCTGCCTAGTACAGTATTGGAAACAGCTATCACTGTGCCAACTGACAACACATTTGAATTGAAAAGGCTTGAAATAGAAATGAATAAGGAGATTAGATTAAAAGAAATGGAAAGAGAAAGGGAAAGAGAAGAGAGGGAAAGAGAGGAAAGAGAAAGGAAAGAGAAATGCAAATGCAAATGCAAAAGGAAAAAGAGGAAAGAGAAATGCAAATGCAAAGGGAAAAAGAGGCAAGAGAACATGAATTTAGGTTGAAGCAACTAGAGTTAGGGGTCATAAAAGCCCCAGACCCTAAAATAGGCTTGGATACTGGGGGATTCGATGTTTCTAAGCACGTAAAATTTGTCCCCAAATTTCAGGAGGATAATGTGGAGAAATTCTTCAACCATTTCGAAAAGCTGGGTGAGCAACTAAAGTGGCCAAGAGATAAATGGTCCATACTCATCCAGAGTAATTTCACAGGCAAGGCTCAAGAAGTGTATTCCGCTCTGTCAATAGAGGACAGTATGGATTATGATAAGGTTAAAAAGGCCATATTACAAGCCTATGAATTGGTGCCTGAAGCTTATCGCCAAAAATTTAGAAAGTATCGTAAGGCGGATACACAAACCTATGTAGAGTTTGCTTATCAAAAAGAAAGGCATTTCGATAGATGGTGTGCTTCCAAAAAGGTCTCCACATTTGACACTTTAAGACAACTGATGCTGGTCGAGGAATTCAAACGGTGTGTGAATGATGACATTAAGACTCACCTTGAGGAAAATAAGGCTGACAAATTAAAGGAAGTTGCAAATTTGGCTGATCAGTATGCACTTACCCATAAGTTTGGTAAAGTGGGTCAGACTCAAAACAAGGGTCAGTTTAGTAGGCCAAATAAAAAATATGGCAATAGTAGTGGCACAACAGGTAACAGTGGATCTCAGTCTGGTTCTATCTCTCCAACAAATTCTGGTAAAAAACAACCAGATTCAAGTCGTCAAAAGAATGACCAGGTCAGCTCAAACAAAGCTGCCTTTAAAGACATAAGTTGTGGTTTCTGTCACAAAAAAGGCCACACAATGGCAAATTGCTTCACATTGGCAAAATTAAAGGAGACTGAAACAGCCTCCAATGCCTTAGCCAATGCAGAGAATTCTTCTGAGGTAGTCGTGACTTTACGGCCTAATTCTAAAGACAAAATTAAGGAAGAATACCTTCCATTCGTGTCTGAGGGGTTTATTTCCCTAGATGGGAATTCAGCTCATCCACCCGTCAAAATTAAAATTTTGCGTGATACAGGCGCAACTCAGTCGTTGCTTCTTGATGGAGTTTTGCCATTATCGGACTCTACTTCCACAGGGGCAAATGTACTAATTCAGGGGGTTGAGTGTGGATTTATTTCTGTCCCTCTCCACAAAATTAATTTGAAGTCAGATTTAGTTTCTGGGTCGGTCATAGTAGGGGTCAGACCTACTCTACCTGTAAAGGGGGTATCTCTGTTGCTAGGCAATGACCTAGCTGGTGGAAAGGTAGTAGCCAATGCAATTTTGACAGATAAACCATGTGACTATAACAACACAGAGCAATTAGAAAAGGAATTTCCAAATTTATTCCCTGCCTGTGCTGTCACTAGAGCTATGTCACAAAAGCTCGCCGTGGATGATAATCTTAAACGTCCACCCTCCAAAAGTGAGGATACAGTTCCCAAAAGTGGAACAAGTAGGGAATCATGTAAGGATGATAATCTTAAACATCCACTCTCTGGAAATGAGGGTATGATTTCTGAAAAAAAGGATGATAAACTTAATCATCCGCCCTCTAAAATTGAGGAATTAGTTCCTAAAAATGGAACAACACTCCCAAAAGAGGAGTCAGAGTCTGGAAAAGATTCTAGTAAAAATATTCATGAAAGTGAAGATTCTTGGTATGACCTCAGCCAATCTTTTATGACTAATCTTAATGATAGTCAGGATTGTGAGTCTCCTGGCCCCACACATAGTGAGGGGGTAGAACAGGAAAAATCAAAAATGTCTGACACACTCCACAGAGACCAGTTGTCAGTCCAACAACAACATGATGAAGAGTTTCAGCCATTAATAGCTGGTGCACTCACTGAGGATGAATCGAAAGACGTCCCAGTCTGCTTTTATTTTAAGAATAATATTTTGATGCGTAAATGGCGACCACCTGATGCACCATTAGATGAAGAGTGGAGAATTTACCATCAAATTGTGGTACCTAGGACTTACAGAAGGGAAATACTGAGTATTGCTCATGAAATGCCATTTGCAGGGCACCTAGGAGTCAATAAGACTTACCACAGAATTCTAAATCACTTTTATTGGCCAAAACTTAAAAGTGATGTGGCCAAATTTTGTAAGACCTGTCACTCATGTCAAATGGTTGGGAAGCCGAATCAGAATATTCCGGCTGCACCCTTAAAGCCAATTCCTGCTTTTGAAGAGCCGTTTAGTAGAGTCATCATTGATTGTGTAGGTCCCCTACCTAAGAGTAGGGCAGGGCATCAGTATATATTAACCATTATGTGTGCTTCTACAAGGTTTCCAGAGGCAATACCTCTGAGGAGTATTAAGGCTCGGACAGTCTTACAAGCTTTACTTAAATTTTTCACATTGTTTGGGTTGCCGAAAGAGATCCAATCAGATCAAGGGTCTAATTTCATGTCAACTGTATTCCAACAGATGTTGTATGAGTTAGGCATAGACCAAATTAAGTCTTCGGCTTATCATCCGGAAAGCCAAGGGGCTTTAGAAAGGTTTCACCAAACATTGAAGAATATGTTAAAGACATATTGTCATGATAATGAGAGAGATTGGGATGAAGGCATTCCATTTGTGATGTTTGCTGCCAGGGAATCCATACAAGAGTCACTTGGGTTCAGTCCATTTGAACTTGTCTTTGGACACACAGTTCGTGGACCATTGAAATTGTTAAAGGAGAAGTGGTTATCAGATCCAGGTGAAGACATACATCTACTTGATTATGTATCCCGCT
Source organism: Holothuria leucospilota (assembly GCA_029531755.1). NCBI lineage: Eukaryota > Metazoa > Echinodermata > Holothuroidea > Aspidochirotida > Holothuriidae > Holothuria > Holothuria leucospilota. Next base: position 36,304,556 of record CM055969.1, on the reverse strand, counting down.
TTAAAGATCGTCTTCATGGAGCATGTGAACTTGCTCAGGAAAATCTGAGGCACTCTCAGAAGAAAATGAAAGCGTGGTACGATAAGACCACTGTGAAAAGAGAGTTTAAGCCTGGTGATAAGGTGCTAGTGTTTTTGCCTGTTTCTGGTCAGCCACTTCAAGCTCGCTTTCAAGGACCTTATGTCATTGAGAGAAAGGTCAGTGACACAGATTACGTCATTTTGACACCTGACAAGCGTAAATCTAAAAGAGTATGTCATATTAATATGATGAAGAAATATTATGAAAGAGAAGATTGTGACATTTCTAAGGATGAAAGTGTACATGATGTAAATAGCAACACTAATGATACAGGTGATCACGTGTGTATTATCAATGCTGATTATGAACTCAGTAATGATGAGATCAAGGCTAATAATGTTCCTGATATGTGTATTAAGTTACAAAATTCTGATGTGTTGAAAAATCTTGACCAGAAATTAAGTCATCTGGATCACAAAGAAAAGTCAGAAATGAAATCATTAATCTATGAATATGCATGCTTGTTCTCAGATGATCCTACTAGGACGAATTTGATTGAACATGATGTTGATGTGGGAGATGCCACACCAATCAAGCAGCATCCTTACCGAGTTAACCCTCGAAAACGACAACATCTCAGGGATGAGGTTCGGTACATGTTGGACCATGACATTATAGAACCTAGTAATAGTGAATGGTCTTCCCCTTGTATATTGGTCCCCAAGCCAGACGGTGGGTACAGATTTTGTACTGATTACCGAAAGGTGAATGCGGTCACAAGAACGGATTCCTATCCGATACCCCGTATCGATGATTGTATTGATAGGATTGGGAAAGCTGCGTATGTGTCAAAGTTTGACTTACTAAAGGGGTACTGGGAGATACCACTCACTGAGAGGGCTCGGAAAATCTCGGCATTCGTGACGCCAGATGGGTTATTTCAGTACAAGGTTATGCCGTTTGGTATGAAAAATTCACAGATGACCTTTAAACGCTTAGTAAATAATCTTACGTCAAATTTAGAAAATTGTGAAGTATATATTGATGACCTTATTGTGTACAGCAACTCATGGAATGAACATGTACAACATGTTAAGGCATTATTTGACAAGCTTGCCAAAGCTAATTTGACTGTCAATTTGGTCAAAAGTGAGATTGCTTGTGCCCATGTGATATACTTAGGGCATGTGGTTGGTCAGGGTAAAGTTAGACCAATTAAGGCTAAAGTTGAGGGCATTGACAAATTCCCTGCCCCAACTGATAAAAGGCAGGTCATGCGCTTCCTAGGCATGGCTGGTTACTACAGACGTTTTTGTCCGAATTTCTCTGACATTGCTGCACCACTGACAAAATTGTTAAAGAAGAATGAAAAGTTTGATTGGACGGATAATTGCCAAGCAGCATTTGAATTATTGAAAAAGGCACTAATGAGTTCACCAGTGTTGATCGCTCCAGATTTTGAAAAACAATTTAAGTTGGCAGTGGATGCCAGTGACAATGGCATAGGAGCAGTTTTGCTTCAAGCTGATGAGCATGGTGTTGATCACCCTGTTTGTTATTATTCTAAGAAATTTGACAAACACCAGAAAAATTATTCAACAATTGAAAAAGAAACATTAGCTTTGATACTTGGTCTTCAACACTTTGATGTTTATTTGGGAACTACTAGTTTCCCTATCACTGTATACACTGATCATAACCCTTTGACATTTTTATCTAAGATGAAGAATAAGAATCAAAGATTGATGATATGGAGTTTATTTCTGCAATCATATAATGTAGATATTAAGCACATTAAAGGGAAAGACAATGTTGTACCAGACTCTTTGTCAAGAATTTGATTTGATGCAGTATGTTGAAGATATCACTGTAAGTTTTGAAATTTTGTGTTAACTATGGCACACTGTGTATTGATGATGTTACTGTATTCATGTATCATCACCTTGCAAGACAAATTATATGTTATGATTATACCTTCCATTGAATTTTGGACTACATAATATACGTACTGTAGAGATTACTGTAAAGTTATACATTGTAAATATTGTAACTTAAGTTTTGTCCTAGACGTCCAAAACTTTTTCAAGGGGGGGAGTGTTACAAGATGACCCGTCAGGAACACCGGATTGAATCCATCGATGAGCGAATGGAAAGTTCCAGAGAATTCAACTTCAACGCAGCCTTTCTAGAACTGTCTAGAAGTGAGAACTGTTTACGATATGTCCCAATTATAGCAGCGACCTGGCAACACTTCGAAGAAGCTGCAATTATCGTTATTCAACTACTGTGTGTTCTAGAAGTTTCTATTGAGGAACGTTCTCGTAATTACTGGACTGTGTACACTAGAAGTTTCTGTTAAATTCTGGAGAGTTCTCGAATAAAAGCCTAGCATATAAAAGGCAGTTCAACAACTGCTAACGGAGAGATACCCTAATACTTCATCGAGAGACACCATCGAGTCCAGACGTTATTCTGCTGTCCGTTTGTTGACCGTATCATATGAGGCCAGCCACTGACACTTCACACTTGTGACAAATTGCCTTACGCCGTTTCTACGCTGTGTATTGAGAGTGTTATTATCCATCATCGCTAGCCTTGTCGTTATTCGCTCGTGGAACCAGTTCCTACGCTACAACACGCTGCAGGTCTACTACTGTACCATCGTCAACGTGCATGCACTACCAGCCCTTGGACCAGACCAGGCAAATATTAGTTAAAGGATTGTGAGTAAGTCTAATTAATTATTGTAAATTTAAGTGAGATAAGGAGATTGTAAATAATCATTAAGTTGTTGAATTTTAATCTCGTTCTTCTGTGATCTTTCGCTGTTATTGGTTTGACTTGCGACCACAAGCCGTAACACTATGTAACCATAAGAGTATACGAGGCGGGGATCTGGGAACTGCAACCTTCGTCTCCCAACATTCGTGCACGAAGTTTGCTATTTTTCGGTAAAGCATAGATTTTTTCGGGGGGCAAAAGTGCTCACCCCTCTAATTGAAAATGTGTCGCAGGCTAAATTACGCAACACATGTTGAGCAAAACAATGTCGCGTGACGCAATGCTAACATTATACGTCTGACTTTATTAAGTCAAGAAGCTGTATAGTAATAACGTACATCACGTTGTCATGAAGACTCCCTGCATATAGTGTGCACTCTCCTATATTAAGAGTTAATTGCATATCTAGGCCGACATATTTTGTGTGTTAAAGAAACCTCTTCACTGCCTACCACAAAAAGTACTTATTTCTGTGTTCAGTCTGACTCCACATGCACCGTAAGGATATTGTACCTTCACAATGTTCAAATTCAAATTCATTCTGTAATGTAAGTATTCTAAGTAAACAAGCTTTAACGTATATAGAAGTTTAAAGAGAAGTATTTATTATTTTTGTCTGAGAATAAGTGTCCCTTTCAACTCAGGTTGATGCTAACAATGAGTTACGGAATCACTATTTCTAGGATGGAAGTATTTGCATAGTAACTTTAGCAAGTAGATTGCAATACAGGTGATGGTTTCATTCTATTTTCAAATGTATAAAAAATCAAGTGGGCGATTGGAGGTCAAATACTGCGTAACAGCAAATGCATTAGAAAACACATTGAACAATGTGTAATCTAGCCGTATAGATCAATATGCACGTATTGATAATACACATCCGTAGCCTGGGCAAAATCTCAAAGGGGCAGTTAATAACACTATCTAGGTGGAGCCCCCAGTGACGCACCTAGAATAGGTGACACTTGGGCGAATCCTACCTTAGTCACCAGTCGCCCTAAGGAGTGGTTTAAGAGTATGGGTGACATTTACATAAGTCAGCTAGGGTGCAAAATGTTGCTATCTTTGGAAAAGTTTTGATCTGGTTCTATGTTTAGAAAATTTTATTGTGTAGTGAATATTTAAAATTTCTTGTATGGATTAAAGGGGAGAGGGTGACACCTTCACCCTTTGAGAAACTTTTGTTTATGTATGTTTAGAAGAAAATGGTACTATCTTTGTTAAAGGTTTGAGCTTATTATATGGTTAAAAAAATTTCGTTATTAGGTGAATTTTCTTTTTTCTTTTTTGGTTTCTTTTTTTTTTGTTTGTTTGTTTGTTTGTTTTTGGACAGGATGCCAAGGAGTGTCGCCTAAAATGCGAACTTTGAGAAATTTCCATATGCATACTGGTTTAGATGGAAAATGGTGCTATCTGGTAAGATAGCACTTATTGCTGTGAACCACGGACTTCCCATATACATGGACAGAGGATAAAGTGCCCAATACGGTCGCCACCGTTCGAACAAATTTAGGCTTACCAAGATGGCCGCCGGGTTGCCACCATTTGCCCAATTTGACGATCAATACGCAACATTTTAGACAAAATATAAATATGAATGGAAGAACAATATCACAGTCCTTCATTCTATTTGTTGAGTTTGACCTGAGCTTGCATTCTTTCGAAAATATTACAAGTTTCTCACACAATCTGTCGATACTGAGCCACTTGAGCAAGTCCAAACTTTTACACAGAAGGCTATAGAGCTTATGCACGTGACGTCAGTGAGTTTTGCTGGATGGAACTGATCATGCGCAGTAAGTGTGTTACCGATAAGCGCGCACGATAGTACCAAGTAACAATTGTTGCACAATGTACGCCTGGATGGAAAAACAGAGAAACGCGCGACACAGTGACGTCGGTGCATAATCTCTATAGCAGGCAGCCATATTGGTAAGCCTACTCGTGTACGTACACGGTGGCGACAATTTACGCATAGGACGTTAGTGCAGTATGCTCTGTCCATATATATATATATGATGGCACAACCTAACAAGGCCACTCTAAGAAAGTTTTCGTTTTTAAAAAACAAGACAAAAGAATGTGAATCTGTTTGTACCTGAAAAAGTTTTGGCGGACATGACCTTATTTGAGAGCTATAAATCTTTACCACAGATTTTTCCTTTCAAGAGATACCATTACGACAAGTTCAGCGTTTCCAGCTCAAGCCTAAAATCAGAAGTAACCTAATAAGTCCAGCGGGCGCTGTTTACAACTTTTGTACAGAGCTGTATGTACAGGTTCAGTGTAGACAGTTTGTGCGTTCAATTTGAGCCTATCTTAGCGTGCAAGTGCTTGAAAAACAGGTTCACGCGCATTAGCAAGGGAGTTTGCTATGCGCGTGCTGCATCAAAAATTGACGCACTGATTGTGACAGCAGTTTTGACGCGCTTTGACTGTATCGATGCACGACATTCGAAAGTGGCGTTATAAGGTTATGTCACTATATAAGAAGTCCGTACTGTGAACTTATTATATATTAAGGAATTTCTATTATCTAGTGATTTTCTTCTGTTGTTTAATGTCATGGCTATAAGATCGTCATTCGTTGTCGCGCAGAGTAGACCTATCAAGAAAATTTTGTTCAAAAATGCCTCCCACATTGCGGGAATGGTACTGCATCTAAACATATTTTATTGTGAGATTTCATGACTTAGAAATTTAGACTTCAAGAGAAAGAGTAAAGGTGCGTTCACACCAAAACAGAAATCTCCTGCGTTTTGCGGGCCGGACGCAAAATTTGTTATCTCAGAACAAATGGGGAGATTTTCTGAATTTTCATTGAAATAAAATTGCCCCTATTTGTCATGGGAAGAAAATTTCTGCGTCCCGCCCGCAAAACGCAGCAGATTTCGGTTTTAGTGTGAACGCACCTTAAATTCGTAAAAGTCATTCAGTAAAAACAATTTGAAGGGTAAACAGAATTCAAAGTCTCTTGCATTAACTTAAAGGAATCTGGGTTATTTCGTAAAAGAATGCTGTGGTATACATTATAAGAAAGAAAGAGTAAGCCTACTTAATGGGTTTGGCCTTTAAATCTCAGGTGTGATCTATGCATACGCCCAGCAACGTTTGTAACCGTACATGGGGCATTCAATATTTAAAAAAGAGACTGCATTCATTAGGACTAAGGAACAGCAAAAGCGCCCTCCTGAGGGAAATTTGGGAATTAAAAGGCGAGCCCTTGTTTGCAATTTTACCAGGTTTTGAGGGTATTGCAATCATAACTGCGACAATGAATTTTCAGAATATTTTTTGTAAATAGAACAACTTTCATTAGGGTTTAGAAATCTCAGGGGGCAGCTTCCCCTTACAGCCCCCATCCCCCTCGGGTTACGCCCCTGTATGAATATTTGAGATAGTTTCTCAACTAACCGACCCACTCATCCTCATGCGCATAGCTAGTCTTGTAATGCGGCGGTTTTGGCAGATATCTTTTGACCAAATTTCGTTGTAAACGAAAGAAATTCGCCCTCTTAACCAAATTAATGGATGGATTATCCCCCCCGCCCCCCACACACACACACATCTGTCCCTTGATCACTGCCCTTGGTTGCTCAGTAGAAGATCACATCGCAGCATTAAAACAAGTAGCCAGCTATAGCATAAATGGTGGTTTCTTTTTACATGCCGCGTAGCTAGTCTTGTAATGCGGTGTTGGTAAGAATGAAACAAGTGTAAGGGCGGATATCTTTTGACTAAATTTCCGTGTTAACGAAAGAAATTCGCCCTCTCAACCAAATTATTGGATGGATTACCCCCCCCCTCACACACACACACACATACACACCCACACACATGTCCCATGATCACTGCCCTTGGTTGCCCAGTAGTAGATCACATCGCAGCATTAAAACAAGTAGCCAGCTATAGCATAAATGGTGGTTACTTTTTTGTACAGGTTGTCCTGTCCTTTTATATGCTGCCTCATTTTATCCCTGAAAATTTCTGTGGAAGGTGCTCACTTCAGATGCCGCCCCACTCCCCACTGACCACGCAACTAAAGAGAAGACTATTCTATCGCCGTCTGGATCCATTTTCCTGTAAACTCTCCCTTTTCTTCCCCCTTTTTGCTTCTTAGAAACCAATAATGAAGAGGACATGGTAGGTACGAGTTTAAAGGTGATCTTATAGACATGTCACTTTGTTGTACAGCTGAGCCAACTAAGCCAAAGCTGATTACATAGTTAGGATATCCTAAACTCCCTGACCAAATTTATTTGAATTGGTGGAGACGGACATTGGATAACTCATTTTCAGTCAGTATACGTGAACAAAAGGGAGAGGGGGTTAAGGTAAGCCCCCATCTCTGGTGATCAGTCTGAGGATTTGAAAACAATTGTGAAACATCAAGTCGGGGGACAAAGAGGGCACAGAGGGACATGGGATCTTGCTCTTACCCCTTTGAAATTTCTGAAATCTCGTGAATGCAACTGCCTGAAGTTCTTTAATATAAGTTATGAACCATGATATGGACATTTAGGCAGGGTTGGGAAGTAACGCCGTTACTGTAACGAGTTACATTTTGTGTAACGGAACCCTGTAACGAGTTACATTTTCATTTCAGTAACGGACCAAGTAACTAGTTACAATTCTGTGTAAAAGTAACTGTAACGGCGTTACATTTGAGTCCCGTTACGTTCCCGTTACAAATAGTCAAACTGACCACAAATTGCGTTTTACTTGAAGTAGTAACAGAAAATTTTCAAATTAATGACACTTTGGTAGTAAAATTATTTTCGATATATTTATCATTCATCTCTATTATCGACGTCGCCCTCACAGACATCAAATTTTATTCACGATTAGAATCAGCAGTTGATGATGCACATGCTGCAGGCTTACAGGGTCACTTGATTGTCGATTAAACTAAGTTTAAAATTTGATTTGTGTGTAAGTTTACTTATTAGACAGATCAATGCTTATTATCCATGAGACCGAATCTTTGTGCGATTAGTTGAAAAATACTGAACGGTCCTCTGGCAAACTAAGGCCCAGCTGACTTTATATAGCCTATTATATAAACTAAGTGAAGTCAGCTGGGCCTTAGTTTACTCATATTTGTCATTTAGAGGACACATTGGAGATAGCGCACCGTGAGAAACAGATTGGCCCAGAGGGATTCAAATACTAGGCTTACTTTGAAAGTTTAATCATTGCTTTTTGAGACGTTAGGGCTGGACCCGTGTCCACCCAATCTGAGTCTAAGCTATCTACCATTCTAGATTCCCTAATCTTTCCGAGCATGGTACATACCCCTCAAGTTCCGGCCAGTTCTGATTCCAATGGCACAAATTCCAATACCAGTCTTTTTGCCAATGTATAGCATATCAAACTTATAGATGTTTAAATTCTATTGTACATGTCCACCATTAATAACGTCATCATTTGTAATCACATCCATAGCATGGCCTCCTTAGTAATTTAGTTGATGATGTGTGACAACACTTTACATCTGTATATTGTACACAAATTACAATGGGACTTTAAACACTTTTACCGTAACTTTCATATTTGAGAACTCGGCTGGAATAAGCTCCGAGTACAAGTCCAGTTACATCACATTCCGGAAAAATTTCGATACCGGAACCCCCGGCAAATTCCTAATCTAGAAAAACGCTCTCGAGACCGGCAGTAAGCTGGTCGAATCCGGACTCGTGCGTTGGAGCCCAGTAAATTATACGGTGACAATCGTCGGCAAACACCGTGCATCCATTTATGTATCTAATTTTAACATGTATGGTATCCTTATTTGATGAATCAAACGTATGAATTTAGGCTATATCATATTCTTTTCAATGCCCGTAACTCCTTACGCTGCATGGAATATATAAGGTTAATATAAAAACAGCAGAATATTGATATGGTCAAATGGCGTTAAAAGTATCGTAACAAAGCTAATTGAAAGAGGAGAGAAGTGTCCGCCTTAAAGCTTCACCTATGTATTGTAAGAAGAAAGTGAATTATGGGTACATGATCTGCATGTGTAAACTACATCGTCTCACCATTTCTATGCATTGTTTTATATCGACACAATGTGAAACTTAAAATTTATGTCGAAATATCACTTAGCCCAACCATAGCAATGATGTTTTAAAATTTTACAGTTAACAAATATAGAGAGAGCATCGTATTACCATATTTACGCCCTTGAGGGGTGAAGACTTTAATTACTGCTAAAGCAATGCTTTCCCCCTTTAATAGCTGCTAACCTCTCTAAATTGTGATGGGAGTATAAAGATTTCCACCTTCAAAGAAGTACTGTCGTAACTGGAAAAGTTTTGGTTACAACCATATTCGTCTGACAAATAGTTTGCGTAAGCTCCCACACAGTATCATGATTCGCTGCTTCATGATGAGCGTTAGGAGCCTCTGCCTGAATCCCCAGTGAAGATCAGCAGGTATCACTGACTTTCTTTGGGGAACACCTAAGGATAACCGGTACAAATGAGATTCGGTCCTCTCATGTGCCCCTTCTTAATATCTAATTATGCCCCCTTCCATTTCAGGTACCGAGGTACCGTATATTCACCTTGAAGTAACTAGTAACTGTAACTAGTTACTTTTTCAACACTGTAACCAGTAACTGTAACGAGTTACAATTTTATGTAATTAACTGTAACTATAACGAGTTACTTTCAAAGTGTAACGGGAACAACCCTGCATTTAGGGAGGTTCCATCAAGAAAGAACAAGGGCTTTCATATAGTTACAATTGGCGTTCCAGGTCAGGGAGGTGTCCAATTCAACACCTCCTCTCTACCATAAGTATCCGGGTACTTAATTTGCTATCTGATGTATAAATCTGAAAGTAATAAAATATTGTTATTGCTAAGTTACTCGCCATAGATAATCAAACCAGGAAGCTCTTGGGGAACAGTTCTCTGCTTTAACGTCAGTAGGCCTACCCTTTTCTTGTACAGCACAAGTGTTCTGGTTCAGTGGTCTCCAACCTTTTCCCGCTCGTAACCCCCTTTCACTTAGTTGTGTTACGACAGACCACCGCCCCTCTCACCTCTCAGCCGAAAAAATACCATAAAGTTGTGACAAATTTACTTCGGCTTTTATACCAAATAACGAAAACTGAGTATCGCATGTAAAATACAAACTTGAATTTGGAGTTCGAATGCAACAATTTTAAAGGATTTTAAAATGACACATAATACATAATAGAGTTATCATGTCCTTATCTAAAATATCATCCGCGTAACAATGAAAATATGATTGACTTATTTATGGAAAAAATTTTTCCACGACCACCCCAAAAATTTAAAAGGACCCTCAAGGTCGAGAGCCACAGGGTGTTCTCGTGCATATGCTGGTTGCAAGGGTGTCAATTGCCAAGATACAACTGTCAGTGTCACAGAAATAGATGCCCTTGACCAACCTCACAGCATGCTCTGTAAATTTTCAACCATACAGTATACATATGAATATGATGTACCAGTATATTTACAAGATAGCAGGGATATGCCTGAAAATAGCATGACTATAACCACCCTGGGAAGGCTATTTATTCATACTTTATCAGAAGCTTTATTTTTCCGAGTAACTGGATATTTCTCCAACTATTAGAGGAGAAAGTATAAGTAGTAGTTAATATCACATCATGATTTGTAAAGAGAACTTTATATCCAACATTAGAAAAGAGAAATAGCAATTCTAAAAACTGATACAACGAACTACTGAATTTATCCAGACTTTTACCCCCAAACTCCCTTGAATGGGGGTAACAGTCAATTTCTAGAGAGGTGTGCCCCAAACTGACAATCGGACTTGTCTAACTTTTTCAATGAATATGGGGGTCGTATTTATTGGGAAATCCCCATGCCGACATATAGTCAGGTTGTAGTAATTGTCTTTTGGTTTAAGTCTAAATTTTCTGGACATTTGAACATCTGACTGCCTTTACTGCTTGAAATGTACAATTACCAAGTTTCTATATTTCATAATGTTGTTTTGAACATTAAAATATGCACTGCCTGTAACAATGTCTCATCAGCTTTGAGCATCTACCTTTTCTCAACGTCCATCATAATTCAGCCTGTACTGGTAGTAGTTTAGATCATCCCGTTGAGTAGATCGTCCCCGGATGATCTATTCAGGGGACGATCTACATTGTTACACCTCTCCTTGAGTATACCGCCCCCATTTACTTAGGAGTGAATCAACCCCTACATCAGTGTGGTTCCCAGTAAACCATTCCTCTGAAGATCTATACGTAGGTAAAGACTGAAACAAGACTCCCAAACCAGGTAAGTTTTGGGGAAACTATAGTACACCAACATAGCTTACGTTTTTGTGCTCTTCATTTCACGTGTTAATTCATATTAATTGGAGTTTTTCCGGTTAGGTTGGTTGGCCAAAATATTTGCATAAACAGCGGGTATTTTGTTAGCTAATTTTTCGCATACAAGCTGGAAGTAAGGCTAGAAGCCACTTACTCAGATCTGAAGGGCAAAACTTATGTATAAAGATACATTTGCATGGATAGGACAAATATAGACCATAAACGTCAGTCACTGAAATCCTAGCTGTAGCAAAATGTGGGGGCTATATCAATATCAGGGGTGAGGGGTGTCCCTATTGAATATCCTCCATGGCTGTGGGCTGTACAGAATCATCTGTTGTCGTCGACTTTTCGAATCTTTGCTATTTTTTGCTCTGCAAGAAAGAGGGATTTCTCTCTGAACCCTCCCCTTAAGTTAATCCACGCCTGCTTATTTAAAGGCTAGTATAACTTTGATTCCTATGCGGGAAGGGGGGGGGGATGCCGTTTAAAGCAAAAATGTTGCATCAGGTCTACAATAAATAAGTGCATCAAGCCCGTTGCCAAGGGGGCCAGGAGGGTGGCGCGCCCTAGAAAGCTTTCGCCCCCCCCCCCTTGAATATGAGAAATTACTATTACTTTAATGCATTTCAGTATATCTTGCCCCCTAAAGAATATTTCGTCCCTGGAAGATATCTCGCCCCCTTCAGTACCTTTTCTGACTACTGGACTAAAGTGAATACAACTGCCCGTGACCCCTTTCATGCAGGGGCGGCACCAAGGGGGCATGGGGGCAAATGCCCCCCAGTCAGAGCCTTTTCCCCCAGTTTCCCCCACTCAGCTCCTGAAGTATAGTGTCCTTTCAGGAGTTTTCAAGGCAAAATAATTCACAAATAACTTTCCTCCCTGTTTGAATCATTCCCAAACTTTTCAAAGTAAAACCAGCCTGAGAGCTCTAATACATTATGTACCACCTAGTATGCTCGATATATAAACTTAAGTGTAACAGATACATATGTATATATCTATTCCCTGTTAATATACTGTACATATTGCATTCACCTTTCTGTTTTAAGAAAATTCTAAAAAGTGTCAAGAGATTGCTAATAAGTAGCTTTTAAACATATTGTCACTTTCCAACTTTTCATGTTGTCAGCTAAGAAGAGTAATAGCCAAATAAGCCTAGCTTGCATTAAAATCATTTGGAATCTTTGCTTTGGATGATGCATTATGGACCAACATACACCTATCCTGAGACTTAATTTTTTACCAAGAGATTTGCTAAAACCTCAGAGCTTCCGGGGGCTTCGCCCCCTGGACCCCCACCGGGGCTTTGCCCCTGGACCCCACCAGGGGCCCTAAGGCGGCCCCTGGACCCCACCCGGTAAGTCTCGCGCTTCGCGTTCGATTTCGCGCTGCGTGCGAAAATTTTTTGCCCCCCCAACATTTTCTTTGGCCCTCCATTTGCCCCCCCCCCACACTTTTAAAATCCTGGTGCCGCCACTGCTTTCATGCAGGGGCTCACTGACTTTACATGATCCCGCTTTCAAAAACTGTCAGACTGTGTTGATTTTACAGCTCATGACTGTGTTTGTTAGTATGCTAATTAATCGAAACCCACCGCTTCCATTGTAGGGATTGCTTTGCCGAAGCGGGTAACAGGCAAGACGAATAAATTCAGCGTTGAACAACACTGGCCCAGTATGTGTACAGTCGTCAACAGATACGTATTAAAATAAACCACCTGTCAATCTATAGCGTACAAAATTGACGAAACTTGGCAGTCGGTAATGTAAACATATTCCATACGTAGAAGATAATTTCAAGCGCTTACGCAGGTAGTCATGTAATTTAAGTGATAATAAGTAAATATTCACTTAGAGTAGAGTCATCACATCCACTCTATCGAGATTAAGGGCAAGTCAAACGACAAGGATAAGGCCTTGTTTTAAGATGTAAAATGGATCTCAGACTGTTTGACTTTTTTATGTCCACCATAAAGAAGGACAAATTATTCATAATGTAAGCGTTCTGAAAATTTCGAAAAAAGCCATCACATTTCAGAAAATTTGTGACTACACCTTGATATCAGGAAATTCCATAGTCAATTGTGGAAACATTTCCTTGAGTAAGCTTTGTCGCCAGTTCGAACAGAGATTCAGTCATCCAGGTCGCATCTGTGGTCTTCTCAAAAGAACATTCGAGTGAAAAGAATTCTATGCAGATTTAAGCTGTAGAGTTAGTCACCCAAAGTATAGCTGTAATTTTCAAGCCAAGAGCCTTTCCATCATTAGACCTAAACATAGAAATTTACACTATACTGCATCGCTCTCCAATGTTGTTTTATGTTTACTTTTCGTTAGTCATCTGACTTATCAAAAAACGGATTGCGCGAAAATGCAACCACAAATAAGATAATTTCAGCGAACTCACCCAAATCCAGCTGTTCCTTGAAGTAGGTTGGCTTAACTACGTATAACGTGTATAAAACAAGCGTTGATTAGTGTGCCCAGTCGCAACATGGATTCAGAGAACTTAATTTACTCTGATCACACCTCGCAATACTAGGTTTAAATTGGCACCAACTTAATTAAGCGATTTCATACTCGTTCACAATCAAATTTCGTTTTCTGAGAGAGTAGTTTCTTTCTTTATCAGTCTATAAATATAGACAAACATGGCCTTTATTTTAAAACATTACTATGTACGTACTTGAAGCAAATGCAACAGTGAGTTTTTGAAGATATTGTAACACACTTTTGTGGCATGCATTTCGCGGTTCCCGGCATTTTGCGGTTCTCGGACTGTCAGACACCCCCCAAGATGCCCCTCGTACAACTAGTCCCGGACGACTGCCCCCTCACAATTCCCACCCGACAACTCCCACTGCGGGCAATTTCTACCGTTGAAAAAGATGGGGGAGTTGGCATCCCATGCTCGCCCCCACTCACTCGGAAATCAGCTTCGTCTCCCCTCTCCCCGTGTCGCGGGTACCTCATTAAACAGTTACTCAATTACACTTAAGAGGATTAATGGTTGTTGGGTATCCTTTGTTTTCGTCTTTCTCTTTGTGTAATTATTTTTCCTTTCAACAAATCCACTCGCAGGATCCGCCTTGCGTGTGACCTGCCCTCTGCAAAGAGGGCCTCTCTAGGCAAATTGGAAATGGTACTGTATAAGTGTAGCATAGAGGTATTTTCATAAAAAAAAGGACGAGCACGGTTTGTTAAATGGTTGCCTATAATGCAATCGTTATGTAGTCATCTATACCACGTGGAGTCTTAATCTCTACAATTGGGTTGGCTATATGTACGCTACATTTGTATGTTCTTCACGACACCACGGCCTTATATGATCTTCTGAAGTTATTTGAAACGTTAACTCCGAACTTAATATTATGGAAGCACAATGAATCGAAGAACATATCGCCCCCAGATCGCCATTTTAATAAACCCAAATAATCCTTTGCAGCCCTTACTATGACTGTTCGTAAAGTTTGAAGGAAATGATCCATAAGTGTCCTTTTTAAATGATGATGACAATGATTTAAGATGTTCTGTCCTATTATAAAGGTCTAGGGTTGTACAAAATATCTTTATGTCAACCACCAAGCAAACACTAGCTTACGTCTTCATTCTCAAACGCGGCCCCTGGTCATGTCGGTGCGGCCCCTGAATTGATTTTATGTGTAAAATGAAAATCATATTCGACAAGAAAATAATAGCAAAGTTGGAAAAGCGGCAAGTTTTCCATACTGACAAATACTTTAAATTGTGTGTTTTGAAGTCATTATTTGATTCCTTCGGGCAATTTGCTCTCCTAAAGTGGTGCTAGGTTGATGTATGAAAGTAGAATGCCGTTCGGAAGCCTAGTTTCTTCAATGGCCAAACAAATATCCTTCTACATATGTCCAGCTAAAAATGGTAATTTTGTTTTATTTACCGGCCGTTCCGTTGACAAGTATGTTTGGTACACGGCGGCATATACGTATGTGTGTACTGTGGTGGCAAAGTTTGCAGAAAAGTTATATCCTGGAAACCTAACTTCTGCGTGCATTGTACAATTAAAAAAAACGCATCGTGTTGAATATACGTAGATTGATTATTGGACTTAAAATCTAAGTCACCTACTTGTAGAAACTAAATCAAATGTTGCCAGGGTGGCATCAACTTAACAATGCGTTCGCGACAGTTTATATGCGATCGCCCCATAGCTCTGTTTAATGAACTAGAACCCATTCAATCAACTTAAGGTTTTTTTTCACTTTCTGGAATACGGCCCTCGACACCTAAGCCCCATTTTTTCAGTCTGACCTGGGAGTTATTACGGAACAACTCCCTGGTCTGACATTCTGACCGCGTTTGAGTTTCCTCACATACTGACCACTAATGCAGGAGAAGTGCAGAACTGCCGTGACTTCATCTGTTTCACAGTGCAGTTATCCGTTACCTTCTGACAGTCTGAGTTTGGAATGCCAAAGTACGCGAGATAAACATCGAAATGAACATACTGGTGAATTTTGCATGCTAGACAAGGGTAATTTTAGACAAGGGCGGTGCAAGGTTGGGGGTCAAGGTAGGAGGGCCTGCACTGGTCAGAAAGACTGATCCTACCCCCGCCTCCTTCATGTGTATGAAAAAGTATTTAATGCCCGAAGAAAACCAGTCGCCCGACGAATATCTTGGTTCTGCGTTTTGCAAAGGGCGAGTGCAGATATTTCAATAATAGCCTCAACTGTTCAAATTTGCCTCAGTAAAAACCCCATATTTTCACATTTTCTTCAAAAGAAACCTTAGCATTTTCGGTCTCCAAAATTTTCACATTTACTATCCTTTAGGAAACCCGTTGTATTTTTCGGGTCTTCGGGTTGCTGGATCCCCGTAGAGCTAGCGCCCCCTGTCGGACAAATTTTGGCACCACCCTGATTGTAAAGAAAAATTTGTGGTTTGAAGTGCAATTTTCCTGCGATCTAGGGAGTTTGGAAAGCCAAATTATCTGACCTCGACCCCAACCATGGTAGAGCCGAGGTCGGGTTGGTCCTGTGAGGCACTGTTAAAGTGCAGATTTCTCTTAAAGTGGGTATGACACGGCCAAAGTATGTTTCTCAGTAAATATTGTTTGGGTACAGCTTGAAATGAAGCGAATGTTTTTCCGACTCAACTACGTCCATAAACACAGTAATACGACCTTGTGAATTCCCATTTACAGGCCAGACTCAGCCATCTGAAATCCAAAAGCGACAAAAAAGTATGTGAGCGCGTCTCAAGATCGTGACGTCATTGGAGGCACGGTTAGTAACACTGTACCAGGCAGCTCACCCATCGTTCTACACATCGAATCATGTGCATGCTAACGCGTGTTAGCAGGTACATCATTGCAAACACCTGTGCTACGATACTATACAGCAGCGCGCGTGACCAGTGACCACATCGTGAACTATGCGTCGTTGCGCGGTGACTGCTTACCATTCACAATAGCAACGTTACTGAACAGCTCACTGAGTAAAGGCGCGCTTGTTATGGACTGTCCATACATTTTCATAGCTGTTCTGTACAGCGCGCCCGGACCGCGTTCTTTTTGCACAAAAACAAAGCTGTTTATTATATGCAGGGAAGCTAAACCACGGGCGCATATGCACGCGAACATATTGGCCAATGATATGCTTCAAAGCCCCCAACATGTTCCGCGCTTTGCGCTCTGTATGTTGGGCGGGTATAGAGGGATTTCATGTGACGTCACGCGCAATGAATTTCCAGGCACTGAAGGGCAAAACACACACGCAGTAAGCGAACTTACAACTCACGCGCACGGCATAACCATAGATACTATTGCTACACAATGGACGCGTGATTGTCAAAACCAAAGAGACGCGCTATCTTGCCCGTCAAAACTGCGTCTCTTTGGTGAAAGTTTCGTGACTGAAACCCCTTTATTGTGATAAAATCCTTTTCATCTGTTCATAAAGTTTCTAAGATATGAAACTTTCCCAAAGCGTTGCATTATTTTCACATCTAGATACGCGTCCTTACATAGCGCAGTGCGGGGTGCCGCCAATTGCGTCATAAAAGTCAGGTGACCTGTTGCGGCATTTTTCGAAATTGGATTTCTGGACGTTTTTCTTCAAATTCTATTTATGCTGAACTGCGCCGGTTTTAATTGTGTGAGATGATACTTTTACATTATTGTACCCAATCTTGCAATACACAAAAGTTATTTTGGCCGTGTCATGCCCACTTTAAGGACCCACATCCTGTGAAAAATTCGTACCTCATCCACTGCTTGCAGTAAATACATCTTCAAGACCATTAAAGTGTACCTAAAGCCTAAAACTTCAAAATTATATGCTACAAAGCTCACCTCCCATCTACACAGCACATTCCTGAGCTGAAATATAAAATTTTGAAGTTTTAAAATGGTAGATTGCGCAAAAATTTGTGACGTGATTCTTGTACTAATCAAAATCCCGACTTTCTTCTCTTTGTTTTTTCGAAAGCCAATGCACCTTGTGCCGAAATGTGATCACCTTTATAGGATGACTTGGCAATACAAGCCCTCTCCATACAACTTGCTATGCAAGAAAGCAGTAATTTTATTTAATGCCAAATAATCATTTTAATTTCAAAAGGAAACAAAAGCAGGTAATGTGAGTTGTACAAGAAGGACATCTCAAATTATTGCGCAATCGACTATTTCAAATTAAGTGAATAAATTTCAACATTTTATATCTCAGCAATGGAGAAAGCTATGAACAGATAGATGAACTTGCGAATTGGATGAGTAAGATTCATTTTCCAACCTCTAAAATTTATATTCTTGTAATCCTAGACTTAAGGTACACTTTAAGTGTGGATTTCGCTCTAGCGAATGAGTGTCCTCTCTCTAAGCCTGAGATCCTCCCCTGCGGCCCTCGACTTCAGAAGAGGAGCGTAAACAATGTATAGAGCTTATGCACCTACGTCACATTTCTCTATTTTTCCATCCAAGCGTACTTGTGCAACAATTGTTACTAAGGTGCTATCGTGCGCGCGTATCTTTAACACACCTACTACGCATGATCAGTTCCATCCAGCGAAACGCGCTGACGTAACGTGCATAAGCTCTATAGCGCGTTTTGCGCACGTAGCGCATTCCAGTGATCGTTTCACTCCAGCGATAGAGCATGCATTAGGTTTCCATGGCAGGTAAAGATACACATTTACCTGGCCGACTTCAGTTACCACACGGTCAGTTCTACTTTTTTAAAATTCTTTCGACTGGATCCCGAAGGGCGAAAAACAAAACTTTACCCCGGAAGGGGTTCTATCACTCGGTTAGTCTTCTTACTTTTTCCAAAGTCTTCTCGACTCTCTGACGAAGCGCCGAAGGGAGAAACCAAACGTTACTCCCGATCCACTCCAACGTTCCTAGGGTAACGGAAAGACCCCGAAGACCTATCGACCGACTCCACAGGTAAATAATCGAAGACAGGTACGATTATTACGCTGTTACGAAGTTCTGTTGACTTTCTTATTAGTTTGTCAAATACTTTGTGATCCATTTAATTTTTATAAAAGTTCCAGACTTGAACATTACACCGCTACGCAGGCTAAGTCTGTCATTGAAGAGGGACGACATCTTTGAGAATCTCGGCGTGTTTAAGAGACCCTAAATCCGTTCGAACTTCTCAGCTTTAGCGGGGTATGCTCAAATGCCCGAATCCGAGGTAGAAATATCTTACGGCCGTCTGTGACCTGCTTGGAAGACACGTTTCTTACACTGTGGGTAAAGTTGTGTTTAGAAACTTGGCAGCAGAACATTTTTCCTCTCAGAAGTGAGCATGGCAGGCCGTTTGCCCCTTTTTGAACCACACTCAATATTTATTTGATCAAGAAATCCGGTGGTGCAAATATTTGGGCTTTTATAGCTTCGTTTCATACCATCTTTAGAGGTTTCGATCTGTACTTGCACTGTAAAAACACTTGGGTCAATTAGACCCAAAACTGGGTCGGGAGGGAACCGACCAAAATTATTGGGTCAAATAATGACCCAAATAAGGCTTTGTTTGACCCAAATAAGGTTAAAATTTGACCCAAAATGTTGGTTCAGTTCCCTCGTGACCCAAGTGTTTTTAGAGTGTGCCTGTAAGTACAAACCGGCTAGTTCTTACCTGTTTTTACACTGTACTGGAATGCTTGTTTGAAGTGCCCGATTATCTTTTCTGTGTCTTCCCCATCCTCCTTCAGCTCCAGATTCAAACATTTCCGGAGTTCTTGTGGCTGTTTGAATTCAACAACTGAAATACCAATGGAAAACAGACTAAAATGTGCAGTCTCATAGATTCAAAAATGGCGGCACAAAGGAGTGTCGTGATAAAAATTTTAACAAGAGGATTAATCTGCTATTATACTTAATACCGTAGACAGGGTTTTATTTTCAGGATGCCTAACACGACGTTTGAGAGAGAAGGAGTATTGAACCGGGACACCATTCATAGACCCTTTTCCAAATAGCAATTGCAATGGATTGTGGGATAGAGTTCTGGAAGGCGATGTTGTTGTCAATGGTATTTTGCTGTGGCAAAAAATGATGCCCACCAAAATTCTATCCCACAATCCTTTGTAATTCCTATTGGGAAAAGAGTCTATTGTCAGGTACCACACACTCTATAAACGGTCGGATAAACTTGAACGGTGATAGTATGAGGTCAACTGTCATTGCGATCAT
This sequence comes from Holothuria leucospilota, assembly GCA_029531755.1. Classification (NCBI taxonomy): domain Eukaryota; kingdom Metazoa; phylum Echinodermata; class Holothuroidea; order Aspidochirotida; family Holothuriidae; genus Holothuria; species Holothuria leucospilota. Next base: position 36,284,744 of record CM055969.1, on the reverse strand, counting down.
TACACGGTTAGGCCTGCTTGTGAAATCCTGGAAAAGTATGCTTTGAGAATGGTAACTTGGATAGATCTTATAATAGTGGCCTAAGGATGTTATTCGAGGTCAGAGGTCACATGTAGCTAACAGAGGAACATGAAAAAATTACAGGGCCATGGTATTTCAAGATGGCCCGGGATTTTCTATCATTCTCATTCAGGCCCGTACCCAAGAAGTCTGATATCAAGGTACCGGAATTTCAAATAACAGCAAGTTGACTACGATGATTCATGAAGGTATCTGAGACTGGGACATTCAACTCCAGGATTTCGGCTTTTCCTAAGGTAATTTTAGACGTTTTAAGAGAAAAACCCCTCAAACTGGAAATTATTGGGGTGCTGCAGCCCCAGCCCCCTCCTCCCGTTCCGACCACCGTGCACTTAAGCATCTGGCAATCGATTTGCAAACGGGGTGGCCAGTGAAGTCGCCTGTGTATGAATTCATAACATTTGCACACAGTAAACATTTCCTTATGAAGGCTAATTCAGAGTTAAATACCTATCTGCCTATGTATTCAAATATTGAAGACTTAGTTTCCAGGTTCAAAGTTTCAAGGATACATGTATAGGGCTGTAGACGGAAACTGGGGGAAGCTAAAATTTACAATATTACTTGAAATCTGGAAAGATGAAAGCACAAACTAAACATGCTTTGAGACAACTTAGAAGGACTAGAAAGTGTCTAGAAAAAAAACACTAGAAATAGACGGTGGGCCGAAGCCCCGAATTCGCTTGTTTCGTGATCCCTCTCAGGGAAGTACTTGGAAAATAGCTCAAAAATCGTAAAAATATGTAACTAAGATGAAATGACATGTTCCCACGCGCAGACGTGGCACATTTTGTAGATATTACATGAAATGTCAGCCAAAAATTTTAAACATAGCTGTTCACGAACGTGCCATAAGATTGCACAAGAATTCGTGTCAGCAACCAGTTGCAGATCAATCCAAGTACCACATGACCTTGATGGAATGTAAACATTACGGAATTATGTACATATACCCGCAATAACACAGTTACTGAACTCTCCTAGTTCGCAAGATTCTGTACGAAAAAAACATTAAAAATGGGATGCTTGGAGCTTACTTTGAGGGTAAATTGCGCCCATTTCTAATCCTGCTGGAAAAGTCGAGTACTGCATTTCTGTTTGGAATGATTTGACCTGCAGTGAGACCGTAGCAGCTTAGATCATGATGCAGCAATTGTCATGCTCGCCAGTTATTTCGCTAAACCAGTACGTAATGTTACGAGAAGGGTCTATAGCGCTTACCATGGCTAAATCTCTGAAAAAATGACTAAGTCCGAGTGTCACTGAGAGGTTGACTTTTTTTTGCCCGCCAAGGCCACTCCCCTAGTCTCACCACCCCCAAACTTCACACACGTCAACAGCATGCATACGACGTTATTTCCATACCCACTTGGGGGGTATATCTCTGACGGTTTGGGAAGGGGGACCTCGAGAAGCACCCTAGGTCTTGCGATTTGTCTCCCATTGACTTTGTACGTAAAACGCATCTCGAAAAATGACCAAGTCCGAGTGTCACTGAGAGGTTGACTTTTGTTTTGCCCGCCAAAGCCACTACCCCAGTCCCACTGCCCCCAAACTTCACACACGTCAACAACGTGCATACGATGTTATTTCCATACCCGCAGTGACACTGCAGGTTCAGAAGCCGAAACATTTTTGCTGTGAGTGAAATGCCTAGTGTAGCAAGTGAGCAACCACTTGAGAATTTAAGAAGGAGGGCTAGTCATGATCTATTTATATTTCATCCTTTTGTATCCATCCACTTTGAGATTTTCCTTCAAATATTGGGGACTCTAGGGACTCAAAGATGCCATGATATAGCCATACACTTCTGTAGACGATGTGAAGATGCGATGCTTTCAATTCGTGAAATATGACGCAGTGAAAAAAAAAACAATAATAGCCCTCTCAGATTGGTACAACGTTTTGATTGATGTGGTGTACACCTAGAATCCACCAACTACTGTGAAATGGAACTCAAAGGCACTCACATATCTACCATGAAAAACCTGCAGTTTGTACAATATAGGAGAGTATCTTTCACAAAACTAGCTGGACTGGAAAATATTAGGCAACAATCAACAAATGGTTGTTTTATAATCTTTTAAAAGACACACGGTCAACCATCTGTTGGTTTGGATGTTATAGGAATAGAATTGTTGTTTCTGACAAACCCGATTGGAATGTGGATGTTAGTTAAATGAACATTACAGTTTGCTGTGTACTGTATGTAACCTATTAATTGTATGGGGAATTCTTTTATAAGTGAAGGGTATGTGGTGTTGAGGCTGGACATCTGTAGGAATGCTGAATAAATCCAGACACTACTTAACCAATATTTATAGGCATGACGAGGGTGAAATGTAATGTCATTCCTTGATGAGCTATCACTTCTGCTTGAAACTCTGCTTATTAAGGTTTATGTTTTATGTAGTGTCAGTATTAGGATAGAAGTAGGCAGCCTCTGAAGAGACTACAGTGGAATATCACAGTTACTGAGTGAGAGAATACATCGGGGAGGAGGGAGGAGGGAGCGGCATATTCAGGTCATGCAGGTATTATACCCTCAACACTTAATGTACTTATGGGAGCCTAGTGAAAGGTTACAACCGGGGTTCAATTTGATTGTCTGACGGTTTTTCAAGGCTCATCATTTCATTAAGAGGTACTGTATGTAAACTGACTGATGAAATTTTAGTAGATAAGTGACATAGAACAGTATTGTTAAGTGATTATTGGTTAAATTTGCATGTTCATAACTTCCTACCATCATTTGTGTAGTGTATCTGATATTCAACCTGATTATAAGAGATGTTGATATTTTCAAATTTCAGTGAACTAAAATTATTTGTTAACATCAGTCACAATTTGTTTTTATCTTGTAAGTACTGTAACTTCAGTTGCTTTGGAAATTATGCCCACCAACCAAAACTTTGAGTATTCTGTGCTTGCACTTTTGTTGCTAGGGAAAGTTATCATTAGCAGCCAGTTATTGTATTGTCATTTAGACATTGTCATTTGAGATGTTTTCTCTTGATTTCTCTGGAAAAGGTTGAGACATTTATCTTTCACTCCTATAATTGGGAGTTTGCATTTTGTTTTCATTTCCAGGGCTTTAACTGCCATTGTTTGGGAAATTCCCCAAGGTCCCCATCCAAAAAGTGTATTTTTCACAGTAAATTGTGCATAAATTGTATTTGTTTTAGAGGTAAATAACATTTCTTCTGTATTTTTATAATTGGAAGTTTGGATTTTGTATTTATTCTACTTTTTGACAACCGTTGCTAGGGAAATTTTCCTAAGCAAGCAAAAAAGTGTATTTTTCATGATAATTTCAAAAATTGTGCATAAATTGTTTTCGTGTTGTAAGGGAAATGACATTTCTTCAGAATTGGAAATTTAGAGTTTGTGCTTGTTCTGCTTTTTGACTATTGTTGCCAGGGAAAATTTTCCTTAGCAGCCAGAAAAGTGTATTTTTTATGCTAATTTCAAAACATGTGAATGGATTGTTTTAGTGTTTGAAAGGGAAACGACAGTTCTTCTGTATTTTCCTAATTGAAAGTTAATATTTTGTGTTTGTATTGCTTTCTGACTACTGTTGGTAGGGAAAATGTTCCTTAGCAACCAAAAACATGTTTTTTCATTATAAATCAAAAGAATATAAATAAAAAGAAAATATGTGGTATTTGTTCTCTATTCCCATCATTAGAAGTTTGAATTTTGTTTTTATTCTTTGCATAAGATACCGTTGTTAGGGGAAATTTACCTAGCAACCAAAATAGTGTATTTTCCGTGTTTACTCAAAAATGTGCAACTTTGGAAAGTGGGAACATATAAAATATGTCTTAGGACATCGTTCCCAATGTATCTAGGTCATTTTTAAGTACTTCCCTTGGAGGGGGGGGGGACTACGGAAGTCAAGAAATGGAGCACTTTTTGTGACCATTGGCCCACCGCCTAAAAGTGTCTTTCCCTTCAATCTGAGAGGCATTTTTGACAAATACCGGTAAGTCTTGGTAGTCTTCGCTACGTGCGAGCCAATCGTGGCTTTCCCGGTGGCGTACTAACATGGGGAGATCTGCACCGTGGAGGGAAATGCCACCGAGGAAATTAAATAATGAGAATTTCTATAACATACAACTAGTTCAAAGCTTTACCAAACATAGCACCATTTAATTTTGCATCTTAGCGACCATACATACACTAAAATTTCTCAGAGAATTAGGGGTGTCACCTCCGTCAATGACATGCAAGTTTCAATGTTTCATGTTTCATTAAGAAGAAACGGTCTGGGACAGGCGCCTGAACCCACGCTCATGGAGAGAGTTTTTTATCTGAAGGTTACTCTAGCGTCGTTGGATTGGTGTCTGAAACTTCCCACCTAATCCGGTTTAGTTCCTGGTTAAACGCCTAGCGCCATAGAACATACCGGTACTGTACTGAGGTAACGAACTAATCTTCATGTCTATTGTAAAGGAGAGAGCAGCAGAAAAGTTTTAAAGGTAGTGAACATTGTATTTAGAGCCATGCATGCATGTGATGACGAGCCAGCTCCACGCTTGAACGTTTTGATTTTGTTCTACACAACTAAAAGTTACAAATAACTGTCGTGGCCTTATAGTCCACACAACCACAAGCTATATATAACTGTAGGCCTATTAATACGTGTAAGAATCTCGCCACTCAGTGTTAAGACATAAATAAAGCCCCTTGTTTCGATTACCAAACTTACGATTTTCGCTTTCACAGAATACAAACACCAGAAATTTTTCATTGTATCTGTGTGCATTGATTGAGTGTAACAACCATCCTGTCCGACCTTTTTAGAAAACTGTATCACAAACGTATTGACTATTTCTGTATCAGTGTGCCATCGTGGTCACGTTGGAAAGCAGAATGATTTGGACTCTATTCTAAGTTACAGTCATAAGTACATGGGACTGGCGGGTCTTACGCCGGGAGGTGCGTAAGTTTGAGTTCAGTCACTCTGGCTTTTGCCCCCTTACCCAAGGGTGGACCAGAAAATCTATTTCCAACCTTAAAAGTCGTTATTACGCCCTTGGAATGACCAGGTATGGCCCGATCTTTCTCGGGTTTACCTTTATCCCTCCTAAATAGTGCTAATTCCGTCCGAATGTTCAGTTAGTCATATGTATCTCGCTTCACGTACACAGCTTGAATCAATCGCCAAACGAAAAGATGTGTAAAAGTGAGGAGATTAGGTTGATAGCCTAGATAGGTTTCCAGATCAAGCTTCGATACGAAGTGTTTGGAATTCAAATTTCTGGAGACCGAAAAAGCTTTTTCAGCAAAGCTATTCGCATTGGTACTGAGGGGGTTTAAAAGTTGAGAAGTTAAACTGGGTTTCTGATCGTCCGTATCATGTATTGTCTGCAAGTTCTTTCTGCGTCAGTCGAATGTGGGGTTGAGGAGGGGGTTTAAATGGTTGTACCTGGAGAAGGAATGGGCCTGATACTAGTACACTCTACAAACGGTCGATTCAATTTTGAACATACCGAGAAGCACCCCTGCACCAACCGAAATCTGTTCATTTCGGTTACCGTACTAAATTTGGTTCAAAATTAGACCAAAATGGTTCAGTTTTGAATCATATCTTGTCAAATACTTTAAGTACCACGTTCCTGTTAGGAGCCCACCTGACTGGTACATATTTGAATCAACCTTTGTGTTTTCCCCAAAACGAAACGAAAAGAGTACAGTTTACTGAGTTTTGTTTGAATCCTTAGGCCTGCAACTGTACAAGTTGCGAAATTCATGTGACAGAGTGGGCACATTTGTGGAAAAACGTAACCAGGGGCGGCGCCAGGGTTTTTCGATAGGGGGAGGGGGCAAAGCATGCTGGGTCGGACCCAGCTTTATTCTTTGGGGGTGCAGGCATTGAAGGCTTCCGAGCCTCACCCTACCCCCCCCCCCTCTCCCCCCCCCCCCTCCCCCCTCTCGTGTCAGAACCTGCAGTTTGGCGTTTTCATTTTCTTGGACTTTATTTTTCTCTCAAAAAAACTTTTTTTTTTTCTAAAATAAGTACGAACTGTGAGAAGGGTTGGTTGTCTGTCAGTGAAAATCGGCCCCTCACTGAAGGGGCGGCGGAACGAAAAAATATTGTGGGGGGGGGGGGCTGAGTGCAGCAAGACTATCTAAGCGGAGCGCGACCATCGGTTGGCGCGGGGCGTACAAGAAAATTTTTAGCTTCACAAACCCTCCAGATCGCCGGAAATGGCACTTCCCGAGTGTTCTAAGCTGCATGTACCCAGCCTTGAAATATGGATCATATGTCTGCAACTTCTCAATTAAGGAGAAAAAAAATAAGTCTATAAAAACTGGTAATACATATATCTAAGCGGACCGCCACCATCAGTTGGCGCGGAGCGTTTAAGAAAATTTTTGACTTTGCAAACCCTCCAGATGGCCGGAAACGGCACTTCCCGAGTGTTCTAAACTGTATGTATTTATCTTTGAAATATGGATCTCATGTCTGCAATTTCTTAGTTAATGAGAAAAATTAATCCACATTATGTGATTTTTTTCTTGTTCACAGAAAAACCGAATCATTGAGGAAGGGTTATACGCAAAATTAAATTTTATAAAAGGGAGAGGAATCATAACTCTTATGAGATAACATTAAATTTTTACCTATAGTTTTTCAAGTTTTTGAACCAATGTTGTAACCAAATTTGCAAGCTAAAGTAAACTTTACGCAAACAGGAGTGACGTCATTTCCTCACATTAATAGACTGATTTATGTATATCGTTAAATTTAAATCCGATTTAGTGTCCTTCATAATCGTATGGTATCATTACGTATTATGCATAGGAGATATTGAAATTTTGCAAATTGCACCCTTAAGGGTCTGTTAGTCAAAACGATTGAAAGGCACAGAAAAGGGAGAACTGCTCATCAATGTGAGAATGTGAAATCACTCCAGCTTGCTTTGAGTTCACTTTGCTTTGAAAATACAGTTAAATCAACTTTTTATATTAAAAGAAACACGCATAGAAAATGCATTTTTTTTTTGGTCTACAAAGAAGTGCCAAATTTTAGCTAAATTTAAAGTGTACCTATAAAGGCTAAAAATTTAAAAACATATGTCACAAAGCTTGAAAAATGAATCCAAATGGTCTAACTGCCATCTTTACAGGAATTCCTGAGCTGAGATATGTAAAATATTGGTGCTTATTCAATTTAAAATTGTAGATGGCGCAATAATTTGTAGTGTCATTCTTGTACTACTCAAATTACATTCTTTGTTTTCTTTATTTTTTCGAAAGCCTCTGCATCTTGTACCAAAATGTGATCACTTTCTCACGGTCATAGGGTGACTTGACTATACAAAACCTCTCCGTACAACAATAATTTTGCAAGGTTATATAAACATTTCAGTTTCAAAAGGGAACAAAAGCAAAATCGAGTTTTACAAGAAGGTCATCACAAATTATTGCGCAATCGACTATTTCAAATAAAGTGAATCAGTTTTAACTTTTCATTTCTCAGCAACAGGGTGAGCTATGAAAATGAGAGTTGGATGAGTGAAATTCGTTTCCAACGTCTAAAATATATATTCTTATAATTCTACACTTTAGGTCCAGTTTAAACTCCTAAAATGAAACGTGCATGTATGGGATAAGAGACAAAACTGATTGAAATTTATTTTATTGCAATATTATTTATGTAAAATTTGGACTTAAACCTTAAGAATGGATTCATTGGCAGAGGTATAAATAATTGGTTGGGATGGCGTCACCAGGGAGGGAGAGGGAGGAGGGAGAGGGAGGAGGGAGAGAGATACCGTACCATAACACACGTCAGTCTTTACGTATTCGTTACTTATCCGTTAAGCTTCCGTTTTATCATTTTCTCGTGCGTTTCTCAGACTGGACTTTTCCGTTGGTATCCGTTCGTCTCCGGTGATTGCTATTTGCTCACCGGATGATCATTACCGGACAACAAACGGATGAAACGTAGAAGTACAGTACCTGTACCGAATGTTCGACGGACACTAACGCATAAGTAACGGAAGCGTAAAGGAATAGAACTGACAATGAACGGATAGGTAACGTACGTTTAACTGAAGAAACGAAAAAAAAAACACAGGCAAAGAAACGTATAGGGGACGGACTTAGACCGAAGATGCAGCGTAATTTTATCCTGTCCCCTCCTCATACTATAGCTTAACAAACGTTTTTGCCGTTTTTTCTTGAATTTTTTGGGTGCGACTGCATCCTTCCCCCTGCATCCGCCCCAGGCATGAGATGAGTGATCGCGGTTCTGAGGGAGGGGTTAAGGGGAGGGGGTGTGAAAGATTTTTCGACTACCGGGAAGCCTTAGACGCAATCTGGTACAATATTTTGCATCTCTTGAAGTCATATTTTTCTCGAAAAATCTAGTTTCTAGGTAAGTAATCCAACGTTCTTTACTTTTGGCCGACTACAGTTTTCCAATTTTGTTGCACTTATTGTCGACGATTACATAACAAACGGGCAAGGGCGGCGATTTGTGTTGGCTATTGGGGGAGAGGCGCAGAATGGAAGTTGCCATCGAAGCGGAGCGCCATCATAGTTTGGTGCGAGACGTACAAGAGAATTTTCGGACTACAGACCCCCCAGACTGCATGAAATGGCACTTCTCGGGATCTTGGAGGCAGTTTTAAACCGTACGATACTTGATACGTGACGACTGACAGTCATGAGCGTGTGAACGGCGTTTGGTTGCGTTGGTATAGAAGCGGAGCGCCAGTAACGGTTGGCACGGAGCGTACCGTTTAAAATGTTGCCAAAATGGTTTCTATGTCGCAATTAAATGGTCCTTCTCAGACCTTTCAAATTGCACTGAAGCCATCTTGATATGTGGCATGATTTCTATTGGCTGGCGCGGACTGCGCCGATAAAATTTTTGCCAAAACAGCTCCCAGATCGCAAGAAATGGCCCTTCCCAGATCTTTCAAATTGCACAGAAGACATCTAGATATGTTACACGCCTCATATATATTTTCCCACTTTCACGGAACTGTTACTCTTCCTCTGGTATAACCTTCCATGCGTACCAATTGAAACATTTTGTGATTGTTGTGAAATGGTTGAAGAATGTACACCGAAGTGAAAATCCTCCCCCCCCCCTCCTCTGATTGGATACGATACTGCACTACAGACATGTCACTACATTTGTAGGGCAAGTGTACAACTAGAGCTGGTAGGTCCATGTGTACTAGATTTATACACTAAAATATGATGCAGGCCTACTTCTCCGTGAGCCACGGTCGTGAAGGTAGCCATGGAATTCGTAATAGATACCACATTCGCGCGTAGTCCGAGAATTTACACAACATTGATAAATACGTCGGTCAAATACGGATTTGAATTAACTTAATCACTCAAATCAGTCAGTTTAGTGTTGAATACTATGTTTTGCTTGTTTTCAAATAGACAGCAATTTTCACAGAATCCCGCCAGGGGATATACTGTATTTTGCCCCCCCCCCCCATTGTTTACGCTACTAGGTATTAACCCTTAAACGACAAGAAAAAAAAAAAAGAAAAAAAAAATCAGAGAGAAATTCAATCATGGGTCTTCTGGGATGTAGAAGAGGCTTAAGTGTAAGCTCTGAGATGGATGAAGATAGGCTATAAAGGAAATGGTGAATGCGTGTATACTCGAACATTCTAAATATTTGCACGAAGGACTATTGCAGTATGGGGCGGATGTACAATGAGTACACAGAGGAGAGAAGACAACGCGCGCGAAGCGCGCAAAATTTTCGAGGATTTACACCGAAAATGTCCTATATGCGACGGATAATGTATCACAATACTTTATTCCATGATAATGTTACACCTCACCCCACCCCCTACAAAAATTATGTGTCTTAAAACTTTATTTAGACGATTTTATTTTTTGGGTCAAAAACCATAGGGGGGCAAATGCCTGCCCTGCCCCCCTGTGGCGTCGCCCCTGCACGTAACAATTAATGTACTAAAATTCTGCAACTGTACAGGTTGACGGATAAAGAAACTTATTTTAGCTCTTTAATGGATAAAACTGATTTACCTTTTCTCGACTCATCTTGAGCTCCAACAATACCTTCTCTCCAAATTAAATCAAATGTTTCTTTCCAGAATTTTTCTTGCTCTTCCAGTGACAAGGCACTGTTGCCGAACCCCCCTGTGCTACAGCCATTGTACATTTTTACTGGTCAGTATAGCTTTTCAGGCTTCTTGATATTTCGAAGATAGTTGCCAGCTTTCAAGTTCGACGTTTCCCTCCACAATAGACTTGGGATATTAAATGGTAATAGTGCACTGAGCAACGCAGTCTAAATTTGTAATATAAAATAGTCCTTACCTACGGAAGCCTTTAATGAGCTGAATCGACATACTTAATCCATAGTTTGATAAAGGATGCATATGTTGCTGTTTTAGTTTTTCGTTATAGGTATTGTAGGGTTTCGGATAAAGTATTCAAAACAGCCACTACGAACGTAATCGATTAGAAACCTATGTACGTCATAAATGAGATAATCCGGTAAATACGCAAGTTTGCTTCATCAAGGACGCAGATTTCCAAAACAGTTATTTTGCTTCTCATGGCCTAATACACAGTACCTTCATACAGTAAGGTCATAGATGTATGAGGTAAGGGCATCCCAAAACAAGCACCAAATGTGTATTTCAGGGCCATAAATGCCACTTTGAGGGCATGGGCACTTCATTTCCAGGGCTCAGTTCATGACATGATTGTTTGCTATTTATAGTGACGTCGCTAGACTTTCCGAAGCGGAGGCACTGAGGGGCCAAGCTTTCCACCGGAAGGGCACACCAAAATGAAGGACTGAGCTTCTCTGGATGCATCGTAGTGACTCTCAGTACTTCCCTGTGGTCTTAATTTAATGTCCCAGAGACCCACTCTAGGGTCATTGATGGGTCCAGGGACAACGTTCCATTCGAGGTCCAGGGGCAAGGCCCCAGAGGCACTAGGGTTTATATAAATTGTTATCATTAGAAAGAAACAGTTGAATATCGCCAAAATAGCATTGGATATGTACTAAACAGGCCACAAAAATAGAAACCACAATTTGACCATTTTTGATAGCCTTACTCATACTAATAATTTAATGAATGGAGGGGGGGAGGGGGGAGTGGGACGACGGATCATTTTAAGGTTTGCATTGAGCTCTAAAAATAAATCCACTCATGCTGCGCAACAGGAAGTAATACTGAGGCAACTACCTTCCAGCCTATGCCACCTAGGGAAAGCCTTCACATAAGAGCATCGAAGGTGCATATACGGCTGCGGATCCAGGGCAAGCCGTGACAATTTGGAAAAAGAAACCCTTGAATGTGGTCCAGTGCTTTTTAGGTGCCTTAAAATTATAACTATGACAGCTATATTTCCTTCATTTTCTTAAGCAATAAATGGAAAAATTTGGCTAGCCCCACCCCCCTGAGACCACCCCTGGTGCTCACGGAAGCGAGCAGGAAAATCTGGTATGAAAAATTTCGTGCAAGTTCTTGTAATCCTTTCGGAGGTATCACCACTTTATGATCCCTGGTGTGGTGCTTAGCGAGGAATCAGTAGAGCAGAGTTCCTCTGCAAATTGGATGTCATCGGTATTTAAAATAAACGCTCATTAACCAGAGTGGAGCTATTTAATAATCCTCCTATTGGATACGCGTTGAAAAAGGCAACGTAAATCGCAGTTTTTACGGTTTTCGAATGTAAAATCTGACTGATAGATTGTCAATGTGGGAATTGTATTGAAGGGAAAGGACTCACGAACGCAGTAGTCCCATAGCTGTTGAAAATAAATGTTGAAACAATAGCTGTGGATTGCATCTCCCAATTGGAAGTTCTTCACATAGTTGCGAGCGAAGCGCGCCGCAAAATTGTAGTGTTCAGAACATGTTGTGCAATTTGAGCCGCATGATTGACTGATAAAGTGACAGTGGGTCCGCGTGTTCTTATCGATATATGCGTGAACGGGGTGTTTGTGCACAATTTTTTTTTCTTACCCAAAATCTCATTTGAGAGCACACACTGGGTATTTCAGGAAACTTTCAGGGCAAACGCCCTCACTTTCCCCTTTGTGAAAGGTTTCCCGTGAACCAATGAATAAATCCGGTTTACACTTCCAAATTTTCACACGCTACAAAGATATATAAGAACCATATATGGTCTTCCCTCACTCTTACGAGGCTAATCACCGACAAAGCTCCGAGTTGAATAGTGTTCAACTTTCACAGCTTTATAGCGCTATACTGGAGTGTGAACCGGCCTTAACATTTCTTAAGTCTGTGATTGGTCACGGTATTAAAGTTCACCTAACAAGAATACAAATTTAAACTGTCTCGAAATTTGTGTAAGCCAATCTAATTGGTCACTAACATGTATAGATCAGTAAGATGTATGTAGCTGACAGTGAGTTGTACGACAGAGTGACTCTACATTGAGACTGTCACGTGGGATATCCGGGTGAGGATGGGATCTTTTCTAACTTTTCCCTTGTAGGAAACGTAAAAGATTCAACAGACAAAAGAATTTTTATTTGGTTTTCAGACTTTCGCAATAGCCTCCTTATTTCTTTAGCTCTTTTTTACTATATACAGTGTGAAAAGAAAATCATTTCGGTGCTTCTCTTGTTAGAACAATTACATATATACAAAAAAACTAAAATAAAATAAATTTGCTCTCTTGCTATGTTTCTTTAGACTTGCTACATAAAACTACTTTCCCAACCTCTTTTGGCTGACGTGATAAATACACCCTAAAATAGAAGACAAGAGCTTCTTTTCTAAAAGCAATCCTCTACAAAATTGGCCATGCATACAATTTCCATGTTTGTTTTTACTTCATATACCCTTAATCATGACCCCCACTTTCATCTGACCGTTGCCAAAATCACTATACACTTCTTTCAACAAAAATTAAGTTCTTTGGTATTAATCTTTTCTCAGTTCATTATAAATAATTTACTTGTATCCATTTTTGGTTCCAGCTTCATTCTAGTCTACATACCCTGGCTCTTATGCCTGGTATGTGTCCTGAATGGCTCGATGTGGGGTGAAGTAAACCAAACCGAGTCCAGTTTACTGAAATTCTTATATCATAGCGATGCTACAGCCCCATTTACCCCCTTTTGAGCCACTTGAAAGCTGGATTACTTTGCGACGCACACCCATAGTTTTCTTGTCAAAGTCTGGGCTACCATCAACTTCTATTTCTCTTCAACTCATTCTTTGGCTTTCAAATCAATTAAAAATCCTAACCTCCATGACATACACCATTATGTTGCCTAAGCCTACAAACTTCGTAGATTAGTCATTAGACATTTCTCACATATTCAAACAATAAATCAAAAATCATTTCTTAACATCAGTCAAACATAAGCAACTTTACTTTCTGAACTTACCTCTTTACTTAACATTTTGTGCTAAATCCGGATACAGTATCGCAAACTGATACAAAGGCACGCAGTGACGGAGGGAGATAGGGTCATGCCCCCGCCCCCTCCTCACTGATTTCGATTACTTTTTTAATTTAATAACCCTAAAAAAAGTACATTTTTGAACATAAATTCCTCTTCAAAGATAACATATGAAGCACCAGTTGCATGTAAGGACACCTAAATTTCAAAACTTATTCAAGGGACCGCAGGCCGACAATCACATACGGTAAAATACTGCGAGCCCCCCCCCCCCCCCCGTGGGAGAATCCTGGCTACGCCACTGATGATTCGCCCTATCCCTATATTCCTAAATGTAACCATACCTTACAGGTACAAAAACTATTCACATACGCGACAATACGCCTCCCTAAATAGGATTTTTGTACAAATATAACTCACCTTTTGGCAGAGTATGAGGCCGACTGGCTCTGGAGTTATACAGTCGACAGCCAAGACACGCCCGTCTCTCTCCCGTCGGTCACTCGTGGAAGTACTCAGAAAACGACGGCTTACCATGGCCTCACATAAAATTTGAATAAACTAAGTGCTGCCTCCCGAGGATTTTTTTAAATCACCCGAAATTTCTCCTCCCCAAGAGTTATGCTCCCGCACAAGGGCGGCGATCACGGGAAGGGGGATGGGGGAACATGGTCCCCAATAATTTGGCTGGGGGACAGACCACCCTTCGTCCCCCCCCCCCAATATTTGGTCAACGAGAATAACATTTGCTAATGTTGTGAGTGTGAGACATAGTCTCCTTCAATAATTTGGTTGAGGTGGGCGAAATATCTATATCTATTTTGGCAAAAATCGTAATAACTGCTGATATTTATGTGACTGTAAGACTTTCCGATGACTTAAAAGTCAGGCAAACGATAATTTTTCAGGCGCGCTTCGCGCGCACCCTATTTAGAGTGTATGTCCGTTGATCAATAAAACAGTAGACACACATGTATATTTCCTCTATATGTTGTAGGAACGTTATACCTTTCTTCAATCTTCCTCCAAAATGGTCAACTGCAGTAATATTTGCTAATATTGGTGTATGTGAGACATAGTCCCCTCCAATAGTTTGGTTAGGGAGGGGGGGGGGGGGACAGAGTTATGTATTTTGGCAAAACCCGCGATATTTGTTACATTTGCATGTAGGCCCATAAGGCAGTATTTAAGTTGAGTGGGAATGCTTTTGTCAAAGACCGTAGTATGTAGCTCTATCGACCATGAAAGGCAAATTTTTAAGCACGCTTCGCACGCCCCTGTTGCAGCATACATGCCTGGTGATTACTGAGACTCTTAGACACACACATGCAGGCAAATATTATATTCAACTCCGTATTCAGGGTATTCAAATTAATGCACTTAATTGGGATATCCCCATGCAACCATGGGAGTTGCCCCAGCGCTTTGAAACAATCTAACCCATAGTCAGACTCTGTAGAGTCTGCTCGGATAATTTTATTCTTATCAGAATTTCACTCCCTCTGTGGTAAGATCTGCAACCATTGCTCTTCCAGGAATATTGTTTTCTCCCTCTTTAAGAACCCATCCTCCGGCCGACGCGCAGAAACAGAACGAGCAGAAACAGGACGGACGGGATTAGGGTAAGAGCACATACTCTAGACTGAAGCATATACTGGACTGGATGCAAATTGTGATTGACATTGAAACTTAAAAACATATGAGGGGAAATGATATCACCGAGAAAGACTTTGCAAAGTCTAACCAACGGGGCACGAACCGGAAGCCTGTCAAAAACTAGACTACATTTGACTCAGCATTTACTAGATTTGGTTAAAAATGAAACAGGTCGGTTCATTTTGAGCCTAATCTGTACTGAAATATTTGATTAGATTTGTGTTTGGTCCTATCGATAAGATTGTTTTCAAAGTTAAACTGTTTAATGAGACTTGTATAGATGAATGTTTCTTCGGGAGAATAGCTTCATATTTATTTCAACTATTGCGTGGATATTGTGATATTATTTTTCTTTTTTTCGTATCCCCGTGTTTCCAATCCCTTTTATTGATGCATCAATCTGAATGACAGCAAATCCACAGTAAGATCGCCAAGGGAGACCTAAATTTTGTCGGCCATCTCCATTGCCCCAAACCAAGTGGATCATGGGTTACTGTGATAGTGTATGTACAGCGCAATCCGCGGGCCAATTACTGATGTCTAAGAGCAATATTGGGTAACACGTAAAGAACACGTTCCAGAAGTTAACTCTAAGGTCCATGGGGTCCCCTTTCAGGTCCATGAACCCTCTTTTCATTAATTCTTTGCCATTCAACACAATTTGTTCTCTACAGTAGTGACCCGCTTTTAGCCTGATACCGCATCTGTTCAACACAGTTAAAACTTCCTTTTGCTTGCACGTTGCACCACTGAACTTCATTCGATTGTCGACCGAACTCTATTAATACGGGCTTGTGGGGTCTTCACCCTAACTGGACATCCCCCAGTGGATCACACCATGGGCGTATACTTTGGATTTCGTTATCTCGCACAATGTTACTTTTGTACGTGCATGAATTTTCTTACACATACGAACTTTCAAAGAGCTTCCCCCCCCCCCCTCACGTATAGCTTTCTCGTGTCATTGTCAGGAACCTTCTTGTCATTCTTTACAATCCTCTCGGCCAATAACTCAAATCAGGATCTGTGAGCCTGCACCCATAGATATACGTCATCTAACTACCTGCCTGCCTACGTTCACCTAGTTAAACCCCCATTGTTACCACCTGTTACTGTTCACCCTCAGTTTCATCAGGGAGGTGTTAGGACCTCCCTGGTTTCCTAGGCAAAGTAATTATACGTAACGTGCAGGCGCGGTTCTAGACCGAGATTTTTAGGGGGGCTTAGGGGGGGCTTAAAACGGAAGAATAAAATTTTATGTCATTATCAACACCGACATTGGGGAATGATGCTAAGGAGAACTCCATCAGTGGCGTACCCAGGATTTCTCTCGGGGGGGGGGGGCATGCAGTATGTTGTGTGATCGCCGGCCTGGGGGAAGGGTCTAAAGGGAGGGGTGTCCCTCCCCTTTGAAAATTTTTGAAAAATTAGATGTACTTACATGCAATTTGGTGCCACATACGCTACATTTTGAAGCAGAATTTGTGTTAAAAAAATTTACGTATTTTAGGAACTAAAAAAAGCATCAGGGAGGGGGCATGGCCCCCCTGCGTACGCCACTGATAGTAATAATCATAGGCGTATGGGACTCTTACAGTTTGGGGTCCAGAAAATTTTTTGCCCGAACTTCTCAAAAAGTTGCCAGAATTCCGTTGCAGTTCAGGTGCATAAAATAGACCACTAAACCACTACAGGCGCGCGAAGCGCGCGAAAATTTTTGCACATTTTTCGGGCATTCGATCAAAAATTCTGGAACTCAGTAGAAAATTAGGGCAATCTTTTCACTTTTACTTCATCTCTGCCGGAATTTCAGTTTGAGTAAGGTATCAAATGTTGTTCATGTCTGGTCTACTGTTACAAAGGCATACTGAACTGGATTTGAGACCGACTTTTTGGCGCTCAGAGACCGACTTTTGATTTTCACCCCCCCCCCCACACACACCTGTATTTACGCCCCTGAGACTGGCGTCGAACGTAAGAATGCAGCTGGGTAAGCTAGTAGGCGCCCGCACTGTGCCTACCGTCGTAATACAGTACTAAGGCGAAGCGTGGCTGTCGTACTACATGCAGTCAAAACAACGGTGTACGAACGAGGACGTGGATACAAGAAACGTGATCACATGCCTATCTTGCATGACACATTTGAGAAACTAAATCCACTGGACTAAGATGTGCACAAATGTATCGGACAATTTTGTTTTTCTCAACAGGCGCGGTTCTAGATCGAGAATTTTTTTTTTGGGGGGGGGGGGGGCTTAGTGGGGCTTGAAACGGAAGAATCATAAAATTTTCTCTCAAATATGTAAATCGGCCACGCGCACGCTGAAACCAATGATAATAAAAACAGTACCATAACCAGGGACGGCACAAGGTTATTTTGATAGAGGACATGGATTGAGTGATCGCCGTCGTGGGGGAGGGGTCTAAGAGGAGGAGTGTCCCCTTCCTCTGATAAATTTTTGCTAATTTAAGGTTGCTAAGATGCAAAATGGTGCGTTCTTTGCGTAATTTTTTGACTATATGACTGGAAAATGTTCATAACTTTGTTAATTCTAATTTTTGGTTCAAAGAGAGCCTTCTTAGGGGAGAGGTCTAAGGGGGAAGAGTGTTCCTCTCCCTTTGAGAAATTTTTGCTAATTTAAGGTTGCTAAGATGCAAAATGGTGGGGTCTTTGGGTTATTTTTTGACTGATATATATGGCTGGAAAATGTTCATAATTTTGTGAATTCTAATTTTGGTTGGGGGAAAGAGGGCGGTTCTAGGGGTGAGGTCTAAAGGGAGGGGTTTTCCCTTCTCCTGTGAGAATTTTTGGTTACTTTAAGGTTGCTAAGATGCAAAATGGTGCGGTCTTTGGGACAGTTTTGACTGATATATGGCTGGAAATTGTTCATAACTTCGTGAATTCTAATTTTTGGTTGGGTAAAAGAGGGCTGTTCTAGGGGACAGGTCTAAGGGGAGGGGCCCCTCCCCTTTTGAGAAATTTTGGTTACTTGAAGGTTGCTTAGATGCAAAAATGGTGTTGTCTTTGGGATATTTTTGGACCCGATCATATGGGTTCAAAACATTCTTAATATTTTTGGTTAGGTGAAAGAGGAGCCTTTTTTGTCTAAGGGTATGTATCAACAAACCTCCTGAAGTCCCCTTTTGGACACATTACTGCCTTCTAGTCGGGGAAAGTTTTACGCAAAAATACGTGCGTGGCGTCCACAGAAATATTCTCGAACTATTAAGAAAATTTGCCTTGCTTCATTTGTGCATTATAAAATCGTATCTAAAGGCTGGTAGAAACTGGAATATGGCCTCTTGGAAGCTCTGGATTAACTATATGGATCAGATGTAGGCCTTCCCCGCCCTCCTCTTTTCTTCTCCTTTACGTCTTCTTTTCCTACTTTTCCTCTTTTCCTGCAAATTACAGGGGGATAGGCCTCCCTTCCCTCTGAGTGGCACCCCCCTGACCATGACGTAGATGTAACGTATATATAGGCATATATTTTTTTTTTTTATTTGGAAGAATGTAACAAACGTTACTGAGAGATACGAGCAGCTGAACCTGTTCACATTAATAGGAATAACGATTCGGCCTGTAGATTTGACTTAAAAGGACTGCTAGTAGATAGCTTGACGAGATCAGCGACGAAATGACTCGTTTTGAACTTCCAACAGATGATTAATCCGTTAACTTGATTTACATGTACGTACATACTATCATAGATGTTACTTATCTGAACCAACTTCCATTGTATGAAATCGTTAACCTAATATGTGATTTTGAGACACAAACGACAGTTTCCCTTGACAAACTAAATCCACTGGACCAAGATGTGCACAAGTGTACTAGGCAATTTTGTTTTTCTCAGTACACCCAATATAGCATAACACAACCTCTGAAAATTTTGGGGGGCTTGAGCGAACTTTGGGGGGGCTTGAGCCCCCAAAGCCCCCCCCCCCCGTAAAACCGCGCCTGGTAACGTGGAAAGCAGGAGTGTAGAACGCCACATGAGAAAGACAAGGTACAACATACGGCTATGATTAAAGTGTCTAGAAGGCTAGTGCCTTCAACCTATAGCTGATTGATGCAAGTTGCTCAAATATTGTTTGCTTTCTCAGTAAAATGAGGGACTTCAAGTCAAGTTTGGGAGAAAGTTAATCACTTGGGACAAGGAAATCGGATATTATGTACAGCACTGGCTTTACGCTATACAATTCTACAGAAATGACGATAAAATGAATTAGGCTACTATTTGTCAAGTCGTGGTTAGGCTTGCAGTGAGGGGGTATGATAAGTAAAAAGTTCAATAAGACGCACCCCCACGCGACAGAATTACAGTGGCTAACATTTGTCAAGCATTCGTTTGCATTATTTTGTTGTCCGTCTTTAAGTCACCTGATCAAACCTCGGTGTCTTCATATAGGGATGTTAATTTTGCCATGAAAGTTTCTCTTTTTTACCATATTCTACAATCTTTCAAGCTTTTCTTTAGATTTAATTCAAAGGTTTTATTTTCTTCATAGCAAGGAAATACAGAACACGTAACTCGGACTTGACCCGTAACAAGGACACTACTACGCATCAACGCCTTCAGCTATCAAAACAATTTTAACCATTTGACTGTACTTCTATTTTTAACAAGTTTGGTCAATACGCTTCAGACAGCAGCGAATAAAGAATTGCGTCTTTTCAACTGGAGGGGTATTCTTTCCTACAGAGGGCCTCACGATAATGCTGTATGACCTAATTACAAAAGTTCGGGTTTTTTAAAGGTTTATTTTAAAATAAATTATGAAGGCTTCACATTTCTCCATTTCCAAATTGCTTACTCCTCACATTTCCTGCATCAAATGAATAGGACCGATGATATATAAACACTCCAATTAATTGGCCTCAGGAAATACGATCACTCGAAATTCTGAATGGACCCAAAACGAGAAAATATTCAGGACGAAACGTGCAAATGTGAATGCTACACGAAGCATTCTTCTTGGTATGAATAGTATTAATTAAAGGCTCACTGTCATTAATACTTTTATATCCTCTCCAACAAATCTGTAATTGGCCACAGTACTTTTTGATTGGTACAAAAGCGGGGTAAGGTCGACCTGTACCAGTGGTTTAGCCAGGATTTCTCTCACGAGAGGGGGGCATGCAGTATGTTGTGTGATCACCAGCCTGAGGGAGGGATCTGAGGGGTGCCCCTTCCCCTTTGATTTTTTAAATAGTAGGTGTCATTACATGCAATCTGGTGCCACATATGCTACCCTATGAAATAAAATTTTTTGTTCAAAAATTTACATCTTTTAGGTACTTAAAAAATCGGCATCATTGAAAGGGGGCATGGCCCCCTTAAATACGCCATTGACCTGTACTGTCGTATTGAAAAATTTTCCTTCCTTGACAGCAAAACAGCCAAACCGTCTTGTCGGCTGGCCCTTGCCCGGGATTAAAGGCTCCCAACGAAACCAGAAAACCCCAAAACTATATCGAATAGATCAGCTTAAAAATTTATGGTACAATGATATAGTAAAGATAAAAATGTACTATTTTTGTCTCCTGGCAAATTTCCATTTTTAACTATAGGAGAGGGGTAAGACCTCCCCACCGTGGAGCTGTAGCAACTCTTTCCTTTCCCCCTATGCTACACCTGTTCATGGTTAGACAGACTAGGTAGAATGGGGTGCTCAATTAGGATACAAATCAACAGGGTCTGCTTTATGGAACCGTGCAACTGCCGCCTACCGCAGTCCGTAAACCAGAGGGGTTTCAGATGGCCCTGGGCCCCGCGACCCCTTAGGGAGCTCGTCTAAAGCTCCTTGACCATATGTAATTAAAAACGCAAGCTACTGCACCGGTTGGCGTCTAAGCACAGTAGCGGAAATTTGTGTGAAATGGGGGTAATGTACCCTTGAGGCAAAGGTTACTGGGTGAAAAAGTAAAAGTCCAATGGGAGGAATTCCAAAAAAGTGGGGATTATATCCCCCTCTCCTGCCCAGGATTTCCGCCCATGCTTAAGTACCTTTTATTATTATAAAGAAATATCATGTAGTCTCCACCTAGAAAACAATCCATCTCCAGGACTGTATTGATTTTATTCACATTCGTGGTTTTATTACAAATTCTGCCCGAGTTTTGCTCAAATACAAAAGAGACTTTTTATGTTAAACAATCTTGTTACGGACATCAACCCCCTCCTGAGTACTTTTAACATTTGTGTTTTTTTCAAATATTACACACTGCACACATGAGTACATACGAGGCTCCACTCTCCAAATCCTCTTTAGCAGCTGTCAGTTAGCAACAATGCGTACCACGCTATACCTATCTATTAAGGTATATCTATTACCTATATTAAGTGTCAGAAATTTTCAAAGTATGGCAAAAGAAAGGGGATAAGATCCAAGCTATCATCATCTTCATCAACTTTATGTTATATATTTTCTTTATTTTAAGAAAAGCTTCTAAAAAGTTAAATTTTTCATAGATCCTGGGACTAATCAAATGAATTCGATTACTCTTTCAATGTATAACATTTGAATGTTACATAAGTAGAACATTTTCATCGTCAGGTATCCGATACAACAGAGTGGAATTCTTGCTGCTTAGCTCATAAATAGCGCCCCCTAATTTGTTCATATGTGCCATTGAAAGAAGTATGTTGCATTCTTGACTTGAAGGGCGATTTTGGTATTTGTCCGAGAAATTGGTCTGGTTTCAGGCTGAGATATTAACCCTTCGGCGAAGTAGGGGAAGTTGAGAGGATTGTTTTACAAGTTTGGAAATACTGTATTAGCAAAATTGATAATATCGTTTTTAGCACATTACCAGGCGACCTTACCAAATTTCATGGCAAATTGCTAGGAAATTTGGTAGGGTCGCTTGAGGCTATGCCAAGAGTGAAGTTTTTATTTTTGCTAATGGCAAACCAATTTGGGTGGCTACCCATGGTTTGAGAATCAGAGTCTAAGCAATGCCTTGAGTTTCAGTTAAATATGGTACTGAATCGGCAGCGTCGTTAGATACAATTTATTTTCAATTATTTAAAATGGGTAAATGCAGTCACCCAAATTTTAAATTAATACACTCCATTATGCAAATCATGTAGGACATCTCTGGGTGAAAAATTAAGTCTCAGGATGGATATATTTTTCTTCATAATGCATCGTCAAATGCAAAGATTTCCCCCTAATTTTGATGTATTAAGCTATTCCTCTCGTCAAGCCGCTGTAGTTTTAAGCGGTTGGGATCCAGAAGTCCGCCAGTGTTTCAGCTAGGACGTTTTCTCAATGGCACATTTACTGATCTGTGGCCTGGTGGAGGGGTGTCCCCCTCCCTTTGGGAATTTTTGGAATTTGAAAGGTGCCTAGATTGCAAATGGTGCAATATTTGAGTGGATTTCTGCCCTAATGAGAAACCTCAAAATTTACACCCGGGTAGAATTTGCTTGTCAGATTTTTATTGTGCGACATTTGTCGCCGTTTATGCGACATTGTCGCACAAATAGGGGCTGGCTAAAACACTGGGCTCGCCTTAAGGCAACTGGTGGGGGTCAAGGGGGCGAAGCCCCCGGAAGCTCCGAGGTTTAAGCATAATCTCTGGGTAAAAACTTAAGTCTCATGCAGGATAAGTATACTTTGGTTCATAATACATTATCCAATGTAAAGATTCCGGATAATTTTAATGTGTTAGGCTATTCGTCCCGTCATGCCACTATACTTGAGGAGCTGAACATGTCTTTTAGAATTGGAACACTATGCGTTCAGCATTTGAACACTAGACGCGTCAGGCGTTCAAATACGGTAAGTGTTCAAATAGGCGTCCGGCGTTCAAAAAGGGAGAAAAAGTGTTCAGAATCTTAACACAAGCGTTCAAAATATGCTTTGAACGCCAGGACGGGTTCTGTATCTATTTCATTTTGGTGTTCAAAAGTTAAAAGCCTAAAACTGCAGTGAAGGGAAGACACGCGCGGCACGCATTATTTTTTTCCCAGGATGTTTGTGGGTAAACCGGATCCTCGGGAGTTTGCAAAATGTGTTTGAAGTCAAGGTTAGGGTTTAGAAAACGAGCGAAGGATGCCTGCTCCATGGGTAATAGAGTACTGCTCCCCATGGTGATTATAAAAGTGAGGAATTATGTGCAGAAAGTGGTTTTTCAAGAATGTCATATGACCCGAAATAGTGCGCCTATATGGGAGCCTTTAATTCCCTTCAGGGGTGGCGCCAGGATTTGCTCGGCAGGGAGGCCAAGCTCCTCGACGGGGGGCCAACAACCCAAAGCCTCAACGAGGCCGATAGAGTGCCGAAACGACGTTTGAAGGAAAAATTTTGCGCGCGAGGTGCGCCGAAAATTATAGGCTCTATTTCGAGAAAATTTGGAAATATTGGGCTTTTACCATGGGAAATTTGAAAACAGTTGGGTTTTTAGAGAATAAAATTGGAAAATTTGTGGGTTTTATTGAAGAATTTGCCCTGATTTAGACCAAAATTAAGTAAATCGTGGGGCGACTGGCCGTTGTCGGGGACTACATATTTTATCATATACATAACAGCTCCCCGACGAAATCGGAGAATTTCCCCGACGGGGGGCAGCCTTCCCCGACGGGGGCCATGGCCCCCTGCCCCCACCTGGCGCCATCACTGATTCCCTTTCTTTCTCCGAGTTGCCGACGGACTCAGTCACTCGTCCACTTACACCGCCGGCCGTTGATATGGCCGTATACGGCCGTCACATGCATAATCAATTTGCCGACGGGCCTTCAACTTGAATGGGTCAATTAGATGAAGAGCTGAAAATCGAAATAGCCGATAACAGACTGGCCACGCGCTCCCGTTCTCTCTTTCTCTTTTTCCTTTCATTCTCCGTCTTCATCTTTACTCTCTTCCTTTCCTTTCCCTTCTCTCTTTTTTTCCTCCTTTCCTCTTCTTTTCCTTTCCCTTTCCCCTTTTTGCCGACAGACCGAAAATTTGCCGACGGCGACCAAATATTGGGGGGTGTGGCACCCCCAAACCCCCGCTCGCTACGGCCCTGTTCAGGCTGACAATTATTGGTGGTTCTATCCCCCTCCTCCTTGCTCTCTGTTCCGACGGCCTTGTGTAAGTGATCTGAATCATCCTGAAAAATCCTTGTCAAGGAAATAGGAACTTTTTAAGACTTCGCGAACGTTCTAAATTAGGCCGTGCCACTGCTTCAAAGTTTAACAAGGATATTGAAGATACTAAAGGGGTCTACATGGAATCAATTCTTTGACATCTGAAACAAAGTTATAGTAAGAATTCCACTAGTATTATCATGTTATGGCACCCAGAAGAAGGCGTCACGTAAGGTGCGGACCACTAATTCAATGTTTCTACTTCGAAAAATATTGACTGACAAATTTAATCCCTTGAAAATTTTGAGTAGATCGTTCTTTACTGTTTTGCTTACTAAATATGATCATTTTTTTTTTAATTTGTTGTAGGAAGTGAGCTGAAATACAGACTGTGCAAAAGTCAAGGCAATTTGACTAATTTTAGTACCATTTTTTATTGTATTACTACGCTCCGTGAAGTACAATCTTTAAGTAGAGATCAGGGTTGGAAACATGTAACTATCATTCAAACCCTGCTAGTTCAAAGTTTCAATGGTCATACTATAAAAATGTGAAAAAGTCAAAAGAGCCCTAACTGTGAGCTTTCACCAGAGGGTCAAGGTTCAGAACTTTTATAACGATCTATGGGGCGGAGAACTGATCTGATGTAGTGCGTAATGGGGCAATAATTAATAGTGGTTTGCCACCTATTACTGTAGGTACTTGATGTATTATATTTAAAAATGAGTGGCGCTGTTGAACAATACCGTACAGAGCCTTATACGGTTCTGACAGTGTTAAAAAGCCACCAGTTATTATGCGACTAAGCTTACAATTTATTCGGTTTAGAGTTTGTTTCGTTTGTTGTTTTTATCTCAGCACTGACATTGACTAGTAGTTACCTCTTTCCCACACAAATGTATGGGTAAAGTATTATTTCTTGTATGTGATTCTCTCTGGTTTTAGGAAATATTACATTGTACCAATAAGTATATTTTAAGTACCGTGTTATGAAATATCTTAATTGAGGTAGCACCCTGAGTTGTTACAAACAGATAACGACAAAGTGTAGGGGGTCCCCAAGACATGTGAACAGGGCCGGGATTTGATGTCAGAAAGTGTGGGCAAAACCCAGCCGTCCCAACGACGCCGAAGGCTCCTCGGGGAGCGCTCTCATGAGGGCCTGTGACCCAGGGGGTCGCCGTAGAGCCCCTGGTGGGAGCCCAGGAGCAACGCCCGGGTGGTGGTCCAATGAGCGAAGGCTCGGAAGCTCTGAAGTATTTAAAAATAGCTTTTGGCTATCTTAAAACTCATCGGATGTGCACTAAACAGATAACACAAACCACATTGTGACCATGCATTTTAATAATAGCCTTAAGTTACTCAGAATAACAGGTACCGTAGTTTTTATGATAAAGAGGGTTTGGTTTGTGTGTAGTTAAAAATGATAATGGAAGAGCTTGTACCAAGTTATAGAACACACAAGACGTTCTACAGGCAGTAACCACGAAACAATATTAAAAACGGATGCCGACGAAGAAAACAGCGCTATTTAAGATATTTTTATTGTAGCCTATCGTTTTTATTTTTTAGTGTAATATTATCCATGAACTATACAAGATTATCCTATATTCCCCAGTCACTATTCTTTCTTTTATGTTTCATTTTTTGTCCATAGTCTGGGACATGGGACCACTCAAAATTTTATTACTGTTAAAAAAATATGATAGTTCCGAAAACTCAGGTTTAAGCATAAGTTTGTAAGGATGATCAAAGTTTGAGGGTTATCGGTATTTAAAACTTTCC
Organism: Holothuria leucospilota; assembly: GCA_029531755.1. Classification (NCBI taxonomy): domain Eukaryota; kingdom Metazoa; phylum Echinodermata; class Holothuroidea; order Aspidochirotida; family Holothuriidae; genus Holothuria; species Holothuria leucospilota. The sequence goes on along the minus strand of CM055969.1, from coordinate 36,258,731 downwards.
AAAATCAATAAAATGTTATGGGTAGTTCTCACAAAGATATGGCCATGGACGTCCAAAGTAAAATGGTAAGCAATTTTCACTGGATTCTGCAAGTTTGCAAGGTGTAGCTGGAGAAGCCTTTAACCACAAGCACTGTAGGCACGAAGACGGAGACTGGGGACTGAGAGTCCTTTCTTATATGTTATATTTCCTAAATTTGATGGCTTTTGCAGCCATTCTGAACGTTTTTAGAGAAAATCCTGCGTCCCCTGATATAATTTGAAAAGCTGAAGACATATTTTTACTTATGATGATTGCAAATTTAAGATGGTGATCGTCGGTCAATTTGATGAGGATGGTGGTAGTTGGTGGGTAAAGTGAAGAGAGGAAGGTTTGCAAGGGTATTGGAATTAGTAATTTACTCAAACTTTCCTACAGGATGTAATAACTAGGGAATTCCACAAAAGTTTTCTAACGGAAAGCAGTACTAACGTGACACCTAATTATATTAAATTTACGCGAATCAAGGCGACATTTTGTGAGAATTTTCATTCCCTTTACAAGGGTACGTTTCTGAATTGTGTATGCAAGGACTACAATGCGTGTAATGACATATTTAGAACTGTCAGTGACCCTCATTTCAGCGCTTCAAGTCACAAAAGAGTGGAGGGGAGCCAAAGCCCATGCTTTGAAAGTAATTTTAATTAAGGTACCAAACAAAATTTTTCTTGCCTCCCCACCTTTGAGCTCCGCCACGGTATTACAGTAATGAGTTTCATGGCGGGCCGCGAGAAGGGCCCCGATAAAAAAAATTCTGGCATTTTTATGGTATTTGATATTTATGTTCTTCTTATTTTTACATTGTAAACTTAACGATAATATTGAAAAGTTCCTCATATACTTGTCATAATTTCTCTGATCTCGCTTCCTTTCGTTATTTTTTTATTTTTATTTTCTGAAAAAGTGGGGGACAAGTGCCCCTTGACCCCCCCCCCACCCGTCATAATCCCGTCTATGCATGTATATACACTTTTCAGTGCATGTGGTTGATCATTTTGTCGTTATAACACATGTCATGGGCAGTTTCCGTGGCCAAAGGAAGTGCAGCTTAGCAGAAGAGCATAGCTGTCTTTCCGTCATTTTCAAATAAATTATTTTCATTGTGACTTTTGATGCAATGCGGCTAATGCTCTGTTCCATAAGATACACTGCATCTTTATTGGCACAATCGAAACTTTCTGAAGACGCCAGAAATGACACACACCGAAAAGTAGGTTTTCCACTTATAACCAATGAATGAACATTCATTTGTTATGAGCAATGCAAATCTGATAAAAACCGCATCATTGTGTGAAGAATCTGAGTCACAAATTATAAAGTTTTTTTTTTTTATAAAGTTTTTTTTTTATACTCAACTCTATGATTCAAAAACTACAGTGGTATGGTGTTTAGCCAAGACGATGCCATCGTGGGATTTTATTTATAATTCTGTTTGATCTTTAAAGGAGCTCTACATGAATAATTCTCCACATTAAACTGATATAATTAATATCAGGAGTCTAACGTTACCGTCTCAACACTGGAACACTTGAATTGTGCATACTGCTGACATAATATTGGGGCGTACATCCTTTACAAAAATGGAGGACAAGACTCAAAATTTTCAAGTGTCGCAAAGTGTGATGGCGTGGAGTCGGCCAGGGTAATGGCTCACTTTTGCAGAGAGAGCATGCTATCTGGTGACTTTATCACTTACACTCCGTCTTGGGCAAGTGGGAAAGACTAAGTGAAAGTACGCCGTAACAAAGGGTTACCCCGACTATGGTGCATCAGGTGTGAGACAAACCATGCAAACCGACCGGCATGCTCCATTCGTCCCGGCTTTAGGGCGGCCCCGCGGGCTTCACCCTACTGCAATATACGTACATGGTTGGAAATAAGGCCTAGCCTAGAGAGGACAAGCACCTGAATAGTGTAGGTGATCATTTTTACAAGATAGATTTTCGTGCTTGTCCAAATCTTAGACATGGTCACATGTTACTAGACAGTCAGATGTTGCACTCGACCTGTTATCTACGGAGAATCGAAATTACAGACACCCCTTCTTCATACCTTGGTATTACTTTTATGATCTATACTCATATTAATATGTAAGGTAACCGGAGCGTTCTCTACATTGAATTAGAGTATCAGTTTTAGAGTGTAACTTAAGTCTAAACTCTCCAATAAATATATCGTAGAGGGTAGAAAATAAACTTTTCTGGTCTACCACTCCACTTCATAAATTCTGCTGTTGCTGAAATGTAAACCGTAAAAAATCACTTTTTCAAAATATTCTATTACACGACAATTTGTGTCCTTCTTGTACAAGTGACACTACCTTATTTTACTTCCTTTTAAATTAAATATGTTTAGAAGACCTTGAAAATTGCCTTTTTCTTGCCCGGTCTTTCTAAAACAATATGACAGTGACAGTAAGCTTCAAAAAGAACAAAGAAAAACAAAAGGAATTCATTCAAGTAGTACAAGAAAGTCATCACAAATTATCGCGCGATCGACCGTTTTCCATTGAGTGACTAAATTGGGACATTTGGTATCTTGGCACAAGAAAATCATGAAAACGGGTGTTTGGCGAAGGAGTCAGTTTCCAACCCCGAATTTTTTGAGTATATGAGTATATGTATACACTTTAAGTTTAAGTGTACCATTCTACACAGAGAGAATTATATATATATATATATATATATATATATATATATATATATATATATATATATATATATATATATATATATATATATATATATATATATATATATATATATATATATATATATATATATCGTAGTAGGTAGAGAGACGTAGCGACTTTAATATATATTCTGCTATATATACATTTTATCTTCAGTCGAAGGTGATTTTTCAAAAACGTAAAGCCATTACGGGCCTCACAGAGGGGACTTGGGGGCGATAAGCAGCCTTTAGGACCTCGTTCAAGTATCGTAAATCGCAAGGCGACTAAGCCTTGTTAGCTGACTAGGTGACTCATGGAAACCTGTCACATTTGAAGAGTGCGGTTTCTGATCCACAAAAAATTAGACCTTACTGTGTTTTCTGCCACTCTTACTTCTCATTCACCTTTTGAAAATTAGTCTCTAATTTAAAATTAAAACGTTTTAGTTATAAAACGACCGTGAGAGATGACTTGTACAGGCTACAAGGTTGCAGGGGCTTCAGACAGACCAATGTTAAGTTTGTCAGTCAATGGAGGTATGATTGGTGGTAGGTGGACTACCTGAAGGCTACACAAATGTTGGCACTTCTAGTGATAACAGACGCGTATCCAGGGGCGGTGGGGCTAGGCCCCGGGTTAAAAAACGTTGGTTCACTCTCCCATATGTCGCTACATCCGTCGTTTGTCAAAACTGGAGCCACACCCCTAGGATAAAATCATGCATACGCCGATGAACAAGGCTGCAGGTAACGAAACTAAAAGGATTCCTTTTATTTTAACTTACACTCGAAATTCGGTCTGCATTGTGGCCTCTGGATCCTTGTACATATATATATATATATATATATATATATATATATATATATATATATATATATATATATATATATATTGTTACGGCTTGTGGTCGCGAGTCAAACCAATAACAGCGAAAGATCACAGAAGAACGAGATTAAAATTCAACAACTTAATGATTATTTACAATCTCCTTATCTTACTTAAATTTACAATAATTAATTAGATTTACTTACAATCCTTTACTCAATATTTGCCTGGTCTGGTCCAAGGGCTGGTAGTGCATGCACGTTGACGATGGCACAGTGGTAGACCTGCAGCGTGCTGTAGCGTAGGAACTGGTTCCACGAGCGAATAACGACAAGGCTAGCGATGATGGATGATAACAATCTCAATACACAGCGTAGAAACGGCGTAAGGCAATTTGTCAGTGGCTGGCTTATGATATCTCAGCAGTATGATAGTCTGGTCTCGTTGATGTCTCTCGATGAAGTTAGTATTAGGGTATCTCTCAATGTCTCTCTCCGCCACAACAACTGTTGAACTGCCTTTTATATGCTAGGCTTTTATTCGAGAACTCTCCAGAATTTAACAGAAACTTCTAGTGTACACAGTCCAGTAATTACGAGAACGTTCCTTAATAGAAACTTCTAGAACACACAGTAGTTGTAATTGGGACATAACGTAAACAGTTCTTACTTCTAGACAGTTCTAGAAAGGCTGCGTTGAAGTTGGACGTCTCTGGAACTTTCCACTCGCTCGTTGATGGATTCAATCCGGTGTTCCTGACGGGTCGTCTTGTAACACTCCCCCCCTTGAAAAAGTTTTGGACGTCTCGGACAAAACTTAAGTTACGATATTTACAATGTACAACTTTACAGCAATAACTACAGTATGTATAGCATGTAGTCCAATATTCAATGGAAGGTATAATCATAACATACAACTTGTCTTGCAAGGTGATGATAATACATGAATACAGCAACATCATCAATACACATTGTGCCATAGTTAACACAAAATTTCAAAACTTACAGTGATATCTTCAACATACTGCATCAAATCAAATTCTTGACAAAGAGTCTGGTACAACATTGTCTTTCCCTTTAATGTGCTTAATATCTACATTATATGATTGCAGAAATAAACTCCACCTCATCAATCTTTGATTTTTGTTCTTCATCTTAGATAAAAATGTCAAAGGGTTATGATCAGTGTATACAGTGATAGGGAAACTAGTAGTTCCCAAATAAACATCAAAGTGTTGAAGACCAAGTATCAAAGCTAATGTCTCTTTTTCAATTGTTGAATAATTTTTCTGGTGTTTGTCAAATTTCTTAGAATAATAACAAACAGGGTGATCAACACCATGCTCATCAGCTTGAAGCAAAACTGCTCCTATGCCATTGTCACTGGCATCCACTGCCAACTTAAATTGTTTTTCAAAATCTGGAGCGATCAACACTGGTGAACTCATTAGTGCCTTTTTCAATAATTCAAATGCTGCTTGGCAATTATCCGTCCAATCAAACTTTTCATTTTTCTTTAACAATTTTGTCAGTGGTGCAGCAATGTCAGAGAAATTCGGACAAAAACGTCTGTAGTAACCAGCCATGCCTAGGAAGCGCATGAGCTGCCTTTTATCAGTTGGGGCAGGGAATTTGTCAATGCCCTCAACTTTAGCCTTAATTGGTCTAACTTTACCCTGACCAACCACATGCCCTAAGTACACCACATGGGCACAAGCAATCTCACTTTTGACCAAATTGACAGTCAAATTAGCTTTGGCAAGCTTGTCAAATAATGCCTTAACATGTTGTACATGTTCATCCCACGAGTTGCTGTACACAATAAGGTCATCAACATATACTTCACAATTTTCTAAATTTGACGTAAGATTATTTACTAAGCGTTTAAAGGTCATCTGTGAATTTTTCATACCAAACGGCATAACCTTATACTGAAATAAACCATCTGGCGTCACGAATGCCGAGATTTTCCGAGCCCTCTCAGTGAGTGGTATCTCCCAGTACCCCTTTAGTAAGTCAAACTTTGACACATACGTAGCTTTCCCAATCCTATCAATACAATCATCGATGCGGGGTATCGGATAGGAATCCGTTCTTGTGACCACATTCACCTTTCGGTAATCAGTACAAAATCTGTACCCACCGTCTGGCTTGGGGACCAATATACAAGGGGAAGACCATTCACTATTACTAGGTTCTATAATGTCATGGTCTAACATATACCGAACCTCATCCCTGAGATGTTGTCGTTTTCTAGGGTTAACTCGGTAAGGATGCTGCTTGATTGGTGTGGCATCTCCCACATCAACATCATGTTCAATCAAACTTGTCCTAGTAGGATCATCTGAGAACAAGCATGCATATTCATAGATTAATGATTTCATTTCTGACTTTTCTTTGTGATCCAGATGACTTAATTTCTGGTCGAGATTTTTCAACATATCAGAATTTTGTAACTTAATACACATGTCAGGAACATTATTAGCCTTGATCTCATCATTACTGAGTTCATGATCAGCATTGATAATACACACTTGATCACCTGTATCATTATTGTTACTATTTACAGCATGTACACTTTCATCCTTAGAAATGTCACAATCTTCTCTTTCAAAATATTTCTTCATCATATTAATATGACATACTCTTTTAGATTTACGCTTGTCAGGTGTCAAAATGACGTAATCTGTGTCACTAACTTTTCTCTCAATGACATAAGGTCCTTGAAAGCGAGCTTGAAGTGGCTGACCAGAAACAGGTAAAAACACTAGCACCTTATCACCAGGTTTAAACTCTCTTTTCACAGTGGTCTTGTCATACCACGCTTTCATTTTCTTCTGAGAGTGTCTCAGATTTTCCTGAGCAAGTTCACATGCTCCATTAAGACGATCTTTAAAGCGGGATACATAATCAAGTAGATGTATGTCTTCACCTGGATCTGATAACCACTTCTCCTTTAACAATTTCAATGGTCCACAAACTGTGTGTCCAAAGACAAGTTCAAATGGACTGAACCCAAGTGACTCTTGTATAGATTCCCTGGCAGCAAACATTACAAATGGAATGCCTTCATCCCAATCTCTCTCATTATCATGACAATATGTCTTTAACATATTCTTCAATGTTTGGTGAAACCTTTCTAAAGCCCCTTGGCTTTCCGGATGATAAGCCGAAGACTTAATTTGGTCTATGCCTAACTCATACAACATCTGCTGGAATACAGTTGACATGAAATTAGACCCTTGATCTGATTGGATCTCTTTTGGCAACCCAAACAATGTGAAAAATTTAAGTAAAGCTTGTAAGACTGTCCGAGCCTTAATATTCCTCAGAGGTATTGCCTCTGGAAACCTTGTAGAAGCACACATAATGGTTAATATATACTGATGTCCTGCCCTACTCTTAGGTAGGGGACCTACACAATCAATGATGACTCTACTAAACGGCTCTTCAAAAGCAGGAATTGGCTTTAAGGGTGCAGCCGGAATATTCTGATTCGGCTTCCCAACCATTTGACATGAGTGACAGGTCTTACAAAATTTGGCCACATCACTTTTAAGTTTTGGCCAATAAAAGTGATTTAGAATTCTGTGGTAAGTCTTATTGACTCCTAGGTGCCCTGCAAATGGCATTTCATGAGCATTGCTCAGTATTTCCCTTCTATAGGTCCTAGGTACCACAATTTGATGGTAAATTCTCCACTCTTCATCCAATAGTGCATCAGGTGGTCGCCATTTACGCATCAAAATATTGTTTTTCAAATAAAAGCAGACTGGGACGTCTTTCGATTCATCCTCAGTGAGTGCACCAGCTATTAATGGCTGAAGCTCTTCATCATGTTGTTGTTGGACTGACAACTGGTCTCTGTGGAGTGTGTCAGACATTTTTGATTTTTCCTGTTCTACCCCCTCACTATGTGTGGGGCCAGGAGACTCACAATCCTGACTATCATTAAGATTAGTCATAAAAGATTGGCTGAGATCATACCAAGAATCTTCACTTCCATGAATATTTTTACTAGAATCTTTTTCAGACTCTGACTCCTCTTTTGGGAGTGTTGTTCCATTTTTAGGAACTAATTCCTCAATTTTAGAGGGCGGATGATTAAGTTTATCATCCTTATTTTCGGAAATCATACCCTCATTTTTAGAGAGTGGATGTTTAACATTATCATCCTTACATGATTCCCTACTTGTTCCACTTTTGGGAACTGTATCCTCACTTTTGGAGGGTGGATGTTTAAGATTATCGTCCACGGCGAGCTTTTGTGACATAGCTCTAGTGACAGCACAGGCAGGGAATAAATTTGGAAATTCCTTTTCTAATTGCTCTGTGTTGTTATAATCACATGGTTTATCTGTCAAAATTGCATTGGCTACTACCTTTCCACCAGCTAGATCATTGCCTAGCAACAGAGATACCCCCTTTACAGGTAGAGTAGGTCTGACCCCTACTATGACCGACCCAGAAACTAAATCTGACTTCAAATTAATTTTGTGGAGAGGGACAGAAATAAATCCACACTCAACCCCCTGAATTAGTACATTTGCCCCTGTGGAAGTAGAGTCCGATAATGGCAAAACTCCATCAAGAAGCAACGACTGAGTTGCGCCTGTATCACGCAAAATTTTAATTTTGACGGGTGGATGAGCTGAATTCCCATCTAGGGAAATAAACCCCTCAGACACGAATGGAAGGTATTCTTCCTTAATTTTGTCGTTAGAATTAGGCCGTAAAGTCACGACTACCTCAGAAGAATTCTCTGCAATGGCTAAGGCATTGGAGGCTGTTTCAGTCTCCTTTAATTTTGCCAATGTGAAGCAATTTGCCATTGTGTGGCCCTTTTTGTGACAGAAACCACAAGTTATGTCTTTAAAGGCAGCTTTGTTTGAGCTGACCTGGTCGTTCTTTTGACGACTTGAATCTGGTTGTTTTTTACCAGAATTTGTTGGAGAGATAGAACCAGACTGAGATCCACTGTTACTTGTTGTGCCACTACTGTTACTACTGTTGCCATATTTCTTATTTGGCCTATTAAACTGACCCTTGTTTTGAGTCTGACCCACTTTACCAAACTTATGGGTAAGTGCATACTGATCAGCCAAATTTGCAACTTCCTTCAATTTGTCAGCCTTATTTTCCTCAAGGTGAGTCTTAATGTCATCATTCACACACCGTTTGAATTCCTCGACTAGCATCAGTTGTCTTAAAGTGTCAAATGTGGAGACCTTTTTGGAAGCACACCATCTATCGAAATGCCTTTCTTTTTGATAAGCAAAACTCTACATATGTTTGTGTATCCGCCTTACGATACTTTCTGAATTTTTGGCGATAAGCTTCGGGCACCAATTCATAGGCTTGTAATATGGCCTTTTTAACCTTATCATAATCCATACTGTCCTCTATTGACAGAGCGGAATACACTTCTTGAGCCTTGCCTGTGAAATTACTCTGGATGAGTATGGACCATTTATCTCTTGGCCACTTTAGTTGCTCACCCAGCTTTTCGAAATGGTTGAAGAATTTCTCCACATTATCCTCCTGAAATTTGGGGACAAATTTACGTGCTTAGAAACATCGAATCCCCCAGTATCCAAGCCTATTTTAGGGTCTGAGGCTTTTATGACCCCTAACTCTAGTTGCTTCAACCTAAATTCATGTTCTCTTGCCTCTTTTTCCCTTTGCATTTGCATTTGCATTTCTCTTTCCTCTTTTTCCTTTTGCATTTGCATTTCTCTTTCCTCTTTTTCCTTTTGGATTTGCATTTCTCTTTCCTTTCTTTCCCTTTCTCTTTCCTCTCTTTCCCTTTCTCTTTCCATTTCTTTTAATCTAATCTCCTTATTCATTTCTATTTCAAGCCTTTTCAATTCAAATGTGTTGTCAGTTGGCACAGTGATAGCTGTTTCCAATACTGTACTAGGCAGGATACTTTCATCCACAAGATATTCTAGAACATATCTTTTAATCTCGTCTTTCCGCATTAAAGGCTGAAATTCAATGCCATAATGTTTTGCGACCTTTACAATCTCAGACTTCTTTAATGAATCTAGTTCCTCGACTGAGGGACTAGCCACGAATTTATCTAAGTTGAATGGCATTTTGAAGTTGTTTACGATTTACAACAGAATTTCTCGAATTTTCTAGTACTTTTCGTTCCCGGATGTTAGGCCACCAATTCTGTTACGGCTTGTGGTCGCGAGTCAAACCAATAACAGCGAAAGATCACAGAAGAACGAGATTAAAATTCAACAACTTAATGATTATTTACAATCTCCTTATCTTACTTAAATTTACAATAATTAATTAGATTTACTTACAATCCTTTACTCAATATTTGCCTGGTCTGGTCCAAGGGCTGGTAGTGCATGCACGTTGACGATGGCACAGTGGTAGACCTGCAGCGTGCTGTAGCGTAGGAACTGGTTCCACGAGCGAATAACGACAAGGCTAGCGATGATGGATGATAACAATCTCAATACACAGCGTAGAAACGGCGTAAGGCAATTTGTCAGTGGCTGGCTTATGATATCTCAGCAGTATGATAGTCTGGTCTCGTTGATGTCTCTCGATGAAGTTAGTATTAGGGTATCTCTCAATGTCTCTCTCCGCCACAACAACTGTTGAACTGCCTTTTATATGCTAGGCTTTTATTCGAGAACTCTCCAGAATTTAACAGAAACTTCTAGTGTACACAGTCCAGTAATTACGAGAACGTTCCTTAATAGAAACTTCTAGAACACACAGTAGTTGTAATTGGGACATAACGTAAACAGTTCTTACTTCTAGACAGTTCTAGAAAGGCTGCGTTGAAGTTGGACGTCTCTGGAACTTTCCACTCGCTCGTTGATGGATTCAATCCGGTGTTCCTGACGGGTCGTCTTGTAACAATATATATATATATATATATATTCAGAGTACAGGTACTGGTAGCAACAATATTCCTCTTTGTGGCTTCTGGATCCTTTAAACCTGCCACAGATAAGAAGATAGGAGTTTCCCTTTTGACATTCTACTCAAAATACCTTTTGCCATAGCTGAAGAATATAAGACAAAACGTTGCCTAAAATAACTTCAACTTCCACCATTTTTATAAAATGAGTAGAACATCTTTGTCACAGGTTGAGTGCATCCTTTCAACAACACGGTATACACTTGCGCCCTCCAACAATATGAGGGCTTAATTTGTCAGACTGTATTTTGGAGTTGAGGAAATATCCTGACTTAATGTTATGCTATACTATTATCCTCCTATAATTCCGAAGACCGTAGAGAAAACGCCAAGAGACACTTGGTCAAGTATTAAAGAACCTTTTTCTTCTTTTGACAAATGTACACCTTGAAACGAAGACAATAGTCACCTATTGTTGCCAGTCTTACGGGTGCCCCTAAGCGGCTTAATCCATTGTGACGTTGGGAAGAAAGTATTTTGAAATCAGTTTGTTTTTTTAAACATTTATTCCAGACTGGTTTTCCAGTAGAAAGAAGAGTTGCTTTGGAAAGATAGGACCTTTCATGCCAAATTCTGAATACATGAAATATGGAATTCGTTTTAAATCGAAAACGGAATATATCCAAAAATATCAAATCAACTGCAACCGAAAGTTACTTAAGGAAGGGAGGGGGCGCTGACCAGATTATGTGGTTTATATGCCACAGTATAGAATTTCCGTTACCTGATGGGTAAATTACAGTATAGGGATCTGATTAACAGAAGAGGGCCTAGAGTCAAGACGAAAATGTGTGAACACACAAGTGTCGATAAAAGCTCGAAAAAAAGAAAGAAAGAAAAAACAGGAGGAACAACCTCAATAACTCAGATGGTGTATGTGATTAAGACTAAAAGGACAATGAGAAAAACACACTGCCAAGCCTCCCCGTGGACTTGAACTCGCGTACCTAGTATCCGGAGGCAAGAGCCTCACCCACTGACCTATATGGGCAGGCTGATTACGTTTTGATATATTTTAATACTGGTACTCTATTATTAAACGTTATGACGAGCCAGTAGATCATGTAGATGTCTGCGTTCCAGATTTCGGACACTTCTGTCAGTAGATTAAAGATTGTAAAGATATGTGTTCACTTTAGCAGTGTTTTGCCATCAGAGCTGCAGATAATAGCCTTATAGTTGAAGAAAACAAAATTGTGTTGCTTGCGTTATATAATACAATTTTTGGGAGAGGAGCTTAGTATAGACCATGCTGCTTAAAGCATGTGCTTCATTTGAGATTCAAAAGTGGTAGTTGTTAAGACGAAGGAACCTTTTTCCAATTTTCCCCTGAACTTTTTTTTCATTAGTTTAAATAACATCTATCCGCTTTGCAAAATTACATTTTGAGTGAAGCGTCAAAAGCGGGCACGAACCGCCATCCTATATCTCTTGTCGTGGCTCAATATTTCATTTGTCATGTTACATTATAGAAAACACACAATGGTCTTTAAGGCTTCCAGACAGACATGGGTGGCGATCCCGGTGGGGACAAGGGGACATGTCTCCCATGATATTTGAGAACTCTCCCATTGACTTTGATTTTTCACACAGTAAATTACTTGAAAATAAGGTCATTCCCACCCCTCCCCCAATATTGAGAACAAATGGCCGCCCTTGCAGACAGACCAATGTTAAGTTAACAAGTCAATGGATAAATGATTGGTGGTACATTACATGCGCTACTGAAAGTTACAGAAATATTAGCACCTCTAGTGCTCACAGACGCGTAGCAAGGGAAGTGTTTGGGCGGCCCAGGTTAAATAAAAAACGTTGCTACACTCTCCCATAGGTCGTCACACTTGGCGTTTGTAAAAAAATTAGGTCACGCCCCCCCCCCCCGGTTAAAAAAATCATACAAACGCGGATTGTGTAAAAGTGTAGTTTCCGAAAACAGTTTGCTACAAGAGGTTAGAACTGCACCACCATTGCTGACCAGGAGAAATTTACTCAGGGGGTAAGATAAATTCCAGGGGGTGAAAATATTTTTAGGGGGAAAGAATGCTAAATGCATTAAATCAATAGTAATTATTAATTTTCTAGGGTAAACCGTCTCCTCTGCCCCCACCCCAGCCCTTGGCTATGGATCTGCACCATTGTGGACACAGGTGCAAATCAGGTTTGACTTTCATCTTGCTGGGAACTTCAAAACGTTTGAAGAAAATTTCGTCAACATGTTACACGCATCTACTTTGGATGATAAGCTTAACAATTCATTATTCGCAACAGGTCACTGAGATTATGACTCAATAACAGCACCTTACATAAGTAGGTCAATTATAATCATATAAACTTTTTTTTTCATTTCTTGTTTGATTGTCAAATACACTCTTCAAACTTCAAATTTTACATCGCACGAACTTCTAGAGTATGGTTTCATTGTTGCTGGCCTATACACTTCAATAGCCTCTCAAAATATGATAGTTTCCTCTTATTAAGTTGGTCCCTGCAATGGTTATTCTATACACAAACGTGATAAGTCCTTCCTTTGTCGTCAATCCTTCCTTTATTGTCAGTCATACTGTAATTCATGTAAAAAATATTCTTCCACTGATTGAAACTAGGTTATTTCTACAAGCTTCTCGTTTATTTCTTGCAAGCTAAATAAAGCAATATTTTCTGGGTGATTGCGCTACTTTTTAGCGCTTTTTAAAGAAGATTGGATATCCAACAAGAAGATCGGTAGCCAGTATATAGAACATGAAGGCATGAAGAATATTTCCCAAATATCTTGAAGAAAAAATAAACCCGTTCAGATATTTTGCAAGAGGAGTACACTCTAAATGCAAAAGAGTGAAATTCACTCCAAAAGAGACTGTAGTTTGACGTATATAGGACTACTAACCTAGTGGTACTTATGCATATATTTTTCTGTGGTACTGTTCAATCGAAATTCCTCACTCCAGAGCTTATGAGATCACTTCATTCTTCGTTGAACAAACAGCTGACTTTTTGACCGAACATACTAATGCCTAGGTTCTCAAGTGGAGGGCCATTTGAACGTGACACCCATTAATGTGGACCGAGCAAGACTGGAGGAGTCGGACAATTTTTACGTGCAATTAAGGCTGAGTGCAATCTAGAGCATTTGGATGCCACGTTTTCTCTCATAGGCCAACTGGCGATTCGCACATGGTAGACACAAAAGTCTGGTTACAAATTGATGGTTAAAGTTGGATAGCCTCCAATTCAAAGCGTTGGGATGCCAATTTATCACCCGTAATCTTGACCCACACCTGGTAGGCGCAGAGTTCCTATGACAAATTCGTGTTAAGTTATGCCACATATTCTCCCAAAATTTTGGTTACAAATTTGCGTAATAAAGTGCGTTTTCCTGCTGTGTAGCGCGTTTGGAATACAATTTTTCTCACCGTCAGCCTCAACCGTGGTGAGGCTGAGGTCCGACATCTTTGATCCATTACGGCTCCGCCCCTTGTAAGGAAACACCTCCAAAATTAAAAAACCTATAGACTCGCCACTTTTGCTGAGCGGGCACTTTCAGAGCTCTGATGTGTGGGCTTCGCCCTCATGAAGTGGTCCCTTTCCTTTGACCCTGTATTCGCCTTTGCTGGTTACCGGTACTACAACAATGATAAAGCATAAACTCAAAGATATGTGGCCCTCGTCCGAAACTTACTTAAGAACCCGTGTAGGCCCTATTAATGTAACTACACACACCTTGCTATAGAGGGTCAAATGCTATACACACAGAGCTACACGATACTGGGGGTAGGTACTGTAGACGCATCAGACGCTGCAGGCTCGTATACCCGAAGGAGTCAGGAGGGATGGACGCTCCTCCCCTCCCCCCTTGGAATGGGGAATTCCGCTCGGACCAGTTCTTGGAAATAAATTTCCTGCAAAATTTCCAAAAATGTTTTAACTGCTAACATCTAGGCACCCTTCATATAATCATTCAAAAACTCTCAGTGTGACCTCCCCTAAGATAACAGCCCTCTCCCCTCCCTACAGGACTGTGTTCACATATATAATTTACTCCATTTATTCTAAGGCTATAGATTCTACCTACAGTCCGTTCGAAAGCGACAGGTCTGCATTGATTAAACAACATGGTTACATGCATGAAACTATATAACTGCCCAAAAGATATTGTGTGCGCGCAGTAAGGGTACGTTAGAGAAAAAGTAATACCATTGATAGTCATCCTGATTTTTAAGTGTGCCCTAATTCTGAAAATCTAATAAAGTGTGATGCGCCAGTCAATGTTAAGCAGTGGCGTAACCAGGACTTCTCTCACGGGGAAGCCATACAGTATGTTGTGTGATCGCCGGTCTGAGGGAGTGGGAGTTCCCCCTCCGGGTACTTCCCCTTTCGAAATTTTTTTTAATATTTGAGGGTCCTTACATGCAATTTGGTGCAACATATTGGGCAAATTTTAAGGAATTTGAAATTTAAAATGAATTTATGCAGTAACTTGCTTGTTATGTCACTCTTGTAATTCTCAACTTACATATTTGCTACTTTACTAAAGCAGTGCACCTTGATACAAAATGTGGTGACGGTCTTATGCCCACGGTATTCCCCGCCTGTCGTAAGAGGCGACTAAAGGGGAGGACTTGAAATGAATTTATCTAGTTGACACTATATAACACATTCGTGTTGGTGTGTCGTTAAACATTATCTAATTAACTAACTAACTAACTTATTGTTACAGGGTTATCGTACTGGAGTGTTACCATGGAAGCACTACCTCCGAGGTAGTACTTACATAGTGTTACAAACCATCTGTGCTCTGCACGTTCTACATTCTGGACCTTTTGTAATGTGTGCGTCATTTCCTAATTCCCCGAGTTGTGCCTGCCAGATAGGGTTAGAGAGAGTAATGAGAAATACCTGTCATGTATGCTGGTGGGTGAGGGAACGCTGGGGGACTACGTTGGTTGAATGTGATCTAGGAAAAGATACCATTTGTTCGATACGTTGTAATGAAATACCTGGAAACACGGAATTTGTGACCGAGAAGTTATCAAAGTTGAAGGGGTTTGTTTATAAATAAAAGCACCTGTTCGTAAATTTGCAAAGTAATTAAGGATTTTCGTGTACGGACCATATGGCTGCAGCCATTGATTCGGCGAAGTAGTCCTGGCTGGCTCAAAGTGTTACCAGACGAATTAGCGAAAAACAACATATGTGGAGTTAGGCCATATTGCTGGTGCAGTATGATTAATTAGTAGCATGCGTATTGCAGTAAATAATGTGGAAAAGTGTAGTCTTAAATTTAACCAATTGAAGGTGCGATGTTTTGTCAACCCTATGTCAGATTACGAGCTAATTACGTGCCAACACTTGTCAAAACGTAAATACAATATGTAATGTTTTCGAACATTCCACAACACCTTTGAAAAGAATACACTAAAAAATGGAAAAAATAAATAAAAAAGCCAAAAGAAGAACGCTTCCCGAATATCCTTGAAATGCTGAATGAACAGAGGATGAAATTAGTTGGAGTTTCAGTTTATTTTCAACATCAATATTCATAAAAGACAAACAATGAGAATACAAAAAGGAGGCGGTGGAGGACTGGAAGAGCAGAAGCTCGTGCAAGCCCCCCCCCCCCGTCCCTTACAGGGTAATTAACACAAAGATAGACAATGCAACTATTACCAATGGAAAGTAATGTACAAAAGACAGAAGCAACAAACAACTTAGAAGCAATTGTAGTGACTAAGTAAATGATCCGTAAATTGTCGTTTAAAAGAGAGAGAGCATTCTTTGCAGTTTTATAATTATCATTATCTATTTAAACCAGTATTGACAAAAAAAAAAATTATTGGGAATATCTCTGCAAGCTAAATAAAGACGAAAGTCGTAAGATGACCTAGTGTAATAGGGTGGAATTAATGTAATTTAAATGGCAATAGTACACGGTAAGAGACCCTACACATACATATACTGCACATGAAAACAGCCACACAAGTTGTCGTTCCTTCATTTGACAATAGGCCTACATAAAACACGTGCATGGAGACCAGAGTTAGCTGTTAAAGGCGCTTGTTGTTATACTGTGTGAATTGTGTAAAGCAGTAATTTTTAGTTCCATGATAGCATTAAAAAGAACATTTTATTATTCTTCTACCACAGGAGGATAAGTCGGGGTCTTAGGGTAGACAGACCCCCTCCCGGCCAGCCCAATATGTTGATTTCAATACGAAAATAGCGATTTTTTTCGGGGCAAATGATTTCACGTCATAGTTGTTTGCTTCTTACAAGCCCCTCAGGTCAAACATGTTCCTTCTCAATGTTTACTACTTAATACGTTCGCCAAGCGAGAGATGCACGCTTCGTAAAAATAAGTTCATTATGGAGGTCCCAAAATAAATTTGGGAGGTCTTCAAATACTCTTCCTCTTCATTCGTCAAGATGACCATCCAGTTGAAGTACATTTTCACATAATGTGGACAAATATCAAGGTGCAAAATACCATGCTGGCCATGATAACAGAGACGACAAAAATATCCCTCCGCCAGGCATATGAAAATGTGACAGGTGCAACTATATATCCTTGTTAATATTTGTTTGATTGTGTGCTGTCACTGCCGTGACACAAACACCAAACGGGTTACGTTTGAAATTGTGAAAACTGCAAACCTTACGAATTGGATGACGACTAAGTATATCCCAGCTCCCCAAGTCTCATTGTGAAATGATGTAAATTTTGATGACGTCATTAGTTGAAGTATTAAAAACTGTTTCAAGAGGTTTGTTGTAACAGATACGTATCCAGGATGTAATTGGTCACTTTGACTGTATTCATATTATATAGAGGGGAAAAGCGTGTGTGTGTGTAGGTGTGTGTATGTGTGGCAACATACCCTGTCTTTGTCACAACTTGCCCCTGTTGCTGAGTGGATTTCAACATTAACTTTTGTTTTTCTAATCATCGATACTGGAAAAGGTTTTAAAATTACAATTCATTTTTACAGCTTCACTAAAAGCAGGCATAGAAAGGTTATTAATTCTAATGAGTTATGCCTAGCATGGTATCAGTATAAATGTATATATAGTATGTAGCAACTGAGCCCGGTGTTCCCACCTCATGTTAATTCATGGATGTGAGGTGTTTTGCGTTATTTGGCTCTTTGTTCAAAGTTCTTAGCATTAAAGAATTAGATAAGAGATTATGAGGTCCACAATTATGACATTTTAGGCCACGATGATTGTGAAAAGGTCATTCAGTCATTACCGAGTGACTCCGTAGGTTAATCGTTCAGTACTTTTCCCAAGTCCCTTTGACCTGTCGACTCTCTGGCGAAGAGCAGAAGGGCGAAAACCAAAACGTTACTCCCGAAGAAGTTCCCTGGCTAAAGGAGCTACCTCCCCAAGAGACAACCGTTTCCACATGAGCAACCTCTTGACCTTCAGACCTCTCCATCATGGGTATGTCATGGGTGGTCCCGTTCTAGACTGGCTGAAAAGAACAGATACTTACGGTATTAGCCAATGAAATTTGTAACCGTATACCAATGCAAAAATGTGTCGCTGTGTTTATGCCATCAATCTTTGTGGGGAATCTTTGTAGTACTGACTTTGTAGGCCGAAAAATTATCGCCTTTCACCTTTTGAATGTACTCTTTGAGAAGGGGGAGGGCCCGAACAATGCATTGTACGCCTTGTACTCTTCAGTTGTGAAAATGTAATAATGGATGACTCCTAACTGCCTAAGGAATCTTCGTCTTGACGGTGCCGTCTGAACGTTTCCACGATGGATGGGGGGGGGGGGGGGTTGAACCATTCGAATCCAAAGTTTTGACATTTTCTAGGGGACAAATTTTAACAAAATAAAATCTCCAAACTGAAAATTATTGGGGAACGCAACCACCCCCCCCCCCGTTCCGACAGCCTGCTTGAGAGGCCAAGCGGTCAGCTATGTAGGATTAGTATAGCTGACAGTCTGCCTTACGGCAGTATCTTAATCCTGATCTCATCTTCAATGATCTCAGCAAGAAAGAGGAAGGAGCGAGAAGCATAGTGGGGGAGTCCGGAGGAAAGGGGGAACATACCAGGCCCAATTATTTTGTCGTTCTGTCTAGACTTTTTTTAATTTCATTTTTGAAGGTCAACGGTTCACCATAATCAAATGGCTAGGAAGATGCTTTGGAAACTTTTCGTTGAGAGGCAAGTTCGTTTGATGAACAGTTTCCAATTTTTTTCTTTTTCTGTTCACAATTTGTAAATAACAATGAATGCCGCAACTTTCCTCCCTTAAACACCCACAAAGAAGTTATTGCTCTTGAAGCCAATCATACAAGAGATCTACTGTATACCACGGGCAGTCGGATAGATGTAAGTCTGGGTGAGAGTCCCAGGAGCCGGTAGGCCTTTCCAACCTACAAACCCTCCCCCCTTCCTGTGGTCCTGACAGATTCGCTATACATGCACAGTCACAAAGTTAAACCAGGGCGTTGCTATTTGTCAAATAGCAACTCCCTGGTTTAACACAGTCCATCGTTTTCGTTGTGTTGCTTTTGCATAGATAGGCTCCGATGCAGACTCTGTGGTCGGTATACGCAGCATACCACTAATTTAAGCGTTTTCCTCCGCGCGAAATAGTACTAAAATACTAACTGAAAAATGTAGTTAGGCCAACTACAAACTGAGTGCGGGGGGGGGGGTGTTATAAATTGTTGATGAATGTATGTACTCAGTCTTTGATGCATATGTTGTAGCAAGTGTATTGAAGTATTTATTATGTAAAAATGACGGAAATGGACAGTACATATTTTGTTGCTTTATATCCTTCCGCTGTGGAAAGAGGTATTTAGACATTTCTAGCGAATTGTCAAGGGGAATGTTATACCCCTTTCACAGACGTTCTCGTTGTTCAAAAATGTAATAGTCATGGTACATGAATTTGAAAACAGTGTGCAGGCACTGCAGGCCCGTAGTCAGGGGGGCCAAGCCCCCCTGAAATTTTTTTGACCCCCCCCTAGAGAGTTTGAATCTTACCATTGACTTAATACATTTGTACACATTTGCCCCCCCCTGAAAAAAGTTGCCCCCTGGAAAAATTCTGGCCCCCCTCCAGTACCTTGTCTGGCTACGGGCCTGAGGCACTGCAGGGCCTACTCACAAGCTCGCATGAGGTGTAGCTTGTTCAGAAATAATTAGTACTACCAGTTGGTGGCGCTCTCTGAGAAAGAAGAACACATCCTGGGTAAACAGGTAAACAGCCAACGCAATACTACTATACTAGACTTTTGTCTCGCAAAAGTTGGATTTGTAAATAAAACGCACGGTAACCTTTTTAGTCGTTGAATAACGAAAATGAAGCTATCAAACTTTCAGGATGGGGAAACTTCAACACTCAGATAGTAACGTAAGAACGAAACCTCTTTTGAACGTCACAAATATACATGCAAATAGAATGTACAAGAAAATGAACTCCACCGTGACAAGAATGAGTGTTTTCGGGACTTCAGACAGGTCGAAAGCTCTTTGAAAACAAATCACACCTTATAACGAACGGGCATTTTTTTAGAATAAGGTGCCTTTCCCATATGCAAATTTGTCTTTCAAAATAAAACGTCAAGGGGTGAACCCCTCCACCCCTTCATTTTTTTTTATAACTTTTCATAAAACCAACTCTGGTCAAATTTTAAGTAAACAGGTTACAATTTTGTCCAAGCATCTTGGATGTATTCATCATTATCATACCTTTAGTAGATATTTCAATGGTAAAAATAAGTTTGCATCACAATGTTTTGACATCGGTTGAGTTCATTTCTCTGCGACATTACAAGACAGACAAGGAATTAGCCTAGGCCAGTCACATCTACGGCATACTAGTAACGTAGATAAAAATAAAAACAAGCGATTTTTAAATGGCATCAATGCCGCACAGGGATTCGACCAAGGCGCAGACAACACTTTCAAGTTGGCATCTCCAGCCGACATCCAATTTCTCCTGCAAATCGGAATGTTACTTCAGCTTCACTTTTGCATCTCAACAAGCTTCCGGGGTCGATATGTTTTCAATTTGCGACAATGATCCCTGCTTCCACCAAAAAGGTTGTAAACCGAAAAAACGGTCTTTAGGTAACTATAAGTTGTGCGTGGTCCACCAAGTTAAATTTAGTTCGGCCAACTTTATACAACTTTTATCCAGGATAATTTAGCAGGTGGCATACGTGCCCAACTCTGTATTAAAACTCAACAGTTTTAAAAAGGGTTAGGTTAGGTTAGGTTAGGTTAGATGAGGTTTAACGTCCCAGTTTCCAACCAATTGGTTCAAGTCGAGACGACCACGGCCTTTTTTCCAGTTGTGGTTCACTGGCTTGTTTAAAAAGGGTAGGCCTATATAGTTCCCACCCGAGTGCTGCACCGCCGTGTAATGAGCCCAATATAACATGTATCAGGCAAGATAACTCACGCAATTCTCGTGTGGTAAGTCTATAGGTTCTACTTTCATGCAAGTTAGCTCAGGGTATATAGCGCGCACCAGACATTGCAGTCGAAGGGCCCTGGGCGCAACAGAGCACCAGACAGATCCAAAAGAAATATGTTTAGGCATGCAAGGAAACTTTCAGTCTTTTATGACCCCATGCCTCCGATTTATCAAAACAAATTTCTTTAGGAAGGGAAAGGTTAAGAAAGTCACAAAAATCTATATCATTTGTACTGGACCGATAAATTAACTTGAAGCAACTTCACTTAAAGGGGAATTTTCATGATCTCACACAGTTCCAATTCTCCCAACTATGCATCTTCTAGCTCCTCCCATAACTGTATGAGGCTCTTCCTTGTGCAAGAATAAACCTGTTTTATTGCTTAAGGCCATGTCCTGGTGAGCACACAAGGCTATAAAATGTAATAAAAGTACTCTCTCTGCCTTGTGTGGAATGTGAGCTACTCTGCATCTTTCAAATTTTCAAACTTTGATGTCAATCAAACAGCAGTCACCAACTGAGAATTTTGATATACATACAATAAAAATATACTTTGGGGTGATGACAGTCTGTCTTTAACTTCGACGTGAATAAGCATTCCCAGCTCAGCAGGCACATGCAGCCTACTTAATCATGCATGTATTCATCTGTTCAAGGTATGGTAAAGCCAACGGTGCAGGCTAAGGGACAGACTGTACAAACGCTAGGACACTGAACATTCAAATCACGTAACTTTAATACATAGGGCAACTACAACACAAGGGTGTTCTTCCTTGCATCCACATATACAGCTAGCAAGTCTGGTCGTGTTGAACAATGTTTACACAGCTGAGATCACACGGATCTCTCAAAAGACTCAAATGTTCATCTAGGCTTATGATAAATTTCTCTACAAATTAGTTTCATGAAATCCATTACCCCCCTTTTTAACGGTTTCATTTAATGCTGATTGGGGATCAATCTTTAGCTTTTCACTGAAACTCCCAAAGTAATCATTTGCAAGGTATATATCATTCCTGTAAGTGCTTTTCGCATGTTCGTCATTACTTAACTACACGCACCCAGAGTCCAACTATGACGCCCCATGGTCTGTTCAGCTCATGTGCTGTTCTCTACCCCCTTCAGATACGTAAATGGTAATTATCGGTGAAGACGGTCGGCCTAATGAGGAACCATCAACTAGTTGCGCGAATTTGTGCCGCTAATTAACTCCACAAGACTCGATTGTACACTTGGGATGTTGATAGAGCAGTCAATTTGAATGAGAACGAAGCCTACACTGGCATGAATAATTGGCATTATTTCCAAACAGCCCAGTGTGACGTACAGAGTAACCATGGCGACGAGGGGCCATATAAGAACTAGTTGGAGAATGCGCGTTACAGTTGATCTGAGCTTTTAGTTACTGTATCATCCATTTATTTGCCAGTGCCCTTTTATAGTCGTTATGATGCTTTGAATCGCTTGCAAATTATTGTCACTATTTTCTCCTACCTACAGTACACCAGCTTAACTGGTTTTAAAGAAGATTTAATTAAGGTAACTTGTCAGCATAACAACAAAATTGGTAAAAGGTTTGCATGAGCCTTTTGTGATAGTCGCCATTTTGCGATAGAACGATACAACAAGCAGACAACCTTGGTATTTATACATTGGAAAAGTATATATTGTGTTATTACCATTTATGAGAGAGATAAATAAAGTCAATAACAGTCGAAGACTGGCCTTGCCAGTCATCTTTGACTCATTGTATTTTATTGCCAATAAACAGTCATCCGTCGTGGGACTCAATGGAGGGGGACGTATGTAAGCATCAGGGCTGGAGTCGACTGAGTCCACCCAATCCTAGTCCGAGTCCTATTCCGTGATATCCGAGTCTGAGTCCTAAAGCCCGAGTCATCGAGTCCCTTTGTAAATTGAACTAGTTTTGTTCTGAGTGCAAGAGGACGAGAACTAAAATGAAATAGTCTTATTCTAGCCTTTATTCCTTTCCCTAATATTAAAGATGGCCATAGATCCAAACAATAAGTTAACAAAACGAAAGCACTGAATTTCCTCTCATGAACATAGGCGGATAAGAAACGGATCTACAATTTCCAAAAAGGGGCCCACCAAACAATAGAAGCATGGGCGTAGGAGTCTAAGATGATGGGGGGGGGGGGGGGAACGACTTGCCCGAAAATTGTAACCCAAAGTTTCCGCGAGCTCCACGCAAGTTCGACATGTTAATGTACATATCATATACGCCTAGGCATGCATCGGTTATCACACCGCATGCCAATTACATACAATAATTTGCCGAGTTACTCAGTACCTTCTTTATTGCTTTTAATGTTGGCGGAAGTCGTTGATCGCCGGCCTGAGGGAGGGGTCTAATGGGAGGGGGACCCCTCTCTTTGAAAATTTCTGAAAAATTAGGTGACCTTACATACAATCTGGTGCCACATATGCTACCTTTGAAGTAAAATTTGCGTTAAAACATTTACGTATTTTTAGGTAGAAAAAATCAGCATCACTGAGGATGGAGCATGGCCCAATGGCCCCTCAAACACACCACTGATAATCATAATGTAAGTTTAACCGTTAAAAAACACACTGATGAATTAATACGGAATACAGAGGTGCTGGTGCGATTCAAATTAGAACTTTATAATAATTACAAGAAAGTTTTTAAATTATTAATACCCTTTAGCTACATCATTGCATTATTTTTCTTTCAGTAAGTGCCCGAAAAATTCTCAGCATTTTGCCCGAATTTTCACAAAAATTTTTGTTTGGGGGGCTGCAGCCTTCCCCAGCCCCCCCCCCCCCCGCCTCCTACGCCTATGAATAGAAGAGCACAGCAATGCTTAACTGCACGCGTAGTGCGCAAAGAGAAAATTAACTTTTCTAGCTTTCCAGGGTTTTTTGTTACCGTATATGAAATTGAATTATTTACTACTGACTGTTCCAACACCAAAAATTGACTACTTTAAGATTCATGGCTATGAAGAGAAGGGGCTAAAGTCCCCTGAGCTCAGCCAGAATCCGCGCCCGGTATAGGCTATATGGTTACCTGAACGCACGCACCCGATAATCCATATAACTTCACTCTCCATCGGAAGTGATTTGGGGAAATTCCAGGGCAGCCCCCCTCCCTTTCTTTTATCAAAATCTCATGGACTAGAGTATTTTTTTCTGAAAATAACCTCTGGGTTTGATTTCTTCAACCGAGTTGCCACAAGTAGTGCTACAGGTACCGAGAGCTTTGCAAGAGGAGAACATGGTGAATGCTGAATGCTTAAATGATATTCTGATATGATTATGATTCTGCAATATATGATTTGTCATTATAACAAGTTAATCAGGTTGTAGGCTCCTGCAAATTGCCCCAGGTCTGAAACAAAAGCTTGAGTACTAGGCTCTGGACAGGCTGGACGCCAATATCTTACTTATACTCCCGTCTGGTACAAGTTTTGGATACAACTAACATTAGGCCATGCCAGGCCCGTAGTCAAGGGGGCCAGGGGGCGACCCCCCCGAATTTTTTTGCCCCCCTAGAGAGTTTGAATCTTACCATTGACTTAAAACATTTGTACACATTTGGCCCCCCGAAAAAAATTTCGCCCTCCTGGAAAAATTCTGGCCCCCTCCAGTGCCTTGTCTGGCTACGGGCCTGGGCCGTGCTCAGACCTGCAGGTAAATTATCCAAACATTTGATCACTGAATGCTTACCACAGGTTCACAAGTGCAATCCCATGGACATTGTGTTTAACATTTCGTGCTGGATCCGTGCTGTCTTCAAACTAGCCTTGGAGCCTGGCTAGCCTGAGATTGGGTCGATATATTCCGGGTATTCACTGTTCATACTGCACACTGACTTATGCAGCTGTACCTAGCATGAAGCAACGATATTGCACGAAACCGTAGTGTACGTAACGATACTTCAGCAAAGACATTTTCGCGCAATTTTGACCTGAGGTTTACGGTCGTGGGAAAGGAAATAGTCGGGCCTCGTACCCGGTCTCGGCCCGAGTCCCCGAGTCATGTAGGTCGAGTAAGAGTCCTAAGCCCGAGTCCGCGTCACAAGTCACGACAATCGGGACTCGAGACCAAAACCGGTCTCGAGTCATCCAGCCCTGTTAAACATGTCCCCTAATTGGTTCCCTCAGACGCAAGATATTTCCCCACCACGAACACACTTTTGGTGACAGATTCCTCTTAAAAGACTATTTAAGTTTCTTGAGTCACAGGGTTGATGCTATGTTTAAAAAAAAAAAAAGTGGCCCTGAAAAGTCTGGGACTTTAAGCCTAACTTTTCTCAGATGGTACTGGTTACGTATTAGCCTACAGACAAGGGAAAAAATCACAACTTAACCATTGTGAACGACAGTATGGTGGAGGGGGCTATAAAGGCGGATAGGTTGGCTGAGGGGCTGGGGCTCATGGCCAGGGCAGGTTTTAACATGGTTACTACAGCGATACAACTAATTGAGATTTAACAATAATTATGCCTTGCCCGGTGCAAAGCAAGTAAACTAAGTAATGGTTATTAGGCTACAAGAAATTTCGTGCAAATGGGCCTAATACTGCCTACATGGAGATATCAACAGCCTATGGTCATTGTTGTGGTGCGTTTGGCAACCACTCCGTGAGGATGAAGGAGAGCATTTTGTCCTAGTACAACTCTGGGGTATTTAAAGTGGTGAATGTAAGACGTTTTAAACAGTCCTCACATGTCACTTGGTGAGGGAAAGAGACCAAAAAGCAATTTTAACAGTTCAGTTGTTTTTCGTACAAAATTGAACCCCACGGTGGCCAATTTAGGAAAGGGAATGCTTTGAAAGGGGAAGGCAAAATGCCCACATTGCTCCAAACAGGCTTGGGTTGTTGTCGGAACAACAGTCCCGTGTAAACTTTCCAATAATGATATCGCGCACCATGAACATGAACAAGGAAACAAGTGCTCACCGTTAAATTACCGTGTGGGGATACCTTTAGCAACTTAATACACCACTGTAGCGACCATTAGGCCTACTCTTCAGATTCTCACATGTTCAAATTGGTAACAAAAAGGGAGTTTGAACATAATTTTATCCCACACATTGCGTTGAGAAGCACATATCAGGCCCGTATGCAGCTATTTCAGTGGGAGGTTCAATTTTAAGCTAAGCGGAACAAAAAAATTTTCGCGCGCCCCGCGCGCAGTATATTGCCCTCCACAGCTGGTATTTGGTATGTCAAAAAACTGAAGACTTTTTTTCTTCTTCTTCTTCTTCTTTTTTTTTTTTTTTGCTTCTTTTAGAGGCCTATTTTGTGTCCCCGACGAAGTGAGGACCTTTTTTCGGGCCTTTGGGCGGAACTCGTAATGTCCGGGGCGGAACTCCAAGTCGTGCTGGGGGGTTCGGACGAACCCCCTGAACCCCCTGGATACGGGCCTGCGTATCGATGTCATTTAGCTGGCGATGGCATATCCATATTCAACCCTGGTCTACCTCCTCTGCAGCACGGGAGGGTGGGCTGCAGCACTTTGGCCGAAATTTTACTGCATTTTTGCCCGAAATAGTATATATTTTGCCCGAAGATAGCACATTTTCTGCCCTCAGCCCCCCCCCCCTGCCTCGTAGCATGTGCAATGCTACAGTGGATTGAAATCTAAAATTTCAAGAAATGTATTCCAGAGTTATGAGGCATGAAACTCGTTAGTTCCAAGTTTCAACTACTCCCATCTTAATTATACATTTCTGTACTGAGAAAGACAACGATGAGTCGATTACACTTAATGAATTAAAGTTCAAATAAATAATCCCACAAAATTGTGATGTTACTACTGAGCAAGTACCTGTCTCGCATTTTGCTATTGTTTTTTTTTTTTTTCTTCTTCTTTTCTTCTTAAAGCCACCGCAGCTGGTAGAAGCATAATCTGTAAGGGATACACCGGATATCCAGTCCGACAGGACAATCAGGTCGGATAGTATAGCACAACTACTGTTCCGGTTCCGGTTGATCTTAAAAGTAATCCGGCAGGATATTTTGTCATTCCGGTCAAACTCACTTCATGAAAAGACTATAACGGAAGTTCCGTAAAGTTATGTATTCCATTTTGCCTCAAAACCCCCATGCCTCAAAACTTAAGGTTCAAAAGCTAGACGTTCAGTAAAGGGGGAGGAGGAGGAACCACAACCTTACTTACACTACATCTTCAGTTTCATTTTCTCTTAGAGGATTTTTAGGTTTCAGTTTGGGGAGGGGGTAGGCCGTCCTGGGGAGGTGTCTAAGGGGAGACAGATTTTTCCTGCCACTTTGTGAAATTTTGTTTTTGTGAAGTGGCCTAGACTGCTAGATGCAAATTTCTTTCATCTTTTGTACTCTCAATAATCCAAAATTAAAGTATCCAAACCCCCCATTTTGATATAGGGTAAACCTGAACAAACCCATTTTGGTGGGTAGTACTACCATCCATTATTTCATCATTTTTCACAATTGTACAAAAAGTAAGTTGTGAGAGGGGACCATGAAAACATTTCCAAAACGTGATGAATGACTAAGAGTTTTGCCGAAAAATCGTCAATTTGCACATTGTTTTCAAAATAAGCACGTTTTTAAAATTTTTCAAAGAGTCCTCCAGAAGGAGAAGGGAAACAGAAACAAGTTTGTATACTCTTGTGAAAATGATGAAAACTGGATGACCCCTAAAACAAGAAAGACAGCAGGGATAAACTAAACCTATAGCCATATGGGAGGACATTTCACAAGGGATATACGGTGTTTGCCCTGGAATTTTCATTCCTAGAAAACAACTATGACATGAATTATGCCATAAATATGACAGTTTTTGCCTTGAAGTCAACATTTTTGTACGTGGAGCAGGGGAGAGGGACTTTCGATCCCCTGACCTCAGCCTCATGTGCCTATGACCATGCACCCCATCAACATACCTCATCATATCTTGTTTGGTGGTTGATATTCGTACACTTCTTAAATCTCATAAATGAGCTGCAGTTTTCCAAACAGAAACATACTGATGGCTACGCTTGCTTAATCTTTTACCTGTTCTTGTAGGCTTATGTTTTTTTTTTTTTTTGCAAGTTTATGTCGTAAAGCCTGTTTTGCTTTTACATGCAGCTCAGTGAAATCAGACAAGTAAACGCTGGGCGCTAGTTGTTAACGTAGCAGGCTGTACGGCATATTCCTCGTTCAGTCTGGTCTGGGGAGCCTTAAAGAGGTACTGAGCAAACAGAGTCTGCTCCCCGGAGTAATGCAACGACATACAGGCTGACCGACACAGAGACACAGGAAAACAAATGAAAGAAAAATGAAGAAAAGAGCAAACACATACAAAAACAAACGCTGACAGCTGTAATTTTTACTTTTCTGGGCGAATTTTTTTTCAGGGGAACTCCTCTCCCTCCCCACCCACCCCCCGATAGCTTGAATGCCTACTCATTGCAAGGCCTTTTCAAGGTCATACTCGTAACGGTGTTCATGACCATAGACCCTTTTCCAAATAGCAATTACAAAGGATTGTGGGATATAGTTTTGGTGTGTGTTGTTTTTGTCCACAGTAAAATGCCATTGACAAAAACGACCAATACCAAAACTCTATCCCATAATCCTTTGTAATTGCTTATTGGAAATGGGTCTATTGGTACACCAAGTCCCTGGGTAGCTGAGATGACTTTGTTCACAGATTCACCACGACGTGCTCCAACTTTTTAATAAGCGACCGTACGTACTGCCAAATACGCATAAACCATCCGGTGCCAGACGGTTGCCACTTGTTGGGTCACATAGTGCTGACAGGAGCTGTGGTCACTATTTAGCTGCCGATGTGAAAAGTTGCCCACCTGTGGGTGGCCCCAGGATTCGTCTGACAGGAGAGGGGGCAGGCTCCACGACGGGTGATCCAGCAACCGAAGACCCGACGAGGATGGCGGGTAGGCTCAAGTATGAAGTACTATGACTGGGAGGATTGGATGGAAAGAGAATGCAATACCCACCATGGGCGTCCGGAGGGGGGGCAAGGGGGGCACTTGCCCCCCCTGGAAAATCAAAAACTTGAAAAAACGAAGAAAAAATAACATTAACATTTCTTAACAGTTCAATCAGTGTGAATTTCTACTCTCAAAACAGGAATTAAATAAAAATATCAACACTCAGGGCCCCAGCAGCACCCCGAGCATATTTTGGTATTTTTAAAGTTTATATTTATGATATTGCTTATGTTTCCCCTTTTTATATGCGGTAAAAAGGCCTTGGAAGTGCCATTTCCAGCGATCTGGGATGCATTTTGGGCTAAAATTTTCTTGCGCTCCGCGCCAACCCATGGTGGCGCGGAGCGGCGAGAGTCTGTCTATGCGCTTCGCCCCCCTCCCATTGACAAATTCCTGGCTAAACCTTTGTCAACACTGTGTGAGAAAGTAGCATCTAAACTCTTTTCTGGGAGTAAAATATTTCCCATGGAAAAAGTTGGCCCCTAAAAAATTTTGCCCCCCTTGAATTTTTTTCTGCGGACGCCCATGATACCCACCCCATGTTTAAGCATATTTAACACAAAAAACATTCTTTAATAGACCAATTGTACCCCAATATAGTGACAAATAAATTTACAAAGCGGGCGGAACATCCAAAAACTTTACTAACGAGAAACATTTTGTTCAGATGAATACGGTTACCATGGGAACGAACATTACTTTAAAAAAAGCAGAATGTTGGTTCTCCTTCCAGACACATTCCTGGTTACAACCTACCCCGACGTTGTGGTAACATGCAGAGTAGGTCATTTTAAAACAAACTTCCATTAGTTAAACGTGCCCGAATACATCTCTTTCGTAGAATGCCGGTACTTAGCTAGGTTTATATGCATGTATGCTCTAGACAAGTGGTTCCCAACTTTTTCAGCTCATCGCCCCAGTTCACAGAAAGGAGTTAAGCGAACCCCCACCCCTCAATGTCTACCCCACCCAGCCTTAGAACAAAAACGATGCAGAGCTTCCTTTTGTAATGATGAATCCTCATCTCGCTATTATTAAGGGCTATAAAAGCCTTGATCCGGGTCGAGGTCCCAAAATGTTTTCGGAAGTGGAGCAGATGCCGGGGGCTCCACCGTGTAGTGTTCGACAGCACGGGATCTAGGAACATACTCACTTTAGGGCACCTGACGGAGTCCAACTGTCTAGGGAAGCCCCCTGGTGGGGGGAGCAGGAGCGAATCCCTGGAATCTCTGTGATATTTACGAAACTGTCGGCACAAGAATGATGTAATTGACTACTGTTCTGATTAAGTATTAACCTTGAATGCGAAAGCACACTAACAGATCACAAAAACCACCTTTTGACCATTTTGCATTACGGCCTTTGATGCTGTTGGGGGCTTGTCTTAGGGGTGGGGGAGGAAGAAGGATGATAGAGGTTGCATGGGGCTTTGGAATACTTATATGCCACTCATGCTGATCTATGTGTAGTAATAATGAGATTGCCGAAGTTCACCAGCAGAAAAATAACATTTTTGAAAAAAAATTGAAAATGTTGTTACTTCATTTTACATTGTAAAAGTTATTTATTATATTACAAGTATCTATAGTCGTCACTCTTGTTACTACGATTGAACAGCATTGCGGCAAGGCCAGCTAGATTCGAAATAAAAATGGTGGGACAATTTTTAGCCATGATCATCCCGTTAGTCCACCCGGCCTCAGATGAAGGTCTGAGGGACCTCGCAAAGAAAACCGCATTCTGTTAGGCTTTTAGATGTGATTTCCTAGCATTTTCTGGTAAGAAAGATAATTCACAAACGATTTCTCGTAATAAACTGAAGAAGGGATTGTTATTTGGCACACTGACTTCATTTCCATCTTATGAGTACGAATTTGAGAGCTAGTCAGCTACAGGGAACACTTTGGTGTGTTTTTTTTTTTCATCCCCATTTTAAATTCATAATAACTACTTTTTTTCAGATTCCCCCTATAAGAGCTTAACGCCCCGTACATTGCGAAAACGCCACCGGGGGAGATATATAGCCCCCACTTGGAACCACAGCTCTAGCACGTGGAAAAAATTTGGTGACTAGGTCAGAATTTATTTAACAGGGCCGAAAAGGTTTATATAAATTACTCCCAGTTAGCTTTTGATCCGTCATGATGACTTAAAGATCGAAAAGTGCAGTACAAACTTCCCACCCGGTTTGCCCTATAAAAACACAAGGAGTGCCAGATGCCAAAAATCAAGTGTAACAATGCTCAATGTTAAAATATTTGTGGGGGAGAACTCCCTATCACTCTTTCTCGGCAATATTTTGCCGGATAGTCCAAACTGGAATTGCAGCACTACAATGTACTCATACAAAATGATTCTTAGCCTGTATGTACTTACTACTTAGTTTATATCAATTCTCAGAATTAGGAAATCGTATCTAACAGTGTTTGATTTTAACAAAATTTCCCCAGACCTTCTGTGTCCGTAACCATCTGACCGGTACACGAAAGTATTAGCCTGCTGGTGTAGGCCTATTCTGAACACACTAGCACCGGTGATACACAAAAATGATGTTCGCTTATGTATACATCTTGGTCGCCAAACGCCAGAAATCACATCCAACAGCGTTTGGTTTAAAAAAAAACCCCAGAACCCCGTGTCTTGCAGGGACGACGGAGATGGGGGAGGGGGGCTAGGGGGATTTTGCCCCCGCACTTTTTCTGTCGTGGACATTTTGGGCAGCCTTAAACTGGGATGAAAGGTTTTTATTTTTTTTGAACATATTGGACTGCTTCGAATGATTAGACTCCCCTCCCTCCCACTTCAAAATTGGCTCCGCCTGCGTTCCCTGTCTTGACCACGTTAAGGGTAAATTTGAAGTAGTATTTCAAAGCACCGTGATGCACAGAAAGATAAGTTTTGCTTGTGCATTTACCTTGATACCTGATATGTCAAAGGCTTTTCCAGGGAACCCCCCCCCCCTTCATTGAGGCTTCGTACATTTGACGCTCATAGGTTCAAACTTCCACCTTCACGGAGTTATCTCCCACCCTTTTATAAAATCCTGGATCTGTCTTTGGTCTCTGATTGCCCAGACTCCTTATACCATGATTATGCCCCTGGCGTCAACTACGACATGACTTTCCGGACGAAACTGAATGAGAAAATTTTTTGATGGGATCCACTGTTCATGGGGCGGGGACATAATGCCCTCATCCCGCCAGCCCGATCCTGACAGGGTGGCACCAGGTGGGACAGGGGGACAAGTCCCCCTTGTGCGGAAGGCTTTCCCCTTCTTTTGGGCAATTTTTTCCAATTTCGTTGCCTAGCCCAGTACGATAAAATATTTAGTCCCCGACGATGGCCAGTCACCGGCCGGCGATTTACTTGTTTTTGCTCTAATTCAAAGTATATTCTTCAATTGAAACCCCAATTTTCCAATTTTCCTCATTAAAAACCCAAATTTTTCAAATTCACTTCAGAAAAGACTCAAATCTTCTAAAAAAATTTTCGGTTCCCTTCGATCACCAATTTTCTTTCTTTTCTTTTCTTTTTATTGTTCTTTGTTTTTGCGTTCGACATCCTTTCGGCAACCCGTTGTCTGTGTCGAGTTTGGTTTGCTGGCCGTCCCGTCTAGGAGCTCCCTCCCCCGTCGGGCAAATCCTCGCGCCGTACAGATGTTTCCAACACCGCGTTCTATGTAGGATCGATTCATGCCATGGCTCAGGCAATGGCGAAATTGAGTTGACTAGAAGAGTGGACCCTGGCTAGGACACCAAACTTTCAAAAGTATTAGCACCAGTTTCATGGTGTCAGGTGGTTTCGACTCTCCAACTCTCTTTTTCCCTTTCCTCTTCTCCCCACCCGTCTATCGATATTTTATGAGGACGACTTGAAGTCATAAAACGGAAATCCTTGCATCCAAATATTACCAGTTTCACAACCATGTATTATTACTAATGTTGCACCGGAATATATGAATATTCATCACTACGATTAAGGGATCTCCTCAACGTGTAGATTTGCCATTTCAAGATCCTCAGGCTAGCGCTTGCGAACTGGATATCCGACTCCGAGTGAAAGATTCCCCTAATCGATCGATCACTATATAATATTAGTGTGAAGGAATGCCGAGTCCTTGTTGAGACTATCGCGGGGACTACCTACGCGAAAAGTGGCCCTGCTGTCTAATTCCTACTTGTTAGGAATTTCCAATGGTGTCGGATTTTTAATCTGAGTTTGGAGATCATCCTGGAGTTCAAAGGTGAGAAAATTAATGAATTATTACAATATTAATAAAGTTTGAATTTGTCGTCATTTCCTAACGTTGTGAGAAGCAGTGCGCTGTATTTCCACGCAAACGTGCCTGTACTGTGCATTGTGAGTCAATGTTACGGTACGGTATAGGCTTCTGCACTGAGGATAACACCGAGGGAACCTTCAGTGCTCTGGTATTTATTTGTCATATAATGTCATTTTGCTCCGAGGATTCCTATCTAGATAACGATGAAGGTAATGTATGATCTTCTAGAATAAATTTTATGCTGTTGTCAGGGAAGTGTTGTTGTCACCTTTTGGTAGAACTGTCCACTTAGCAGCCACTACATTTACATGTCTTCGCTAGCCTGCTTGTGGTTTGTGCCTTTGCTCGCTTCAGCACAAACTTAGGCCAAACGTTAGGCCTACCGCCAAAGTTACTATGCTAAGTAGTATGACAGTAGGCTGTAAGGTTTTTTACTTTTTAGGGATCATGGCCACTATCCGTCCGGTTGTTCCATTCCATTGAAAAATAGGGGGTTGCAATCTTTACTTTCACATTTTTATGGTAAATGATGAGTCGTTCTCAAAATAATTCTTCTTAGACAATTTAAAAATAAAGGTGGATAATATACAACCAAAAACATTTTGAGAACGACTCTCTTAATATCTCCTATTTTGTTTAGCAAAAAGTATGAATACTTCAATATTCCTAATATCGGACTGTACTAGTCTGCCGGACAGATAGTGGCCATGATCCCTTTTTAGTCATAAGGGTCATCATTCACAACATGTGCTACAACAAAAATATGGTTCATTATTCATTAAGTTTGTTACTCTAAAAAGAAAGATAAAACAGGGCTTTTTTGGCATAAGTATCACTATCCTAGGCCTGGGCAATTCAAATCGGCCAAAAAGGTTTGCTTTGATAATGTTAATGGCAAAAAAGGTGTGATGTCTGTAATGGCAAAAAAAAAAGGTTTTTATACTAATAATCAAGGTTGTAGCTTCGTTGGGTGGCAGTAACCAGCATTTGATATTATAACCACCCAGCACTCGGAGCTAATACTAATTGGTCTTCTTTCGTCCAGCGCACCTTTTTAAAAAAGAGAGCAAAACTGTGCTCAAAGTGTAGGCCTAGATACTTTGCCCAATAGCCTAGATACTTTGCCTTCAGTTTTCATAAATGTCAAACATTGCAAATAGTTACATCTACACATCGAGTTGTAGGGTATTTACATCCATTGATCATGGTAATTTCATGGGGTGATTGTACAGTACATGACATCACGAAATTTCATTGGAAATCTACGATGAAATCCACTTGCAGAAAACAATTTTATTGTTACCCCTTCCCCTTAGACCCCTCCCCCAGGATTGTGATAAGTGTCTGCTGCCATGTATAGAAGTAACCTGCACTAACTTGCCATAGGAACAGATGCTGTTCATAATGGCAAATAAGGTTCTATTCATAATGGAAAAAGGGTTTGCTTTTCATAATGGGAGTAAAGGTTCAATATTCATAGCACTTAGCAGTGTTCTCTACTAGCTGTTTTGTTAGGGTGCTGCACCCGGACAAAATTTTGAGGGGCTGCTGAGCACTGGGACAAAAAAATGTACCACCTAGACAAATAGTTGAACACCAAGACAGAAATTGGCAGAGGAAACAGGTAAAATTTCAGTGTGAACATTGAGTAATGATAATCAGAAATGTACTTAGTCATCAGAGAAGGCCATAATTAAATTTATCAGATCTATTTTAGCAAACAGTTTTAAAAGAGAGCACCCCCTCTCTATATAGACAGCGATCACTATTAACCTTCATGGCACCCCGTCAAAAATTAAATCAGTAGAGAACACTACATAGGGTAGAATGGCTCGTTTTTGACTGCTAGGGTATTTCTGTCCACCATGAACATTTCTGCCAAATTTGAATTTCTTGAAGAAACAACAGTAAAAATGTGCCACCAAGTACACTATAAATAAGTGGTAATTTAAAATCACCAAACTTTTGATCCAAGCTAACCATTTAATAGAAAAAATCCAAACCTGAAAACCGAATGATATTTGTTTCAAAAGCATGTTTTCTCAAATGGGTGACAAGCCACATGACTTACTTCTAGGCCTATATACCTTCATATCCATAAACTTTATTATGAAGTGGTTAAATATGATAATCTAGATAGGTAAAGGTTGTTAAGGTGTTGTAATGAAAGAACTTGCCTCCAAATTTTTACTGTCCTCATTTACATATTGAATGAACAATTTTGTATATATTGAGGAAATGATAGTAAATGGTGTACAGTAATTGTTAGTTCAAGTAACAGACTATGCAGTACACAATTTTCAATGTATACTGTACAGCCTGAAAGGGTTGTTGAATGGATTGAATTAAATATCATTGATCGTTGATTAACTGTAAACGATCGTTTTTTTTGGACATACTGAATATCTTAAACCTTCAACCATCTGCTTCATTTGGTCATTGTTCCTCCCTATCCTGCTTATCTGTACACAACAAAATACTTTCTTGTTCCTTTGTCCGACAATCCTTTAATCTTTAAAAATTTCTGTACTGGATCTCCTAGGTCTACAGTATGTTGTACACACTATACAGTATTTTCTCTGCCATAGAAATACAGTAGTAACTTACTGTACTGCCATGAAAATATTATGGCAGAAAGAGCACATTGCTATGGCAGAAAGAACCACGCTTATTACTTTCTGCTCCCAAAGAGCAGTGTTTTCAGGCCCTGAAATTTTGGACGGCTCTGCATCAACTGTTTTGGGGAACTTAAAGTAACAAGACCCATAGGAACAGCTTATTTTCTAAATTGATGAATTCATGGTTTTTAGAGTAAATAAATTGACTGTTCTAGGCTGGAATAGTCCAGTGACAATTTCAGAGGATCTGAAAATGGAAGAATAAGTTTTCATTACATATCCTTCAATTCCTCCCCCCCCCCCCCCCCCTCTCCAACCTTAGCTTGGCCATAAGTCAAGACATTACTGTTTGAAGAAAGGTTGTTCTTGTCAAAAACAGACTTCCAGTTGCTGCAAAATTTAATAGTGTAATTATAATGCCCGCAGATTGCTTCCAAAATCTTTTGTT
Organism: Holothuria leucospilota; assembly: GCA_029531755.1. Classification (NCBI taxonomy): domain Eukaryota; kingdom Metazoa; phylum Echinodermata; class Holothuroidea; order Aspidochirotida; family Holothuriidae; genus Holothuria; species Holothuria leucospilota. Next base: position 36,222,479 of record CM055969.1, on the reverse strand, counting down.
GTTCTTTAAAATTGAATTGTTTAATTTGACCTTGAAACTTGACACCAGTGGAACGTTGAATAACCTTCATTTTAGATTGAGCTTAAAATTTTGGTAAAGGTTACAGCTCTAAAAGTGTCTGCATATATTTCATTTATGTGTCAAGAGTAAAGGGAAATTTTGTAAAAGATTTTCAATTAATCTGCCTGTATGTACATCACAGATTTCTCATGTAATACAATGCACTTCTGTGAAATGACTAGTTTCTTCAAAAATTGCTAACTTCTAAATTATACAACATGCTACTGTATTGAGATTGGATTTGCACCAATAAAGAAGTAAAGCTTCCGTGATTTTATGAACTCTTTCTTATTTTGTCGCTGAAATATCCTGTAAACATTTACCATTGTACAGAAGAATTTGCATAGGGGTCAGGGGAGTGACTGACTGTTTTGTTACTCAAAAACAAACTGCAACACGGCACTAAGACTTAGCATAATCATATTTTATTTTTCTGTCTGTCTTCAATCAGGTAAATCAAATAATTTTGAAAATGCAAGCAGTTTTTACCACCTTAAATGATTTGCTACAAGCGTGAAATTTCCACTGAGTTTCTGCACAAGCCATATTCACACTGTATTGTGTATGCTTCCTATGACATACAGTAAGTTACTACATCAACAGTTCGAATTTACATTGTCGCAGTGTCTGATTTCACAAACTCTTACATAACTTTTATCTTGTTTTTGAAGTTCAAAAGTTATTTTCTTCATCAAGATTTCTTTAGGTGCAGAAACTACAAGGGACTGTAAGTAATGTCATAAATTTGTGAAGCAGTATGGAGTAAATAGCAGCTCATAGACGGTTACTCCACAAGTCAAGAACTAGTATTATGCTAAAAACAAAAGAAAGATTGTCTTGTCTAACAAAATTGTAAATTTATGCAAGTTTTACCTGACTTTTTTGCCTTCATACTTTTGTTAAAATTCATAGGATTCTTGTTTATTCAAATGCTGAAAGTTGAAATCTTGATTGTGAGTCAAATTTTTCTTTGTGGTGTTGTCTGAAGGATATGCAGTGCAGATGGTGCTTTAAGTTTGAAACAACTTGCTAAGCACATAGTAGCTTTTAAGAACCCATTGATACACTAAAGGTACTGATCAACTCAAGGTACTGTACTCCGACCAGTTCAGTGTTTTCATTTAAGACAGTTCTAGCCATTTTGCACTACAGTAAGCCTTGGGACTGGCTATTGCCCGCTCTGTGGACGTGTATTACTCCTGTACCTATAGTGGCTGCACTCGTAATACCAGCGTCCACGTACTTTCACACAAATTTTTTGTCGCACTGTGTAAAAACTGTACACTATTAACTATTCATATATACAATCATAACAAATACAAATCAAAAATATTCAACCAGAAATCGACTAAAGCAAGTCTGATTACCATGCTGTTCAGACGTTCACAGTCAATGGGGTTTACTGTGTGATATCTCCTGCTTGAAGCTCACACAATGAAGTAGTGCTATTGACTTGCTGTGTAAAAGTGAGTAGGTCGCAGAACAAAGTCACAGTTGAAGCTTCATCATGCAATATGAATATTCATGTATTGAAACCAATCAACAGTTGAGAGATAACATCAAATTGGGTTCATAAATTTAGCGAAACTGGATGATCTCTGTCATTGTTAGCAGGGGTTAGAGTACATGTCAGTGTTTGTGCTAAGGCACGGGATTGCGTGAATCCCGCATTTGTCTCCTGGGTCCCGCACCATGATACAGTAAATCTTATACGGGAAAATCTTGCACACTTTTCCACAGCTGAGGTCCTACAGTAGCTACAATTATAAATACACACAATAAATTGCAATAGAATCTTTACTAAGTGACAACTCTCTCCTTGATTTTGAAAATCCCTTGCAAAAATTTTTTTTGAGAGGGGTTTCCCTCCCAGGTTCAATTCCTTAGTGCGAACACTGGTACATGTAGGTCAAAAGAGGAACACATATTCAACACCTGCTATGAAGGTAAGACTTGCTACATGGCTTTTTTGTTAAAATCCTGGCCTTGTCTATTGTACAAGTGTGAAGTGCTATTTGAGTTCACAGTTACATTTTGATCATTTTCTTGTATGAATGAAACATCTTCAGCAAAAAAAAAAAAAGATTGGGCAATCTTTAGACATTCAAATATACCACATCTAATAAGAGTATGAGGACATTATATCTATGACAACAAGTAAGTTAAAAACTAAGGTAACCATATATATTACATCAAGCCTAGCCGCTCATACAGTCTATGATCCAAACTGTATTGTTTTCTATATAAGAATACTTCATATCTCAGAGGTTTTGGGACTGTAAAAGTTGAAGCACACTGTTGACTATAGCCTAGCGACTGACATCTGCTGACTTGGTGTGATAATTTTTTCCCTGTTATAGCCAGACTACTGTGGCAGTAGCATATGTTAGAATTGAAGTCTGATGGCAGGTGTGAAAATGTTGTTGTTTAAAGTGATGCCGTGAGTTTGCAAAAAGGAAAAACATAAGATTTTGCTTCTTCTTATGTTTTTCTTTATTCTTAAAAATGCCACGAGTGCTTTACAGAGTTGAAGAATACAATTTGAAAGCTCAAAATGATAGTGATAATCTCGGGAAGTAACCTAAACAGCATAAAATCGGTAAATTTTTGAAGGCCTTTTTCAAAAAACGGTCCTTATTATACGGCATTAAACCACGCCTACAACGAACCTGATGTTGAATATGCAATGTTATTGAGGTGCCACTAAGTTAAAAAAGACGTACCATACCACTCCAGCCTGACTAGCTCTCGCAGGGAGTTGTTATTTCCAAATAACAACTCCCTGCTCTACGGTAGCCTACAGCTGTTCGCTCATGACCACTGATCTCTACTATAACCAGGGAGTTATAACAACTCCCTGTTATAACAGTCTCACGACCAGAGAATGCATGTTCTTGCGTAATTGCTTCATAACACTCACTTGTATACACTCAATGTAGCTTCCTCAATACTACGTAGTACAGGCCACAGTCTTTCACTCTTTGTTACGCGTTACAGTACCGATTTGAATTTGGACGTTACAGGTTTACAACGAAAGTTACACCAATACTATCGCCACGAGTAAGAACCTCAAAGACGATGGTAAGTGCACATAAAGGCAGAGCATCTAATGGTAGCCTAAATTAGGCTTAATTTACACAGAGGTACCACTGAGCCAGTATACTATAGCCTAAGTTAGGCCACTACAGTAAAACGGGGTAGTGGTATTACCATGCACTCTGTACATTGCAATATCAACGTTACCTCTTCAAGATCCACACACACCATGCGTCTTGTTCACTTGTGTTGTTGTGCTAAATCGATCAGCTGTTTACGCCTAGTGAATATGCATTAGTACTTCGTTCTCATTGGTCCGCTCAACTGATATTCATTAGGAGACTGAATAGTGTTTGTCCGCAGCACATTTTTGATTTCCTCGAGTTTAGTCGTTATTTTTACGAAAATTTTAAGGCTGTTGCCGGAATTCGGAAAACAGGCCTTATTTTTTCTCCCTTACTGTTCATATGGGTCACTCAAAGGAATCACTGAAATTTTAAATTCAATTTTTTAATGTTTTTTATTTTTTGCAATCTCACGGCATCACTTTAATGTGCATTTCATTTGTCAGGAACCGGTCACTAATGTTCTGGATGAGTTATTTTAAATCTAGATTTTAGGTGTTATTATGCTCTTGCCTGAAGTATCTGTAAAGATACAGGCCTTCATCCAACTTTAAGACCTGTACAATCGTGATGCAAACTAAAAATGTTACATTTGGTGTTATGGTGAACTTTCTTGTATAGGGTGGAGTTTTGCCTGCAATGGGCCATCTTCGTTATGTACCTTTTAAGGAAAAATGTCATGTTACAACAGGCCTCAAATTGAATGGTAGCCAGGGCTGCCATTGCCATTGTACATTCCCTATTTGCTGTAATGTCCTGGTAAAACTAAAAGTCAGGGCCAAAGTTGCTGTCATTACCTTCAGTGCACGGCCTCCATGCCTTACATACTACAGTATAGGCCTAGGTACAGTATACTACACCAGCAGACCTCACTTTGAGGCTGAAAACTTCGCAGTCACATAACTGCTTTTTCACAGTGGGCCAGCACAAGTCCAATCCAAAGCATTGCTATGCACCATTTATTCATACAAAATGCACGGGATATGCATTGCAACAGTATGCGAAATGAACCCAGCGATATTACGTACTATCTTTAATGCACAGGTAAAGGTAGTGGCTAGGCACAGGCTTGCTCTATTTATGTAGCACTAGCATACTGTACCTTGATATCAAGCTCCGTTTGTCCGTAAGGGAATGCTAGTGGAAGGACCTGGCTGCAGGAAGCAGAGTGGCACAATAGCCTAATGATCCGGCAGAGCATTAGCAGTGCAATGTACGTGCATTGGGGAACACTGTTAAGTCAGTTTTGCTCTGTGTATTAAAAACAGCCAAAATAATGAGGAAGGAAAAAACAAGTGGAAATATGAAGCCAAAAATAAAGCAGCAGCATCAAAATATCCAAAGTTAGATTTGTTTTCCAGTTCCAAGTACATGTTCCCTGCGTGACTAATTTACGGTACTATTAGAAGTTACAAAGCTCTTGAGGTAGGATGGGCAAACACTGGATTGTTTACAGAATGTCCAAACTATAGGGCCTAAGCTTTGCCCTTGCTATATGGAAATATGCATTAGTATATCAAGAAGATGAGACATGAAACTAACAGAAAAAAAGTAAATATGTTAATAGCGGTTCAAGATGAAGGGCTTGCAAAATATTGCAAATGTGTTGTTCAAAGTCTTTCTCATATGCAGACGGGGTATTTTCAGGACTGTATGCAAACTGGATGATTTTGGAGAGGATCTGTTCAAACTCATACACTGATATTTTTGGTAAGCCTCTGGTGTAAATCAGGGTTCGCAGAAAGGTGCATGACTTTGCGGTTCCTGCTAAAATGATACAAATCCCTCCCACAAAAATATTAAGGGGGGCAATCCCTCTCAAGAATATGGAGGGGCTTCATACCATGTCAGTTCTTTGGCTTTATATGAAACTTTCAGAATCTTGATCGAAACATTAAATATGTCAAATTAAAATGGCTTGAGATATTGTTTTAACCATTTAGCATTATATTCTGGCAGTGAGAATTTTGGGAATTGGTGAATACATCCGCAAAATTTTGACTCTTAGACGGACAATTAGTTCCAAAGTTCAGTTCAGTAGCACGTGCAAGCTACTGCACAGTACAGCTCTCTACACATGGTGCACAGTGCATTCTGCAGACAGTGTATCAATAAAACACAAGTAAGTTCTGTTGTCATGAGTATCGCAAATTAATTTATTACCATATTGGTTAAAAACTGAATAAACATGAACCTGACAAGTGCAAAAACCCTCAAACAACAACCTGAATTGTATTTGCAATTTTTTGTTGGAAGGTCTTTCTGTGCAGTACGGGGCAATTTTCTCCAGAGGAGCATGGCACATTTGGCATTGCCTAACATTTAATGTTTATGTGAACATAAGCTACACATGTGTCTCTGCAGCCTAGCTGTAGGGTGTATTTGAATCTTTCAATAATTTTTGCTGAGAAATTTAAGTGTTGTACTTGTTCTGAACTATTGTGTTAATTAAAGTATGCATGGAATGTCTTGTTTATTTGCATAGGATGACATGGCTACTTGTCTAAAGTTCTTACATAATTTTAACACTTTTTTGCTACATATATATATATATATATATATATATATATATATATATATATATATATATATATATATATATATATATATATATATATATATATATATATATATATTATAATTCCTACCATAGGGCAAAACTGGCATACCGCCCTCAAGGTATGGCAAAGAATCGTTGACATAGAAGTAACAGCGTAAAGATTGTGTGGTCAAAAGGAAATTACCATACGTTTACATATTCCCATGTAAAAAGTGTGTGAAAACTCCAAGGCAAAAAAATTTTTTCCCCGTATTTACCGTTTCCCCCTAAGTTCAGGTTTTAGCACATTTTTCCCCTAAGTGGGGAATTAGGCAAACATATACAGTAACTCTAAAGAGTGATTTAGGTCTCCCATAGATCTAAGACACATGGTGAACTTTGCTCAGATGCTGATGACAAAACACTTTAATATTACTTCAGACAGAGGTACAATACTGTATGCATTGAGGTGAACTGAGGTTTTAGACCTTTTTGCTCTCCTGAGATGTGGATGGAGTGGACAAGAATGAATTCAGATCTGTGAGCTTAATAACATATCCTTTTCTTTCAACACAATACAGAAAACCTTCCACAAGACTGGCTCTACAGGAGGGAGCTGAGCCCGTCATCCATGGAAGACAATCCAGATGGACTGACGGATCAGCAGGTCCCGTTTCTAGATGCACAGGTAAAGTCGGAATTTGTTCACGTTTTGTGGTCATAGTGTTTCATACCGTACTTTGTCTTGGGCAGTTCCAGTGTTTCACAACACTGAGCAAAACTTAATATGTGGAAAAATCCACACAGGTGTGAAAATTGCGTGGGAGATAGCATCTAATTTAGTAATTTCATCTTAATTTTGGATGATCAATTTAGTTTATAGGAAGGTCACCTCAGATGGAAATTTTTAGATTCCTTTCAGTAGATACACAAAGTACTGTACTGTGATATGATCTGCCCAAGGATTGAGCGCCAGATCTCCTGAAAGTTTAAGCTTCAGTGCATTTCAAATGCTACTGCCTTTTAGCTACTGTACATGATCTTATGGTAGCATGAGCATAAAACATACACTCTGATACAGTATCAGTACACTGTACCAGTTGAATAAACCTGCATATCCTGAGCTCAGTTTTCTTTGAAATTGAATGGCAGATGTACTTGACCTATTCTCGCTGATCAGGGAGGGGGCTCTGGACACTGATAATTATTATTATACATACATATTCTAGGGTAATGTGGTACTGATCACAAATTGCATTTTCTAGACTTAAAACAGTACTTTTCATGGGCTGAAACAGTTTTAGATTTAGTGTCGGTTGTGTGCAGTTCAGTGATGGTTCTTCGTCCAGTTGACATATTTTGCAGAATATTTCTAAGTTATGAGTGCACTGGGTTATGAGTGCTGTGTACTTGCTTCTTTTAGAGTACAAGGACACACCTAGAAGTAAACTGAGTTACCTTGACCTCTGTGTGTGAATGAAAATTTATCTGTATGATTCATATCAGTATCTGTAGTATTTTGAAAAGTGACCAAAATATAATCATTAACTGTTGTCATGGAGACCAATCGAATAGGCCACTGTGTGTGTTGCATACTAAAGGGAAGTATTGTGTTTGTTTTACAGAAAATTTTCATATTTTGAAACCCAATACTTATCAGTATTGAAGGATAGATAATTCAAAGTAAGGCAGTACGGTAGCTTTCTTTTCAAGAAATTGGGTTCTCACAGAAAGAAATTCAGCTATTTGTTGCTCAAGAATAACTTGTTGGCCCAAACTTTAAAAAACTGAAATGTTGCAATATGCATAAATCCTGTAATGCATAATACTTTGAGGAGGTAAGCAATTGCTGGAGTTCATTAGTGAGATGAATGGTTTACAAAAAATCATGCAAGTTTCTGTGTATGCCATGTTGGTGCATTTTAAATACAATATTTCCCTTTAAATCTAAAAGAATGATTTTCCATAAAATGTGGTTTGTCTGACTTTGTCTTGTAGCCTTCCCCTACAGACTGTAGCCATGATACTCAGTGATACTGCACCTAATGCCCATTTGATGGTGATTGTTTGGTCAAGTGTATTTCGGGGGTTGTTGTATGATATGAAGTTTAATTGCAGTGTTAACTTCACACAGCATATTGTTTATCTCAAGTGAATAAAAATTATTTTTAGTTTTTAGAACATCTTGCTAGATCTACAGTAGACCGTGTATCCAGGTAAACTGAAATAAGCAAGGTATTCCTCAAAGTACCACTGCCATACTTACCAGTGCAACACAAGGCCCCTATAGCCCACGTAGCTGTTGTATGCTGTACATGGATCTCTTACTGTACATTGATCTGTTGGATACTGTCCATGGCATCCATGCACATGAACTTTCATTAATCAAACCAAGTCAAACATTGACTGACAAACTAGAGGCCTGATGGAAAGCTTTCCCAGTCAATCATCTTTCTATGTGCTTGTTTGCTAGTTTCAAGTTAGACAATATATTTGTATTATTTTGTGGCTTGGATGGCACAAATTCTGTATTTTCTGCTTTCAGGTACTGTAGTGGTGTAACCTTATACCCAGGGCTGGAAAAAGTGTATTTTTGAGCAAGTCAAAGTGCCCACAATTTTTACATGTATGTTTTCATGTATAAAGCTAGCGATTTTTTCCTCCAAATGCCTAAGTACCAAATCTTCCATGCAAGGAGCTTCCAACATTGCTGGTTTTTTCCTCGCTGCTTTACAGTATTTGTTCTACCCCATATGGCCAAAACCATACTTTGTTATCAAAGTTTGATCTCGTTCCTCTTCTAAATACATTGCATAATGCACAAAGGAAGCACAATTCAAGCTACAGTACATGATTGAGTGTTCACATTAGGAGTATTTTGGGATTTTCTCAGTGTGTTTATTTTGAATCCTTGAGGATATTCTTACAAAATTTCCTGATTCTTTTTTATTCCTTGCCAAGGGCAGGAATCTACTTTAAATGCAATCATGCTTGCAAGTGTTCAGTATGTGATACTGTATTTGTCGTACTTAGCATGTAAACATGGCATCTCAAAGTAGCAATGACAGGTGCTTTTCATACTGGATGTAGATTTACCATATTGAGAGGAAGGATCCTATTGTGTTTGATGGAGGTCAGAGGTCATTTGAGGTCACCACAGGTCAAAACCTGAACACCTCGTAAGCATGAAATTTTAAGATCAAAGTTTACTTTTCAAACAAATTTATCACATTGAAAGAAAGAATTCTATGGTTTTGGAGGAAGTCATCAGGTCATTTGAGGTCACTCAAGGTAAAGACTGGAACCTTGAATTATGTGGTATCTTGAAGTATGAACCAAAGATACTTTTCATTAGTGGCATATATATATATATAGCCAGTAGATACACCATATTGTTTATGGTAGAGATCAAAGGTTTTCTGATATTGGAGGTCAAGTGGTAAACCCCTTTAAAACTGCTTAGCTGTACAAACGTGATATGTTAAGAGGGGTTTCATTGATGGAGGCATACTTAGCATGTATGCATGCCCTTCATGGAGTTGAAAATATTGTTGTTTTGTGGTAGAGGTCAAAGGTCATATGGGGTCACCAGACTGTAAACAGTGAAAATCTTGTAAATATGATATCTCGTTGACGTTAACCGTGATGGATCTTAAAGTCTTGCTTTCCTACCACCTTATCATACCATCAAAAGCAGCTACATATCTGATGAAGTTGGTTGCGCTTCTGATCTGAAGCACCTTTTTGCACACTTGGTTAAAAAGTGACTTTGCATGCAATTCTGTCAAAACAGTACAGAGTGTAATCAAGACAAGTCTACATTACACTCTGTTGAAACTATTCAAGTTAGTTTCTACTCTCACTATTACAAGGCTGTCTAATGGCTATTTGTTAAGTCTTGTGTCAATTCAGGGTTGTTAATCCTTTTAGAAGTAGATTCAGGTTAACTTTGCCTGCAGTTGCAGGCCTGATTTTTAAGGAAATTTTCAGGTTGCCCATCGGACAACCTAAAACTAAATTTAGGTTGTCCGAAATAGTTTTTGGTTGTCCGAATGAAAGTGACGAACAAGAGATGAACAATTCTATTTCCTATCTCTGCCATAGAAAACAAACATTTACTTTAAATTCTGCACTTTTCCATATTTATTGGCATGGTACAATGATGAATGGGAGCCAATACCATTGTCTCACTGCCACTTCTTAAGGGGATTTTTATGACATACTTTCCTGCTGATGTAGGGAACTATTCAGTTACAAATAAAATCTACTCGTCCATCGGACAAGTTCAAAGAGAGAAAGTGGTTGTCCGATGCAAATTTTACCCATCACGGACGATCGGACGAGTGCTAAATTTCAGCCCTGAGTTGGAAGCAGCCAGTAGCCTACATTAGGACTTTTCTTGAGTTTTATTTGGTGATTAAACTGTGTCTATTGGAAATCCTGGAAAGTGAAAGTACTCAAGAGTATTTTCAGGGCAATTAATCTGTAAGCCTTTGGCTTTCTTGTTAGCCAGTTGTAGATTTGGCAAAATGTACTCTGTGTAAAAAGGGAAAGAAAAAGACTGTAATATTGAAAAAATATTCCCAGGATACAATTGTGGAAAGCTAAAAGGGGGGGGGGGGAGGGAAATAAATCTCAGTGATTTTATTTCTAGTCAAAGAAGTGAGCTACTGTAAAGTACACATTAACTTTTATTGTATTGGATTTATTCATTTTTGTTATATGTCTCTTACTAATTGTAGGGACACCCATGGCAAGTATATAAATAGGCTTACTGTATATATACAGAATAGTATATAGAGTCACCTGCCAATATTATAACCTATGCAATTTGGGAGCTTCATTAAAACGATAGGTCTTTGGCTGGAATTTGGCACCCTTGGTATAATAAAGAATCATTTTAGCACAGTACTATGTATAAAGCTAGTGTTTTTTAGTTTCTGATTAACAAGATTCTCAGGGTAAAAGTAAGTTTATTGCAATCTGACTCATGTGTAAGACTTATGGAGAATTTGTCACTTGGTTAAAGGGAAGAGCAGTCACCCCAAATTTAATTGGAAACCTCAGCTAAATCTTACAAAATTTCCTCTAATTTTCTGTTATGAAGTGTCCAAACATATAGTTTCATGCTAAAAAGGTAAACTATTAAAGTGTTTATTTGGTGTGAATTGAGCAATCCAGCAAAACGGCATCACCACATGACCTAATCTTACCTGTAACAGAGCCATTCATGAATGAGGGTACCAGGGTACACTAATTCAAAATTGTATTCATGCAGTTTCCTTTTAATGGCATGCACTTTAATGCTCTTGAGAGTAGACCATATCTTGTGCTGTTAGTGACATCAATGTCTTTTCAGGGAAAAGTAAGGATCCTAGCAGTCATTTTAGGCAGAAGTTTGAGAAATTGTTCATACTCAGTGTAGTTTGGATTCATATTTGTAGTGTTGAAGTAAAAACTAAGACTTTCTCTAAGTTACTGTACAGTATGCCAGAGAATCAAGTTTCATCCTTGCATTACTGTAATTACTGTACCACCCAGTACTAATTACGTACAGTAGGATACTGTAAGTTGTACCTTCATTGTGAAGTTTGTGTTTAATTAACTCTTTCAAAGACTCCTACTTTTATTGTATATCCCCAGACTGTCCCCGATGTTGACAAGGTACCAAGAGCATACTATGGTGGAGCTTCATCATGTGGATTAGAGGATGAGACAGACCTTGAAAAGGACTCCAAAGGTAATTTCAGTATTTCTGCCCCAGTGTAGTATTTATTGATCCAGAAATTCATGGTGAGAGGCAGCCTTGATTACAGATCAGATAGTAGACATGTGCAACCTGGTGGGGGTGTGGGGGGTGTGGTGTGGAAAGCAAACCTTTCAGTTTCAATTTATCTTCTGCAAATGGAGTCATATTTTTGCACTTGCTGTACAACACATCAGTAAGAAAGTTTAAAGCACTGGACATACTGCAGCAAGTTTGATATACTATCTTTTTGAACTTGTGTAAGAAAAATGTCTAAAATGAAAGCTCAACCATTTTCTAGAGCTCTACAGCCGCGCAGGTGGTGGGAGTTATTGAATTACACATTTACAGAGGCCCACTTGTCATGATTTTAGTGGGAGGTGTACCAAAAATTCAAAAGCTTTGTACAAGGATATCATACATAGTGCCCATTATTTTGATAAGGCTTAAAATAAAACTGAATCATAATTGGTGACACTTCTGTATGCCAAAATGGCAACCAGTCCTCCTTCAGTGCCAGTGCATTTAAATTCTCTTTTGAATGCCCTCCATCCTTTAATATTCAAGTAACATTCATCCTGATAATTGGTTCGTGCTGTTTAATGGTCACTAGCTTTGTTGACAGTTTTCTGTTTTTCTAGTGTCCTTCACATGTCCTTAATACTCGTTTGTCACTTTTTTACTGTTTCGTTGTTCATATGAGAAATAAATTTGAATTTGAATCAATTTTGTGGTGATATGTTAAAACTACATGCAAGATACAGTACCACTTGCTTTAGCAAGCTTTAACTTACTCTGAAACATTGTTAAAAATACTTGCACAGGAAATAAGAGGAAATTTCAATGAGAAATTTGGCCATTGTTTCAGGTCAAAGTAGGTTAGGGCCATTGCTTGTGTCCTTTAAATTGACTGAAATACTCAAGAATTTGATTGAATTGTCATAGAACCATTTGTACAATTTGTTTGTTTTCTTTTGTAAACTTATTAGGTTGACAGTTAATGTGAACAGTTAAAAGCTGTATCCCTTTGTTTTGTTGGGAAATAGCAATCATACATAATTCCATGCATACATACTGTTTGTTGTACTTTTGAAAGAAGACCTACTAATAAACAGTTGAAGTGGAAATGAGTAAGCTACAAAACTACAGTACTACACAATACATAAATTCAGTGCCATCAGAACTGTCAGTGCATACAGGTACAAACTCCATTTATTATTCCTTATTGTATTAATAGAACTGTTTCAGGACCTTGATGAGCTTCAAGAAGAGTGGCTGGCTGATGGTAAGTGATGTTTTATTCAAAATTTATGTCATATTTTAATTTTTTTTTAACAGAAGTTTTGTGTTGTGTTAATCATACAGTTGTAAGCTGCGCTGACTTGAGCAGTGAATTTTGTCATGGTGTCACTAGTCACTGAATTAAAATACTAAGTAAATGTGCATGGCTATATGTACACAATACATGTGTGAGTGATTGCCAGTGTATACCCCTGTTGCCGTGTAGGTAAGCCCATATAGTCGTTGTCTAGGAGTTACTAATGAGAATTTGCAAGGCAGTTAAACTAAAAATTACGTCATAAACTATCTAATACTTCAAAACAAGCCTTTCAAAATGGCCAAAACTATTAAAACTATCATTGAAACATAGCAATAAATGAAAATTTACTTCAAACTTAACAAAATAGTTGTAGCAATGAGCCGACAAGTTGCTATAGAAGTATACTAAGTAAAATGGCGATCTGATGATGACCTTTTACTTGATTCATCATACTTCCATGATATTTTAGTAGACTGAATATACCTACACATACAGATGACCCTACCATTAATTACATTATAGTGGGTGTCATGTTTGTCTATTCATCATAATAAGTTCCATATGGCCAGGTATTTTGTGTAAATGTAGTACCAAATAAGCTGTGAATGCCTTTGACAGCAAATAATTCACTTCATTTTGGCAGGTGGGTGTACAACAGTAATTGCCTGTGATACTGTACAAAGGGATATTCCAGTAGCGTACCAGTTAATGTATCATACTGTGCTGGCACCCGTAACTTTTTCAATGTCTTCCTACAATATAGCTGCTGGGACTCCAAATGAAGTGCTAAAAATTGAAAATTTTGTAGCCCAGTTTTATGGTGTGCAAGTTATATAACATTATTTTATCAGGTCTTATCATGTCATGATCTATTGTGAATGGCCTCAACACTACCGTCTTTTTGTTCAGGTATATAGTTCTTGATTCAATACTAACAGTATTTGTCATCTTTTATTGTTCTTAAAAGGTTGGACACCTGGTCCTGACTTGGTAGCATTTGTTGCAGTTGAGAGATCTGACCCCAAAACTCACACATGGAAATAGACCATCACTTCACCATATGTGGTGAAGCATATCCAATGAATTGGCAATGCCTCCATTGTTTATACTTCACTACAAAGTCTAAGTTAAGGCCATCCCAAATCATAGGTTAATTTGCCCAAGTTTTAGAAAGTGAATAGTCAGTTTTGATTGATGCAAATCAACCTTAAACCTTTTTGTTTCATCATTTTTATTAAACTTGTATTGGCCTCACATTGAGTTGTCCCTCACAGGGGGGTTAGATGTGTGTGCTGTCTTTAAGGACATAGTAACGGTTGGTTCATGGCAGGTAGTCTGGGTTTTACAAATTAGAGGATTTCATTCAGTGGTTATAGGCATTTTTCTTTTATTTTTATGGCAAGAGTAAGTCACTTTTTGTGAGAGATGGATTTGAAGGGCAAAGAGGATAAAGTTACTAACCTAATTCAGTTTGCAGGTACTACTGCAAGGAATGCCAGATTGTGTGGGATCATGTGGCAGTTTTGGGTTTAGATGGCACAAGATACTTATAGATCAGTTTCATGTGACGTGATGTTTTTCATCTTGGAGACATATGACTGACAAATCCTTTTTTCATTACTTGTCTGTCAGGCTAGCTGTTTACTAAATCTGTTTGCCCACTTGATTGTTTACTTGTCCAGTTTGAATTTGCCCAATTGCTTAAGAGGAGAAGACTCTGCAGAAGTGATTGCCCGACGGACTACGATACGGAACAGTGCACTTGCCCAAGTGATTTTTTTCTTGCCCCGGACTTTTGGGCAGGGGATTTGCCGAGCCCTGCATATGAGACAAGCTTCTATGTGTGTTGCATGCTACATTTATGCATTAGCAGTATGTCATCTGTGCACTGGTGGCTCTCCCCTGACTTTGATTGGTTACTTTAAGTATGCATAGAAGTTATACTTCAGCCCATTGCCTACTACCCCAACCCACCTTCCCTCCCCAGTGTCTGTGTGTACACATGTTTGCACAAGTTTGTATTGTATTCAGACAGTGTGTGTGTTTACGGCACTCAGATTGTGCACACTTTATCTGGTATGGCTTGGTGTCTACAGCACCATCATAAGCTAGAACTCTGAAATGTGAGTCCTGTGTATTACAGTTACTGTAGTTCCACACTGAAGACATGAACATCAGAAAGCACTTTCATTGACCGACTGCATGGTCAAGTGGTTAGAGCATCCGACTTGCAGCCGGAAGGTCTGGAGTTCGACTCCTGGCCAGGTCATACCCAAGACTTTAAAAATGGAACCTACTGCCATTGTGCTTGGTGCTCAGCATAAGCAATGGAGTAGGGAAAACAAGCCACTGAGCCACAACTGGAGAAAAGGCTGTGACTGGCCTGACTTAAACCAGTTGGTTAGAAACTGAGCCATGAAACCTCATCTAAATCTAACACTCCTTTGGGTAATTTATACACCATGGTAAAGTTTGCATCGTGATTTAAGAGAACATTGCTAGAAATAGTGCCAAAATTTTGTAGGTTCTATCACAGAATAAGTGAAAATTTCCAAGGTTTGTGTGACAGATAAATTTACTTTTAATTCATACAGTGTCAGTGCCATTAACTTGTTTTTTAGTGTAAACTAAACTTGTACTATGTTCAGTAGTCATAGACCTTTTTCCAAATAGCAATTGCAAAGGATTGTGGGATAGAGTTTTTGGTATGCATTGTTAATGTTAATGGCATTTTACTGTGGCCAAAAAGGATGTGTACAAAAATTCTATCCCACAATCCTTTGTAATTGCTATTTGGAAAGGGGTCTATTGAAAAGCCCAACTCCACCTATCTGGCCCCTCCTCCAGTTTGAAAGTAACAGTCTTCAGGCACTACCTAGACAAATTGCCTTGAGCTCTATGCAGTACACATAGTTTTACAGTCCAAAGCCATGCTGCTGAGCATAGGTACTACAATGAAAGTTGTACAGTATACTACGGTAATGTGCGTCTCACATTTCACCAATCTGTACTTGTCAATGTGCAATCTTCAATCATAATTTCAAATATCCACACATAAACAAAAACGTACTTTGTTTGATGCAAGGGCTACTTTAAATTGCAAAAGGGTTATAAAGTTCTGCAGTAATATCTGTGATTGTCACCAACAGTTTACAATATTTTACACTCAGGATAAAACAGCAGGACTTTAACTCTTTACAAACACTTCTCTGCAGGGTCTGGTTCTCTGTTATTTAGGGTGTCAGAAACATTGTTCTTGTTTTGGAAATTAATAAGTTTTGTTTTTTTACATGAAAAGGGCTATGCTGTAATAAATTAAGTCATATTTAGTGATTTTTGTCACAGCATGAATACATCACTTGTGATATTGAACAGAATCATAACCTATTGTAATGTTTGCTCACCCTGTTGTGCTACTTTGCAGTTGTTTTAAATTTAATTCTCAAAAAGCCTGTTTTTTTCCCAGGTAGTTTTCTTTTGAATTCTCAGTAGAACTTGACAAGTACAGTAATTAAAGGATCCTTTTTTGGCACCATTTTTTGTCACAAAATACTCTTTTTTTTTTCAAATAGAAAGATTTTGGGGTTCCATGGTAACTATATGGAAGCTGATGTGTAGTAGAATCCACATGTATATTGGAATCATTAAGAGAATAGTTGGTGGTGAAACCTTTCAAATTTGACTTCTCTTTAAGGAGCATACAGTGGTATTATGCATTTCCTTGTGCAAATGCAAAACCTTGGCACATTGTCATTCGATAATTAAGAGAGGAAATGATGGTTTCTCTTCTGCTGAAATTTTGGCATGTATTTGATCAGGTTCAGGAAATGGGGCATTTAACCTAAGAAGCCTTACTGTAGATCTCAACCACTTATATGATAGACTTAAAGTACTGTACCAATGTGGCTCAGAGTGTGTACAGTATGAGTGTGTATTAGTTTCATAGCAACTGTCCTGTAAAAAGACAATTCGTGAATGGCGGGTATTGCACGTTGACATGAAGCACATACAATCTGCGTCGCCCCTCCTTACCTCCTATTTACATTACGTAAATAGGAGGTAAGTATCGGAGCTCGTAGATCCCCAAACAAGGGAGTTTTGGGGAATATGCATCTAATGTATTTAGGTTATAGGCCTAAACTGGTTATTGTGTTTTGCTAGTTACATGTATTAAGCTCACTGCAACTGAAGTCTGAGTAGTGTACCAAACTTTCAAAAATGGAGTTGTATAGGCTACTGTATTTGTTGTGGAATGCCTTGAAAGTCTTCACTCGGAACAGGGGTTTCAACAACAATTTTACCCTTCACAATGTAATGGTACTCCCATTTCTACATCATTCCTTATCAACTGTTTTGCCTTAGATGTGTTATTAACATCCAGTTGTCTTGTCATGCCATCAAGTGTCATTATGGTTGGCCCAGAAGTGCTCTTGTGCAATAGGAGAAAAATCAATGCAATTGCAAGGCCATTGGGCTAATTTAAAAATTTTGCCTTCTAGCTAGTTGCCTGTTGTGTGTGCTGTATCACATTCAAAGAAGCAGTGTGTGTTGTGTTGAGGACTATCAGTTTTTTTCTTTAATGGTCGTCATCAGTTAAAGATTATTATAAATGTTAGTGGGTACACACATTGTATTCATTCTATAATGAAATTACTTTGTAATGTTCATTTCATGGGTAATTTAATGGCCTTCAAGAGGTATGTATCTGAACAACAGAAGTAAAACATACCCCGCAGTTAATAATCGACTTTTAAACCAGCTTGTTCAAATTGTAACTGAGTTGAAGAATGAGATGTTGATTCGGTATGTGATCCCACTTGTATGGTACAGTAGTTGAGATGCCTTTGTTAGTGTTTTACACAGTAAATCATTTGGAACTTAATAGGGCAAGGTAATGAATTTATATCCATAGATGTGTGCAGTGAAGTGTTGTACATACTAATATCACAAATGACAATAACTCAACTCTAGTTTTTAATGTCAGCAGGTATGGATATATTTATGTCCATTTTATGAAGAAATGGGCAAAAGATTTTATTGTATCAGCATTTTAGGTTAATTCTACCTATATTGATACAGGAAAAATAACAGAATGTTGACTGGTAGCAGTATTGAATACCCACAATTGATCCATCACTTGTGCAGTGGATGAAAAAATACTGAATCTGAAACCATTTCTGTCAATTTTAAGATTCTACTTTTGCGTAAACTGTAAATAAAGTAAACCTGAATTTTTCACCATGCTTTTGAATGATGAAGTAACCAGACTTTTAGTGTGAGTACAATGTCATGAGTACGAGTTTATGTGTATGTGTTGTAAGTACGAGTAGGAGTACATGTATATCCTTCTTCAAGAGTACGCGAGTGCAACATTTTGCATTAGTCCCCATGCATAACTTTCAGAATCGGTGAGTACGAATATGAGTATAAATTCAATCTTGTGAGTAGGAGTATAACAGGCAATTTTGCAAACCGTGAGTACAAGTACGTACTCACTTCAAGTCTGCATGCTGTTAACCTGTATGTTGAACCTGTATGTTGACCTTTGTGCTCTTTCTTGGTTGCACTGTACTTCACATGAATAGCAAATTTGTGATGTGTGTCATGGTGAGTTTACCTAAAAATGTTTTTGTGGTGATGTACTGTGATCACAAATTTCTGCCTGTATTGCTTAATGTTGGATTTGCAGTACTTAAAATTGAACAGTGTGTGTGAGCTACAGAAAAGTGCCTTTACCTTTTAATGTTATTTACAATGATATTAGTAGTCCTACAGTCTATTCAAAGATTGTTATTAGAGTGGATTATGTAATGAAGAATGCTATTGTGGGTTTTATGAGAAATAATTATGTTAGGGTTTATGCACCCTTTTAAAGCTCTCTTCATTAAGAGCATGTGTTGTCATCATCTTTTATTGAGTGGAAATCATACTGGTACAAAAACACGCATTGAGTTGCTTTATTTTGTTTAATGGTTTTAATTACCGGTAGATAGAATACTTACGGCTAAAAAACCTCATCCTGCTATGATGGAGGTTAGTAATAATTAAGTGCAGGTCTTTACAGTACTACTGCAGTGGTTGGAAAGTTCTGTTACCTGTATAGTGTAGTACATAAAAGCTTGGGCATCTCCACAAGGTGTGTAGTCAAAACCTCAGGGCCTTGAGAGCAAGTCTCACAGTTGACTTTTGTTGTTACTTACCAGCCCACTTACCCATAGTCTAAGCACCCCCCATGTAACAACATTGACTCCTACGGTCAACGCAGAAATGAGACAATTGCAGCATAGTAAAATAAATACGATCTTCTCATTTTGCGTTTTGTTTTCTTTATCAATATATAATTTATTTGGAATACTATGTGTATAACCCTGTGCATTTCACTTACCCATGGCTTACCCTTATGTACAATGTCACTTACCACAAGAAAAATTCGTCACGCGTAAGTGGGTGTAAAAAGCATTCAATACGAGCCTTGCTGGAGAGTCACAATGCTGAAAGAAGTTCTCTTAACGTAACAGACTCATAACCAATGATACGTATATTACAGTATAGCAACTTCCATGATTGTTCTACAGTTTTAACAGTAATTAATCTATTTCACTCCCACTTAACCTCCCCTAATACTACTATTGGACAGTCCATATGCCTTGGAATGATCACTGGCAGTGAAAATCCTACCCTTGCTAGATGGCGCTTTATGCATATCCTTGCTGTTCCACTGTAACTGACCCTTGTTTCATTCCCAGTAATAGTAATTAAACTATGTCATTCCTGCTGTAGAATTCAGTAGGTTATTACTGTCATTTTTCAATAATTTTACTCCAAAATGTTTACCAAAACTCTCATGCCTTTTCTTAAGTGCTGTAAAGAAAACATGAATTTCTGTTGCCCTGAAATAACATCATAATTTTGCTACACTTGTAAAAATGTAATTTCCTATTTTCTTAAGAGTGGGATGGCTGTCATGGTGAAATATAGGGGATGATAATGCACGTGATTATGTTTCATATTGTTTTCATGTTGAGTGAAGCTTCTAAATTACTTTGGGCAAAAACTTATTTCATAGAAAGA
The DNA here is from genome assembly GCA_029531755.1 of Holothuria leucospilota. Taxonomy (NCBI): domain Eukaryota; kingdom Metazoa; phylum Echinodermata; class Holothuroidea; order Aspidochirotida; family Holothuriidae; genus Holothuria; species Holothuria leucospilota. Next base: position 36,202,581 of record CM055969.1, on the reverse strand, counting down.
AGGTCTTCCTTCGGTAACAAACTCAGTAAAAGGTTCCGTTGTCCTTTAGGAGTTTGATTTTATCACTTAAACATTTTGAGACTCATGGATATTACAGTATCTACATAACATTAACATGTGCCAAGTGAAGGTGTATGTGAAGATGATCTGTGGTATATTGATCTCAGAGAATGATACACAGGGCTGTGTTTAAAACAAATTATGGGATTCTAGACAAGTAAGAATTGTGGGGCCCCTTTATGCAGAACAAAGTCTGGTGTTTGAGAGGCAGTACATAGACTGGAATCAAAAAGTTAAATTCTGTATGCTACACTTCTCTTTAAGATGACAATTGCTAGCCACAACCTTTTCAGAGTAGTCCCAAGTATTCATTTATTTGCCACACTGTATGGACCCAGCCCCCTCAGGCTAGTGGTCCTGGCAGTTGCACCTTCTGCCCTAGATAATATGGCCCTGCTTGTGCAAGCATTTTGCTCGGTAATTAGTCTATTAGGTAAAACTTTTTGGTCATTCACTGTCCAACTAATTTTTAAATACAATTAAACTAAAGGTTGAAGAAAAGGGGCTGCCCTCAGGTATTAAGAAAGCAAGTTGCTCAAATCTTTGCTCAGGTGGTGTACTATAAAACAGGTTTGTGATAGTGGAACTCTGACCCATATTAAAGTCTATGTTTTTAGTGGAAAACAGATTTTAGGTGGTACAAGCTTAGTTTAGCCAAAATGCCAGATCACCCTCTTTATCCTGGGCGCATTATTTTGATTTTGAATTATTTTTGAAAATGCAGGTTTCTTTACAGTTTCTTTTTGAACTTTTGTAAATCCCAAACTTCTGTTAAGTAGAAATGACATACTTTCAAGTTCACAACAGAGCTTTATATATTAATTAATGCATATGCCTTATGGTATCTAATACATGAGTGCACTTTGAAAGAAACTCCTCATACATCAAGGTTTACTTAAAATTTAATATGGGTATAACATGTCAAGTAAGGAGGGTTTTGTGAAATGTGTCATCGTGTAGTCATCTTGTAGTCATCTTGTACATTGGCCTGTAGGCTTCTGTTTTTTATAAACATTTTGTCTTTTCAATCTGTTTTATCTAAAATAACTAAGATTACACTAAAGGCCCAGTGGCTGTTTCATTATGAATTCACTTCGGATTTGTCAATCTATAGTGTATAGGTTTCAAGAGAAATCGTGACAAAAAAAACATAGAAATAATAAGAGAACAAAACATAATCACTAAGAGAATAAAAAATAATCATGGTTTAACAAGTCATTCTGATGTTAAGGTATGGTTGTACTGTATTCTTTAGGTAAGAATGTACTGTAGTTTGAGTTTTCAAAATGCCTTTTGACGGTGTTGCCAGTTTGGAGCCAAGTGGGGTACATACATAGATGTGTGGGTAGTTAAGCAAACATCCTTCAATTGAAAGTAGGCAAACAAAGGTCCTATTCAGAGAGTGTTCTCTTGAAAAAGTCTGGTGTTCAAGGTTAGGGGCATCAGAAAGAGGTTCATGAGGCTATTTATGGATTCTGAAGTGGCCCATTTACAGGGCTGTTGCTCCAGAAAGTTTCAGCGGCGGGGTGAGACAAGGATACTGCCAAAGATTGCTTAGCCTTGAGCTTGTTTTGTAATTTGTGGAACTATTTTCTACATTTGTGCGTTGTAGGGGTTATGTGAAGTGGAAAGAATTGTGGTGGTATTGGAAAATTTTGTCACCTCTTCTGGCTGAATTGAAGTTGGATATGCTTTCATATTTACAGAGATTCGAGTTCATTCTTGCACTTTGTAAAGGTTTTCTTTTGTTTTTACTGTACTTTTGTGTTGGTTTGAAGTAAGAGATGCAGTCCCACACCTTTGTGTAGAAGGGCATTTTAAAATTATGGAGATTTGGCCAAAAAGGAACAAAACTGTGGTATAAATAAAGTAAATAGAGACTGCAGTCAGAGAGATGACTTACAATACATATTAATTAAAACTACAAATCTCTGGTATGTCAGGGGATTATCACCTCTTTCCACTTGAAGAATGTATTCTGCTAGACAGGTGTGACCAGAATCTTTCAATTTATGTTTTATGTGATGCAACTCATGCCAGCTGCCTTTTAAAGTGACTGGAAACAGGGGTAATTTTTTCTGAAAAACATTTCCCATGTTTCACAGGCATTTATAAACAACTGTTAATTTTACAGTCTCTAGAGAACCAAGGGCAATTTTATAAGCAGAGATAATGATAATCAACGATACTTTGTTTTGGGCACTGCAATTGAGCCTCTCTTAATTGGTCACCTATGTAATTTATGTTATTTTGGACCATGTCAAAGAAGTAGGATGATTGGGTCTGGTAATACATTTGTGCTTGCCGATGTTGTTGATAATTGAGAGGCACAAATGGTGGCACTACAAGTGTAAATTTGCATTTCATGCCAGATTATTTAAAGAGTTGCTTTCACCTGCTCCATTCTGTATGCGACCACAGTGTGTTCAAAAAGTTGACTTACAGCAATTCCCTGTTTATAGTAATAAGGAATGTAGAATTATTTAAAACCTGTACATAGCAATACCTTAAAAATTTTTTTTTTTTTTGTAACTTTTCCTCTGTCGGTGTTAACAACTTAACACCCATAGTACCATATAAAAGGCATTTAAAAAATTGAACATTTTAAAGGTGGTGTTTTGCAGATTGCACAAAATATGAAATAGGATGTAAAACATTAACCTTTTGTGACCCTTGGAGCTACCATACTGTAGCTGGAATCGTTCGTAATTGTGAACGTTTCAAGGCCATGCACTTGCTTTGTGTCTCCCTTTTCAGCAGTTGTAATGTACATATTGTATTATAGAAAACAATTTTTTCCTTTTCTATTCAATGCCTGACTTTCGCATTATAGTCAATGGTTGCAAGGGTATTTGTTCAAGCAATGATATGCAAACATAAAAAGGTGACTCATTGACAGGGACTAGGTTAGGCTTTTGTTGGCTTTCGTACCTGCTGTGCCTGTTGTTTACGAGTGTTATCAACAACGTTTGATTTGAAAATTTGCTAGTCTTCAAAAAGGGCAGGTTTGAGAATACTCTCCCCTTCTTCTCTTGTATATAAGTTGCTGAATGGGACTTTCCTTTGGAGAGAATGAGGGGCAAGGGGTGGGGGTTGTAGAGTTGACACTTGAGACTGTAAGGAATGGTTGTGTAACAAAAACACTGGCATTCAAAGGGAGCAGTCCAGACTTAAAGTAATATTGATTCTACCAAGGTGAAGACACTCAACCCTCTCCTCTCCCCTTTTGGTACCTCATTCCCCCTCCCTCTCACACCCCCTCCATATCAGTTCTCTTCAGTTAACTTCACATTCCAACTTAATAGCCACATGGCTAGATAAAAAAAACTTAAGTTTTCTTCCAAGTTTTCTTGGGTGAATGTATTTTGTCAGTGGGTCAGTGGTGAGGCAGTGTATGTTAAGTCTAATTTACAAAAATATACAAAACTTGAAAAAACAAATCCAGTTGAACCAACTTCTGTCTTCACAGGACATTTCGTTTTGCTGAGATACATGGTGGTAACTTACAATTTATTCACTCAGCTTAAAATGGTATACTGTACAAGTTGTGATGTCAGTCTTGTACTAATTGGATTAGCTTCTTTGGTTTTCTTTTGTTTGTAAAGTCATTGCACTTTATGTCATTATATGTGATCACTGACTTATTTCTATAGAGTGACTTGACTGTATGAGCCTCTTTTTTACAACATTCTATGCAAGAAAACAGTGAATGTAATTATTTGTGGGTGATAAAAGAATCTTCATTTCAAAGGGAAACAAAAGCAGGCACTGTGAGTTGTGCAAGAAGTATATCACAAATTATATAAATCCACATGACTTTTCAAATAAGGTAAATTAATGTTAACATTTTAAATCTCAGTCACAGATTGAGGTATGGAGATTAAGATCAGAGTTGGATGAATGAGATTTAATTTCCAATGTGTGAAAGATATATGTTTGTAACTGTAGACTTCAGGTACTTGTCATGAAAAGTATAGCTTGGATCAGTGCTGTACACCTCAATACTTGTGACATCTACTTTTGTCAAACCATTAAATTGCCGGGTAGGCTTGGGCAGGTTACTTGATTCTATATTTCAATGTCACAACTCCTGGCCAGAACTGGGGTAGGAACTCCACTTGTCTAGTAGCCAGCCTTTTAGATAATTTACAGTACTGTCTTTCTATAAACATGCTCAAAAATCATATTTTTGTGTTGTTAAAAGTTAGCACTGTGCTTTTATACTATGCAAGTTTTAATAAAAGTAGTGTAAAAAAGTGTTGCTTTAAAGGGGAATTTTCATGATCCCAGACAGTTCCAATTCTCCCAACTATGCATCTTCTAGCTCCTCCCATAACTGTATGAGGCTCTTCCTTGTGCAAGAATAAACCTGTTTTATTGCTTAAGGCCATGTCCTGGTGAGCACACAAGGCTATAAAATGTAATAAAAGTACTCTTTCTGCCTTGTGTGGAATGTGAGCTACTCTGCATCTTTCAAATTTTCAAACTTTGATGTCAATCAAACAGCAGCCACCAACTGAGAATTTTGATATACATACACTAAAAATATACTTTGGGGTGATGACAGTCTGTCTTTAAAGTCTTTTTATATTTTGTCACTTGTTTCAACTGACTGCTACAATTTTCCAGTGTAGAGGTAACTCGGCATGTCAGCCATAAAAGAAACCCATATTGCAGACTTACTGATGTATGTATTAAGTCATTGGAAGTCTGAAGAGCGCAATTATGATGCCATAGTGGTGAATGTGAGTTGCAGTGATTGATGTGACGAATGTGAGTTGCAGTCATCACTCAATACAGAGTCACAACTCCATGCACAAGGGGTACTTGTAGACTCCAAGGTTCCCCACACCAGAAATATTAGAGTTGTCCTACAGGCATGCTGTGTTACTGTTCCTAGGTCAGTTCTGTGAGCAGACTTCATTACTATAACAGTGCCAGCTACTCAGTCTTTCCCCATTAAGCAGCATAAACTGTTGTTATATCCAGTCTTTGTCAGACACAGGGGTTTTACCACACCCCAGTAGTTTTCAATAGGAAAGCTCAACAATAGCTATAAAGGTTTTGAAAGTCCTGGAGAGGATGTTTTCTAACTGTGAACAATAGCAAAGGGGAAGTGTTGGCTTAGGGATGATCTTGAAAAAGCCAGTGTGCACAGTTTGCTTTCTGTGCGTGTTAGTATAGGCTACACGTATATAGGTGACCAACAGGTGTCACACTTACCTACATTGATTTGGTATAGATTTTGTAGCCTTAGGGGGCCGTTATTGATTTTTTTGAAGGTTTGAGCTTTCTTTTGTCATGAGAAAAGGTTGCATTTTATTAAATCAACTAGTGTGTGTATTTGAGTTGTGCTGTAGTTTCATCTTTACTTATTGGCTATTTTGCATTGCAGTAGTGTTTTATTTTGGGAAATACAGTTATCAGAAGGAGAAATGCAGTCAAAAAGTAGATGGAAGTGGGGGGGGGGGGGGGAGAGTGGAGTGGAGGAGAGGTGTACTAGGATGTTTAGTAAGTCTTTAAATTTAAAATTGCTTTACCCTGTACCAGCTTGTACCGCATTTTAGTAGGCCTGCTCAGAATGTAAGGCTTCAGGAAGCTGGACGAGGCTTTGGTAACAGATTCAAATTGTTTGATTGCATGACATTCCAAGCCTTCACCTGTAACCGGAGCTGGAAAAAATGGTTATTCCCCAGGAGGGAAAGAAACTGTCCACAATACTTTCCATATTTTCATGTATAAGTAAGGCAAATTTCCTTCCAAATACCCAAATTTCCTGGAAAGGAGCCTCCCAGCTTCCCAACTTTTTTCCACCCATGCCTCTAACCAGCTCTCGTGGAAAATCACGTTGAGTTACATTCATAGTTTATTGTGGTGTCTTTATGCAAACTACAAATGAAGTTGTAGAACTTTTGAAAAATTTAAAAGGAACTAGAATGATGTAAGACAAATAATGAGTTAATCATTTGCGATAATCATCATTATTGTATTGTACCTTTCAGTCTGAAATTTTTATTTCAGCAGCTGTTGTGGTATGTTTTTCAAGTGCCTAAATAATAAGAAGAATGAGGTAGAATATGTTAAAAAACAGCTATTTTGTTTCTTGAGAGTTTGAAGTTTTTGTAACTCTTGTTTAAAAAATTCAGCATTGCTTTAAGGCTTCATACTACTGTCTCCATCAAGTTTGCTGTGTCAGACTCTTTTTCTCTGCAAACTTCATACTCGCCATTCTTACGTTTATATTCATATTTCATGAGGTGCATTTTATAGCTTGAAGCTGAGCAAAATTTACTTTATATGTTTGATAAGCATTGAGAATTGTATAATGTGAATACTTTATTTCTAATTGCAAATTAAGGTGTAACAGAAGGTTCCAATGTAAATGTTTATTTTGTTAAGTCTTGATGTGGAAGTTTCATGAATTTTTTTTCAGAATTATGCCTTGAGTGTATGCTACGCAATTAGGTTTTGCTGCCTCACACATGCTTGTGTATGCAGTCCATGCATTTATGTTTTGTGTTTTAAATAAATCCACTTGAAAGTCGATCATTCAAACCAATTTAACCAAATGGATGGCAGCAATTTATTTAAGTAGAATGTGAAAAAGGTTACTTCCAAGCCTCAAGGTTGAGAACAGTTTGTAAGCCACAAGGCTAGAAGGAAGTGTTTCTTGAACATCATGTGAAGTCGCATGACAATCTCAGAAAAAGACACAATCTCGAGAGCTACACTTTACTTGTAGATCCCAAACAGAGAATGACAGACTGTATTCCTGAAGATGAAAAAGTGTGACTTGAAAGGAAATGTTGCAATGTGACAGGTGTTTCCTGCATAGCATAGGAGTTTATTTCATAATTTAACTAAAACAGAGATTCTTTATAGCGACTCTTTCAACTACACTTTGTGTTTCAGCTATGCACACTCATTAGTTTTGCAACACTTGAACATTTCAAAACTTCACAACCTGTTGTGTAGAAGAAATTAGATTTTGGAATGCTGTGGTCAGGCAAGGGAGATAGCTTCATTACATGAGTTGCACAATATGCAGTCAACTCAGTCCTGCTGTTTTTCTTGGCAAATGTATGGCAATTTTTAGATAGCTTCCCAAAGATGAGAGCAAATAATGTTGTTACTTTCAATAGGCTAGTGATATTACAAATGAATGGTAGTATGTGACAAGCTTTGAGTTGCAATACCAGTGTTGTTACTTGTCAAGTAGTTGCCATTACTTTTAATGATTCCAGTACGTTACTGTACTTTGTACCCATGAAATCTAGACTCCTTGTTGTTTTGTTTTGTAGTTTTAATTAATTGCAAAATATTTCTAGATGCATGGTTTAGAAACTAGTTTGTCAAATGTTAGAGTTGTGTGAGGTTACTGTATGTAGAAATGACAGAAAGTTTGGTCCAAGGGAGTGGAGTTTGGGAAGCCTGGGGTATAGTTTGAAGACTGTGTGCTGGATTGGGGCCTCGGTCCACTTATGACCATGCAGCACTACAGGGTCACTTTGGCCTTGCATAAGGTTCAGAACAGCTGGTTAAGGAACTTCCATAGGGAAAACACAGTCACCCCAAATTGAATTAGTGTAACCCAGTGCTTCTCAACCAGTGCTCTCACAGGTGGGTCGCGAGATCCGCCATAAAAAATAAAAAAATAAGGAAAAAGAATAAACTTTTTGTAAGGTGGGCCTCAGAAAAATTCTGAGAGTGAAAGTGGTCCTTGACTTACAAAAGGTTGAGAAGCACTGTTGTAACCCATCATCTTAATTCAGGTGTGGCTCCTATCCACCATGTGAAAACAGTTTTGTTGCTTATTTGTTAACTTTAAGAAGAATAACTTTTTTGTTTACTTTCATTGTTCAATGCAGAAACATAATGAAAGAAACTTGTGAGCAAAATCATAGGATATTTGTTAGAATTAGCAGATTTTTGAAAATAAACCTGGGGTGACTACTTTCTCCCTTTAAGATTTAGATCCAAGTTAAAGAGTATGGTACTGGTAGGTCATCATTAATATTTTGAACTGAACATGAATCAGCAGATTAACTTAATCTTTAAAATTCATTTCAATTTCAATTCATTTTACTTTCTTTGGCCAGACAGTTCCTTGTTTTCAGTTTACCATGTAGGTGTACAGTATTGCTTTATGCACTGGTATCATACTGCTCCATTGTTCATCCTACCAAAGCCTTTTATTTGTAGCATATGGCTTTAATACAAGTTCTCTGGAAGTTTGTTTTTATAATACATCACACTTGGACTTCATCCTCTTTCAGAGCAGTTCTTTTGCTGTTCACCCTAATAGCAAATTTCTAACCACACAGAGTTTACTTGATTCAACTTTCCAAAGGCTAGTCAGTACACCATTACAGTGTCACTCCTTTTGCATAAGATTTGCAGGTTTTAGGGCTATACCAGCAGGCTTTGAAGCCCGCTATTCATAGGAGGTGTTTAATATGCACCTTTGTGTTATGTTTGTACATAGGAAGTATGCTAACCATTATGGTGCTGTTCTGAAGGAAATAAAATAGGATACAAAAACATCCGAACAGCTTTAGTGCGGGGTCACTAGTGTCAAGCACTTGCAGCTGTTATTTTAGAGGTACTTCAATGGTGTGGTGTTGTTGACTTTTTCAAGGTTGTTAACAATATGGTAGTCTAGTAGTAAACGACCACATTAAAGGTGTGGCTGTATTGAAAACTATTATATCTCTATGGCAATGTAAGACCATCATATGGTTATCTCTTGAACAAGGTACTTGCAAACTGTTTGAGGAAAGTTGAGTGCATAATTTCAGGGATTATAGTTCTGGCTGTTGTTATTTCTGTTAGAATGGTCTACCATGCTTCTAGTTAATGTAACCTATGACCAGATAATTACAAATAATATATAACTTTCTTTGTTGGCATGAACAGTATCCACTCAGTCCACAAAGTTTGGTAAAAAACCTTCTTATCGAGTATCATTATAGAGCAGGAACTGTAAAGTCATTTGAGAATTAAACATGTACCATTTTGAAGTAAAACTTTGTAAGTTTCAAGTTTTCCTGAACTAGGCATGCACAATCAGCCTACTGTCTGGTTTTGGATAATGTGTGGACTAAGCTTAGTTTGTGCAGAGCTGGAAATAACTGTTGGAGGTGCATCGAAGACCACGTGGGTTGCTGACCCATTTGATTTACCTAAATGCCATAACTATTAACAAAAGCCATAATGGCTCAAGCCATTCTATATTCTGTCTGGTGTGCTTTAGTCCCCGTTTTTATGTCTTTTGTAGTTCGACTCTAGCTTAGCCTCAGTGCCTTCCTATACACAGGTATATAGCCAAAAGCCAATTGGCCTTGCCCTTTCCAGTTCTTAACTTTGAGTCCAGTCCATTACTATGCACATGTTGCACTGTTGTTTTAGGCATTGCATTTATATGAAACACCTGTGCCTTTAATATTTTATCTTCAAGTTTTGGCTTGGGACCAATTTTGTACTTTTTGGCCAGTGGCTTCAGTGTTTTCACCTATACAATCCTGGTTGATGATTAATTAGTGAAAGGTAATTTTAAATAACTGTGGCTGAGTATAATATTCCTCACTTAATATCATGTCTAATGACCTTATTTAGTTATCTTTAATATTTCGGTAGACATATATACGACATGAAACAAAACAACTGATAATTCAATCTTCCTACAAACAACTCTTCTGGGTGGACCAAATTCTTTTTCAGTTGACGTGTCATCCATCAGCTCACCATATTTTGCTATATTTAATTCTGTATTCTCTCATTCCAGTAAATAATATCATAAAGCCTTCACATCAAAATTCACTGGTCATTATTTTGTGTTGAACAAACGTCAAAACAGATATAAACGTGAGTGATATTTTTCAGAAAATTTATTGATTGAATTGATTTTGTTCTTCCATACAAATTAGGGAAACTTTCCACATGTCAGTCAGTTTTTCAATTCATCCTGGACAAAGCTACTAGTTGGATGTTTTTTAATTTTACAGATGGTTGGAATAAACCGATGTATTGCATCACCTTGTTTATGGCTTAGCTACTGTATATGCGCAAGTCGTCTTAAGGCAGTCATAAAAGAAGGTTGGACAAAACTTAAAAGAAGTTACACAGTGTACATATGACTCTATATAGTGTTGCAACTTTTGTGCAACAATAACGACACTCATCCATGGGTGGAAAAAAATCAGGAACGTGGGGAGCTCCTTGCTGAGAAATTTTGGTATGAGAAGGGAATTATGGGCAGTTTGAGGGAAAATGTGGTTCGTTTGGTTTATGAAAACTTAAAAATTTTGGGATAGTTGACTTGCTTGCCTAGAAATAGACAGTTTTTCCAATCCTGACATTCATCACTCATATGATCACATTGACATCTGCAGAGTAGTTTTGTTGACAGTGCTAGGGAATGATTAAAAAAAAATCAAAACAAAACACAAAAAATATTGGTGCACAAGTAAGTACTTTGAAGATAGAGGTATACAACAGAAAACGTTTTTCACACATCAAGGTGGCAGTGTACATAGTGTAACAAGTTGTATAGGCAAAACTGCAAATGAAGAAGGTAACTGCTTTGTTCTGTCTTCAAAGAGTTAACCATGATACAGTATGCAATGATTTTGTAAGAGTGAAATGTTACATAGCTCTTGTACATGTACTGTAACAAGGAAATGTGCATGAAGACTCACCCGACTTGAAGCCTATGTAGCAGTCACTCAGTGTCTTTAGAGACGTGTACATTTGTACCCCTAAAACTGGACTTTTAATCATACTTTCAAAGTTTGAAAGTTAAACATTGGTGATTATAAAGAAAATTTCCTGTCAAAAGTAGATGTGATAATTGTGCTCATACTCACATCAAGTGACACTCACACATACTCTTTTTTCCACTTCTATGTTTGTAGGTAACATGTTTTCAAAGTTACTGAAAATAAACTGTTTCGTTGTCATTGTCATTGTCATACCTGAAGTTGTACTCATGAGGTGGTACTTACAAACAAATCTGGTACTCATGTGTTGACAATTAATAGGCATCCCACTCTTTCACCCTCTTTCTCTCATCTCAATAAAAGGAATTGGGTAGTTAAACATGTACAATTTTTAGCTCTATAAAGTGCTCCATGTTTCTGGAATATTGTGTACATACATGTCTCATATTCTGTAGTATGGCAGTGTGGACATTTGTTGGGAATGGTGACATATGGTCAATTAAACTTTTAATTGCAGGCCTATGTAATTTACAGTATAAGTAGCATAGAGGTATTGTTACAGTGCAGGGCTGGTCATATGACCCGGGCGATCGCCCGTGCCCGCCTAAACGCCCGCCTTGGAAGCAAAAACACTTGCCAAGGTGTGCAACAAAATGCCCTCCTTAAATTGTGTGATGGGCAACAAACAGCCCACCTTGAGAAAATATGATCACCCGTGTGAAAATACAATGCTAAAACCATCAAAATACATGCAGATTAGTACATTTAAAAGACCAAAAAAGGACTTTCCACGCCAAAATATTCGGCAACTTCCGTAGCGAAAACAGCCAGCCGTATAATCTGACAGTGTCGCACAGCTTGATTTTACATAGTTCGATTGCACAAGTATTAAGCTACAGCTTGCTGCATGCATCTTGTACTGCAGAGAGTACTGTTTTAAAATACATCGTTTTTGAGTGTCAATTCACGGTCAAACATTACCAAATTTGTCAAAAATGACAAAACCATTGTCCTGACATGTTCAAAAGACTCTCAAACAAGTATCTACATAATACTGACAATTTTTGAGTGGAAGATTTTTCATCACGAGGCACATTTCTCTAGAGGGGCTTTGCAATTTTGCTGTTGCCTAACGTGTAAAATACATGGATAGGCCTATACTAAGATGCTGCAATATGCAGAAGTTGTCTGCTTACTCGTAGAGCTACAAGGTCTAAAATTTACCAGTCATTTTTGTTTGAAAGGGTTATCAAATGTTTTCTGAGATGTTGGTATGAGAGTTCAGACATATTTATGGCCAGAATAGGTCTTTGCTTGTCAAACCAACTTGGATTTTTTTCTAAGTCTTTTGCCATACATATTACTGTTACGAGAAGCAAATAGTTTAAGTCTCTTGAAGTCCTTAAAGTGACATAAACATAACACCACTCTAAATCCTCATTCTGTTGCTATGTGGGGGTGGAGGGTTCATCAGTTACTACCAGACGAAAACATCATGGCCCATGGCCCCAACCTAGCTCCCCCACTCCTGTCGGAAGATAATGATCAAAGTACATACCCATTATATTGAAGGAGAATAAGTATGATTTTTGTGCATACTTCACTTAATTACTCACAAGAAGGACACAAAGCAGATCTAACTTGTCACTGCCATTTTCCGGACAGTAGGCATGGGCCCAACTACAGCAGGTGCAGATCCAAGGGGAGGGGGAGGGGGGCTTTCTCGGCCTCAGCCCCCTTTTTCGCCACATCAACAATAACAAATTTATATGCAAAAATTAGCATAATGTTAATCCTTGGACCCTTACTAGCATCATTCATGGAGTGGCTCCGCCATATGTGACCCCGGACTTGGTCCGCCCAGTGTCCACAGTGGTGCATATGGTAGAAGGGAATAGAGCACCAACTCTACCCTGAAGGGTGCCATGATGTTGCTAATGGGGGTATTTGTGGCAAGTTGAGATAGAGGGTTATTGCCCCATGACCCCCACGATATGTGCTTCAGATGATTTGTGGTACGTACTGCCCATTGCTCATGTCAAAACCTCCCCATTGGTGACATGGAGCAGTTGAGCCAAGCCTGAGTTTTGTGCAGTTATTACAGTTAACCATGAAAGTGTTCATCTTCATTCTTGTTTTTATTATGCAACAAGGTTTCTTTGCAGTTCAGTTTGTACAATACTGTTATGCTCTTACAGTAGCTAAGATAAATTTACGTAAATTTTATATTTACACAACTGCCCTCCTAAAATCTTGTGTGGGCAACTAATTGCCCGCCTTGAAGTGTAACAGATAAAGCAAGGCGTGCAGTTGCTTGCCCTCCTGAAAAATTCTCATGACCAGCCCTGTTACAGTGAAACAAAAACAAAAGGTACTTGCACTTCTGTCATCATCAGCAGTTTTCGTTTGACTGAACATTGCTTTATGAACAGAAACCCACGGTGCAACTTTTCCTTTAGAAGATCATCCAATATTGATGCTTTTTAATCAAAGAAATGTACCTGTCCAGCAAGGTAAAATCATATCCCACATCAAAGTTTATGTAGATTCTTCCTTGCCTAAAACAGAACTCCACAGGTATCCTCCTTACCCTTGGTACTAGTATTACAGCTTGGGAGAATCTTTAGTTTATATAACTTTAATATTGTACATGTAGCTCTATATAGTCTGCAACTTTTATGCAACAATAACAACACTCATCCATGGGTAGAAAAAAAATCAGGAACGTGGGGAGCTCCTTGCAGGGAAATTTTGGTATGAGAAGGGAATTATGGGCAGTTTGAGGAAAAATGTGGTTTGTTTGGTTTATGAAAAAAAAAAGTTTGGGATATTTGACTTGCTTGTCTAGAAAAGACAGTTTTTCCAACCCTAACATTTATCACTCACATGGTCACATTGACATCTGCAGAGTAGTTTTGTTGACAGTGCTAGCAAATGGTTAAGAAAAAAAAAAAACCCAAAACACAAAAAATATTGGTGCACAAGTAAGTACTTTGAAGATAGAGGTATACAACAGAAAACGTTTTTCACACATCAAGGTGGCAGTGTACATAGTGTAACAAGTTGTATTGGCAAAATTGCAAATGAAGAAGGAAAAATACTGCTTTGTTCTGTCTTCAAAGAGTTAACCATGATACAGTATGCAATGATTTTGTAAGAGTGAAATGTTACATAGCTCTTGTACATGTTCTGTAACAAGGAAATGTGCATGAAGACTCACCCGACTTGAAGCCTATGTAGCAGACTCACTCAGTGTCTTTAGAGACGTGTACATTTGCACCCCTAAAACTGGACTTCTAATCACACTTCCAAAGTCAGAAAAACCGACTGCAGCGGTCAAGTGGTTAGAGCATCCGACTTGCAGCCGGAAGGTCTAGGGTTCAAATCCTGGCCAGGTCATACCAAAGACTTTAAAAATGGAACCTACTGCCTTTGTGCTTGGTGCTCAGCATAAACAGTGGATTAGGGAAAACAAGCCAGTGAGCCTCAACTGGAAAAAAGGCCGTGGTCGTCTCGACTTGAACCAATTGGTTGGAAACTGGGACGTTAAACCTCATCTAATCTAACCTTATCCAAAGTCAGAAAGTTAAACATTGATTACAAAGAAAATTTTCTGTCAAAAGTAGATGTGATAATTGTGCTCATACTCACATCAAGTGACACTCACACATACTTTTTTTTCCACTTCTATGTTTGTAGGTAATATGTTCTCAAAGTTACTGAAAATAAACTTTCATTGTCATTGTCACTGTCATACCTGAAGTTGTACTCATGAGGTGGTACTTGCAAGTACAAACCTGGTACTCATGTGTTGACAATTAATAGGCATCCCACTCTTTCACCCTCTTTCTCTCATCTCAATAAAAGGAACTGGGTAGTTAAACATGTACAATTTTAGCACTATAAAGTGCTCCATGTTTCTGGAATATTGTGTATGTACATGTCTCATATTCTGTAGTATGGCAGTGTGGACTTTTGTTGGGAATGGTGACATATGGTCAATTAAACTTAAAATTGCAGGCCTATGTAATTTACAGTATATTTAGCACAAGGTATTGTTACAGTGAAACAAAAACAAAAGGTACTTGCACTTCTGTCATCATCAACAGTTTTCATTTGACTGAACATTGCTTTATGAACAGAAACCCACAGTTCAACTTTTCCTTTCGAAGGTCATACAAAATTGATGCTATTTAATCAAAGAAATGTACCTGTCCAGCAAGGTAAAATCATATCCCACATCAAAGTTTATGTAGATGCTTCCTTGCCTAAAACAGAACTAGTCCACAGTTACCCTCCTTACCCTTGGTACTAGTATTACAGCTTGGGAGAATCTTAGTTTATATAACTTTAATAAAGCACACAAAAATGTAAAATCGTACGGTACGGTATGTTGTGTGTTGAGTGGTTTTTGTAATTTACCACATTGAAATTCTGTTTATCCCATGAATTATCAGTCTTCATAACACCAATTGTATAATAAACATACCGTTGTGTATTCCTGGCTTTTAAATATTAAACCCATGGGATGCACATCACTTTTTTTGGTACCGTGAATATCTCAAGGTCTCTATTAAATTAATGCTGCTTATTTCAGGTTTTGCAATGTAGGACAGTGCATGCACCTTGAGTCATTTTGTTCTTGAAATTGATCAGAGAACTGATTGGCTGCACATTGTAGTGTGTTTATTGTACACTAGAGCTGGTAACGTACAGTGTGCACAGTGCAGACAATGCTCAACAAGCATTCGTTGACGATTGCCCATTTCTTCACGTCTGTTTAGAGACTTAAGTTTTAATGATCTTTACAGGTGATGAGGCTATTGTGTCAGTGACGTTCAAACATTTAACAGTTGAACCAACTTGTTACTGGCTTCTGTGAAGTTTATTTTTTTATTGCGGTCCCTTTATATGTAACTTGATAGGTGCACTTTTAAATGAAATTTATGCCACCCATTCAAAGTGAAGACAGTTTTAGTCATCAAGTGGAAGTAGGCAACTCTTCTGCAATCCTACTTGAAGCACCATTTTCTGAAATTGTGGACGATTTGAAAGAGCTTCACTGTGAAACATTGTTTCAGCCAGTTATAGCAGGAGTTCCCACCCTGGGGTATGTGCAGCCCTGGGCGTGTGCAGAATCTTTGTGGCATATGTTTCATTTAGTTGGAGGAGTGCATGGCGCATAATCAGCAAAACCAATAAGACCATTCACGGTTACTTCACTGTAGGCAATGGTTGGCATTGAGCATGCTCAAGAACGTGTTCAGTGTTCATGATAGGATTTATACATGTAAACATTTGCCCCATTGCATGCAGAAAGTAGACAAATTAGAATCTACTTTTCATGGTGAAACGAGGTGTAAGCATGCTTTGTCAATTCTTTTGCCTGCCGGCCATGATGCCATTTGTTTGTAAACATGATTGACTCTGAAGGTAACGTTTGTTTCACTGCTGTGTGATATACTTCATCCCACATACAGTTGAATAACTCTAACGGTAGAACAACATAAAATTCCCACCTGAAGGTGCACACACAGTTGACACAGTTACAATAACACTCTGGTCATGCTGTGTTAGATATTAAATTTGCAAAAAGAATATTTTGCATTTTCTGGGGTATACAAATTTGGGGTCATGTATACTTCAGGTACACTTATGAAATAAGGTTAAAACCCCAGATTTAAGTACTACGGTAGAGATAATTAATCCAGTAAGTGATTAATCATCTAAATTAAAATATTGCGGTGAGCTAACTATGCTCATTTGTCAATACTACATCATTCAAGTCATACCTGCAGATCTTCGTGAACATTAATTCTCCATCTTGTGCTTACAGAATTCATTGTCTGTGCATCTGTTATCCAAGTGTGTGACATATGTCCTTTACATGTATGATATCATTTTGTGAAGGTTCATGATTAATGACACCGTGTTTATTTTCGGAGAAGATCAGGGATGATGAGATTTCAAAATCATGGCTCTGTTCTGGCATTTGGCCTTATTTTTGAAACAGTGAAACCTACAGTACAGTGTATATATATACTGCGGTTGTAGCCATGTTTATGTTAGATGAATGGACACACTACTGTATGTAACGTAACATGTTGAAGTATCACATACTGTTACCTCTATAAGTGAGACATTTCAGTCTGTTTCACTTCTCAGGTCTCCAGTTTATGTATAAATACCGCTTATTGCAAATGTATAAACTGTCTGGCAAAGCTGTAATAGGCTTTAATAGCATAGTTGCTGACCCCATAAGGCCCCACCCAACCCCCCCCCCCACCCCTATCCAACATTTTTGCCTAGTAAGGGAAGCATGTATGTTTTTCCATCTGGTAAAATTTTGGTATTTTTGACTTGAGTTTTTAGTCCTTATAGTTTTAACTTTATAACAGCCTTTGCTTAAACGTTTCTGACAATCAACAAGTGAGGGATTACTCACAATGAGTATATCTTTTTCGAATAATTTGTGAAGAGTTTTACTATGAGTTAGGCTTACCATCTCTTTTGTTAGCTTGCTCATTGACTTTACCATAGAAAAAGATTGGAAAGACCTGTTGTAGCTTCCAGGCATTCCGTGCCATAGATGAACTGAAGGAAGTAGGTACCATGGATCAAAAAGGCATGATATATTTTAAATCGACAAAAGTGGCCTCTTCAGCTTTTCAAAGGATAGACTTGGTGGCGAGAGTTGGAATGAAGTTCGCCTCTTCTCTTAGTAGTGGAGATACTGTAGAAATCTTTCAGGCATGCATGGCGCAGGAGTATATTGATCAGAAACAGACAGCATGTTAAACATTTTGGCTCCCCTCATGTCTTAAGTGTGACCACTTTTCTCACGGTTGTCAGGTTGTCCATAGGGAGTTGAAGCACGTATGTTAATACTAATGCTGATAACAATATTTTTTTTTATTGCTGATTGCAGAAAGTACTGGAAAAAATAGAAGTGATGGCACAAAAGTGGTTGTACATGGTGCTACGATGCCATTGTCAAAGGCACGTCTGAACACGGGCTTATGTTAAACACATAGCCTGATAGGAGAATGGTTCCTACAGTGTATGGACTTTGGTATTGTTGTGCAGTACAGTAGATGTACAGTAGGCCTACATCTAAACTGGTCATCTAAACTCTGCATGAACACTTTGCAAGGCTTTGATAGACAATTCATTAAGCATGTAGCCAGATGCACAATGAGCTATTGAAAATTCTTGGTTGCAAGCCAGTAATACTGAAAGCCTACTCATTATGACTGTTTGATTTCTCAAAGAGTTACTGGTAAAATCGTGAATGATGGAATGATCAACAAAACTGTAAAACCCAAGGTGGTAACTATCTACATAGCCTGTTGGTATTTGTATATCTGACTCTTGATACTGTATATCCAGCAATAAGGTATGTACATACCTACATCTGCCTCATCACTGGCAATGCTTTGGATCCCCTCCACTTGGCGGTGCCCTCCAATATCTCAGAATGTTTGCTCATGTTGGTGGTGCCCTTCAATCTCTCAGAATGTTTGCTTCAAGTCCCCCTTGTTCCATTGCTGACAAAATTTCAAATCTAATGTTAATTTTTCATCTCATGCTTTGTTTTATTTGGAACTTTTCTTGAGTTGGATCCTGAGATAGGATTATCCAGTAGTAGAAATGGTCGATGTTAGTAGGGGTCATAGATTCACAAACCAAAGATAGACTTGTTAATTTCATAACCCTTTAGTCAGAAATGAAAACATGTTTGCAAGGGGGGGGGGTGGTAGGAATATGGGGCATGGTGAAGAAGATACAGGCTGCTTATTGCTTTGGAATCTTGGTTCTTAAACAAACTCATAAAGAACCCAAACCATGTTCAGGTTGCAAATACAAAAGGTACAGTACATGAAAATTACATGATACAGTAGCTGTTGTAAGACAATAATAGGTAGCCCACAGTTCTAAACTGAGAGATCGAATTGCCACTTTTCAAAGCATTGGTGCCTGTTCGTCTTGTCGATTGTTAGACACTTTTCCTTTCTTACAAAAGTAAAACTGACATAAGAATTTTATGTTCAATCAAGTTTGTTTTACGTAGATTTTTTCCTAAACTAGTAGTTTTACTGTGCATATCTTATCAGGCCAAAAAATTCCCCTAAATGTCTCCACAGCAATTTCTGTAAAAAAATGCTGTGGAGACAGCAGCTCTCCACGGCATTTTATGGGATGTCCACAGCATTTTTAAAATTCCCTCGCATGGCCACAAGTCGTGTCAGCAGCCCAACGCGTTCCATGGAGTACGAGTCTACCATACACTGCACTGTTCATGTGATGTTACCCAGTGCAGTTCATCATAAATGTTGAACTGAAACCCAGTGTAAAGGGCTATCATCAGTACAGTACCTTTGTTAAGACAGGGGTGGGGGATGGTGGGGCACAGTGTTTTTGTCTGTTGGTAACTGATGACACCCCCCATATAGCAATGGAAAGAGGATTTAGAGTGGTGCTAGTTTCATATGAACTAACTGGGTTCACTTTGCATGCCAGACTTGAAGTCATGAGACTATCAGCTTCTCGTAACAGTATACAGTATGTATGGCAAAACTCAAAAGACTTTCAAAATATTTAGCTAAGTTGGTTTGACAAGCAAAGACCGTATCTTGACCATAAATAAGCCTGAACACTCATATCAACATCTTAGACAACATTTGTTAACATTTTGGAACAAAAACGATTGGCAAATTTTAGACCCTGTAGCTCTACAAGTATGCAGACAACTTTTGCCATGTATTGTGTTGCTTTAGCATCTGAGTAGGCCTATCCATGTATTTTACACGTTAGGCAACGGCAAAACTGCAAAGCCCCTCTAAAGAAATGTGCCTCGTGGGGGGAATCCTCCCCATTAAAAGTTGTCAATATATTACAGGTAGTTGTTTGAGAGTCTTTTGAACATGCCAGGTGAATGTTTTGTCATTTTTGACAAATTTGGTTATGTTTGGTACTGAGAAACGATGTGTTTTGAAATGGTACTCTCTGCAGTACAACATGTATGCAGCAAGCTGTAGATTACTTGTGCAGTCGAACCATATACTTTGGAGCTGAAATCTCTTCCAGTTTTCGAATCAAAAACTTGCATTCATGGTCACAGATGGCAAAGATTATTTTGAAAGAATTAATCTTTTTTCTGTGGGGTGAGCAGTTAAGCTCTAATCATAGAGTCAAGGCAGAAGGAAAAGTTGATTTTGTAGCCTATTTTCAAACCTATAATTTAGGTTTGCCGTGAAACACATTTATGGGTATGTGATATGGTGGCTGCTGAAGGAAAGCCAGTGTATTAAACACCTGTACGAATTGGTAGATCATACAGCTATTAGCTAGAAAGAAAATGATAGCTACGTAGCTGTGCATTACATCCAGTTTGTCTACGTAAAATTCCGATGTCCGTGGGAAAGAAATGTTACATAAACAATGTTTTAAAAAAATTTAATATGAGAATTGCGAATGCAGAGAGAATGATCGATGGCAAAAACATGCCGCCGTTTCTAGGTATAATCGGCGGCAAAACCAGCTGCCACAGCGGCTTTTGCCGTCGATGCCGTCGATTATTTTTTCCTCTGCTTATAAATGTACTAGCACATAGTATAGACCATTCACAAAGGGACATAATCTGCAACAGGAAAGGGGCGGTTTAGCTTAACAGGTTAATTTGTAGTTTTGGAAGCAATGTGGTTTGGCCATGGTATTTAAGTGGAAGCACAAGTGGAAACCACAAAGTGCCCCTTATATCTTTCCTTATGAGCTTCTGATAGATTTTGGGGGTATTATTTATTGCAGTATGAAAATTTGGAAAGTAATTTGCCTGTTTCTTGTTTATTTATGGGAGACAGTTCAAGGTTAATTTGTGGATGTTTGGTCTGTCTTGCCTGTTTTTGTCATCTGTCCTTGAAATCCCTAAAAAATCTGAAGAGGAATCTTGTGGTAACCTTGTAAGTAGTGGCATTAAGAGCTGGATGACTTATTTCATTCTCCTTGCCAGGTGCAGCACAGCATGCTACTGAAGTAGTTTTACTGGAAAAAATGAGCAATAAACTTTGGTTTATCTTAAAAAAAATATTCTGTAACTTTTTGTTTTACAAAAAAATGATATGTTTAAATCGAAGTAAGAAATTACTTCACACTTGTGTAAAACGTAACTCATTTTGTCTGACATTAAAGTATCAAAATGATCATTTATTTTTTCCTTTGTTTGTGTTCATAATTCATAATTTTTATAGTATACTTTGATGAGAGTTGATTCATCTCCTTCCAACGTGGATAGTGAGATCATGAGATACTCAGAAGTCATTTACTGTACTTTGCAGACATCCTTTTTTTACAGGCAATAGCCAGTCACCCCAAAATTTTCTTTGAAAAATCAGCAGACTCTTGCAAATCTCCTCTTATTGTGTTACAAGCAATTCTGAAGACATTTAAACATAACTATTACAAGCAATAGGTAAAGCAAGGAGAAATTCTTGAATTTCACAATTCACAAAAAAAAAAGATTGGCACATGATCAAAATAGGCCAGTCATGAACTAGAGTGACCGGGCATACTCACTCTGATTAGGGTGACTGCATTTTACCTTTAAGCCTTGCCATAGCTTTTACACATTATTCCTGATGGCAGCAATATTACTGTCAGCCCTTCAGTTTCATTGTACAGTATTATAGTACTGCTTTTGGAGTAACATTTACCCTATAGACCACAGGTTTTCAAACGTTTCTAGCCAAGGGCCACTTTCACTTTAAGTTCTTCCTTTTAGAAATTGTAGTAGCCAGAACCTTATTAAAGGGTTTGTTTTCTCATTAAAATTTCGGGTCCTGTGAATCTTCTGCTGGCCATTTTAGTATCTGTCCTGGGCTGCAAACATCACAGGTTGCCACTCGAGAACCTACTATAGGTTATAAACTAATGGCAATAATTACAATTAGATACCTTTTGAACCTCCTCAGAGGGCAATTCTCTGTATTGGATTTACAGTAAACACAAACAGAAGGTGTAATCCCTCTATAGGGAGGTTTCACGCCTGCAACAGTCAACTAACAAAACCATGGTCTGGAGGACAAACAAACACTCAGACACTGAGTCATGTACTAAAGCAATGTGGTGCCTTGTGCCATGTCCTCCAGGACAACTAGCGTGTCCACTGAATTTGGCCTTTTGTGCAAGCTTCCTATTTGTTTATGATTTCAAACACCAATAGTATAATTTTCTACAGCTGGCCCCCATTTGGACTTGTAATTACTGGTCCTGGCCTCCATCCATGTAGAAATGGTAAAATGTTGAAAGATGGGTGATAATTGTGAAAGTGAAATAGTTTGGTCTATAGTACCAGCTGTATTTTCCTGTCCCAGACCCAGGCCTGCATCCATGTTCTTTAGTCTCCATAATCCCATTCCAGACAGGAAAAATTCTCCCTACTAAGTAAACTGAACTAACCCCTCCTCCAATTACAACAAAAACACCTGTCTAGTACACCCCCAAGACAGAGCCACAGTGGCCTGCACTGAGTTTCAGCTGCTCAAGGCCACATTGACACACAACTATGTGTGATAGTAATTGGGAATGCAACCGACTGGATAATCATTGTAGAACAATCATAGTGGAGCTGTATTGTTTGAATGAAAGTCAACAAAGTGCATTCACCTGTTGTATTTAGAACTACAGGACTATTGCTAAATAGGTTTTGGGGATGCCATATCCCCTCTAAAGTGTGGAGATGGATAATATTTTTGTTTTTTGTGTTTGTTTCTTTGCAGGATTTGACTTTGGCCCTGACACAGAGGATGAACAGTTTGTGCCTGATTTTCAAACAGAAAATTGTAAGTAAAACAATGCAACATGAGTTCAATACCTATATTACACTCAGGTGATTTTTTTTTAAATACAATGTAACAGGGCAGGCATGTTTATAAATTATCGTAAAGTCAGACACTGTTAATTCAAGTTTTATGTATTTTAATGCAGCATTGGCTTAGCCTACGGCGACACTGTGTTACTAGGCCTAACGTTGGACTTGTGTGTATACTTGTGCAGCAAATCACGTAGGCCTAGGCTAACCTAATGTAAGTAACATTGGTACTTGCAGTGTGATGCAGTTGGAAGATGGAATACTTAACTTTATTGTACAGTTGTACGTACTTACTAACTAGTAATTCGTACCGTTATGACTTTAACGATGCAATAACGTTAATATATTATTATGACGCTGACAGTTAGCTATGATTATGAGCGCGCAGTACTCTAGTAAATTTACAGTTCCTAACGAAACGATGTATTATAGTGTGCTGCACGTCTAGACGGCCGCTGTACTGTTGTATGTACGGTGCATGCGCGCCTAGCCGAGATGCTTGTAGTTTTGACGTCACAATCGTTCCGGGAATCCCCTTATGTCTTAGTTCAAACAAGGAGCGCGTAGAATTGCACTGTTTTCTGCGCGGTGTAAAGCTGTTATTTTCAAAGTAAGATTGATTGATTAATTGTGGGAGATCGAGAGAGGGTGGAAGGTTTAGCGAGGGTTGAAGCGGTTGCAACTGCAGAAAGTAAGTGTTGTGTTATAACAAACTGGCCAGATTAGGTTGTAGGCCTAGTAAACAAATAAGATTTAATTAAAGCACCAATTTAAACATTATATCACTTGGATTATTTTGTCTCTTTCATCGAGTCTCTCAGCCACACAACCTAGAATTCAATCCTGGAGAAAGATCTTCATATCGCTCCAGGAGAAACAAGTTGCCCATTTGAAAAACGCGCGGCCGACCCCTTTTACAGCAACACTTTATAGAGTTTAACAAAATGCCTGCCTAAACATGTTCATGGTATATGTAGGGTTGAATGTATTAACTTCCCTCACATGGATACTTTGATTTCATTAGCTTTGTGTTTTTATGTAGAATCAATGTCCATTATAATATTGTGTTTTATGACCACTAGGCATACAATATGACTTTTTTTCTCTTTTTTGAATACTATTGTTTCTTGAGGTAGGTATGTGGGATTGTTCAGTGCTAAGAAGTGATGAAGCATGCACTTCTACTTTCGACAAAGACTGCAGGAGCTGTGACTTTCTTGTTGAGCGAGCAGATAGGGAGTGTGTTTAATATTCAATGACGTACAGTCTTGTACTGAAGTATAGTACAGGTAACCTCACATAAATTTTCAAGGAATATAAAGATTATACTGTGTAATTGTAACACAGGGCTCAGAGCACTATGAGCTGAAAGGGGGGGGGGGGTGGGGAGGTCAAATGGCCCTGGGTGACACCAATTTGCCTAGACATAAAGTCAAAGGAAGGGAGGGCAGGAGTGGAATCGAGGTTTAAACTTGGAAACTGAAGGGTACAAAGTACAAATGATACTGGAGGGCATTAAAACCAATTATTTTTGGTGTAGGTAAGTCTAGAGATAACAAAGTAATTAAGTGAGGCCCAGGTCATGGCCTTTTGGGCCTTCTGTTCACTATTTTGAGTCATGATGACATCTCCAATTTTTCATTTCTGGGAGACATTCATCAGACCCATTAGCATCAGAAATTCATTAGTTTTGCATTAGTTTTAAGAATTAATTTTTGAAAATATTAGCACCCTTTTTTACATGGAACTCTTAGTGTTGCTCGAACTATGCATAGGGCATACTTTTATGGATCCATTTTGAGACTACAAATATTGCAGCTGTAGACAGTTCCATCAGGGGATGCTCTTTGTTGTTTATAGTCATTGTTGACAACAGTGTGCCAAACTCAACATCCTTCAAGAAATTTAGTTCTCATGAATATAAAATTTTCATGCGATTTAACTTCTTCATTTATATTTAGTTAAGTGTGTAAACTGCTCATTTCATGTACTGCACAACTAACTGTCCACAGTTTATTACTGCATCCTGTGAGATAAGCTGCCACAATGTAAACAATGTGACTGTGAAAGTTAACATGCACAGATACTGTTTTTATAATCAACATGTCCTGAACCCAGGCAAATAGAAAGTCGCTGGAGGAAAGCAACTACTTTGGAATTTCAATGAAAAGCAATAATATACATGTAAAGTGGCATTTCTCAACTAGTGAGCCACGGTAGGCCATTTGGTTATTTTTTAAGTATAGTTAACCTTATCTGACACAGGTAGAATTTTAGTATTATATGTTGCTTAGTGTTGAAACTTGTCAAAACTTGAAGTATGTGTGGACCTGTTTTCAGTTTATGGTGAATAAGGTGGTCCTCAGGTAATGTCAACAATCAAAAGTGGGCCATGAGATACAGAAGTTTGAAAAATCCAGGCAAAGCATATCCATGCAGCCTACTGTCACTGTCTGCTGTTTGCAGTTGAGGTTGAGGGGTTCTAAGTAAATATCAAAGAATTGTAATTTGGACAATGTTGACAGTTGTATAAACTTCACGTTGAACAACCTTACACAGTATTTGCTTTGCCATGTATGCGCTCCTAAAATACAGTTCAGCAGTATTGTCTCAATAGAAACTGACATGCATACTATATACAAATGTGTTTGATCTACTAATGAGAATTCTGTCCTAATTTTTACAAGAATATTCAAATTATAACTAAGGGCCATATTTTCGTAGTTCAGAAAGCAAGTTGAAGGTGTCTCAGCTCACAAGATGAAAGCAACCAATTATGTTACTGTAGTTTGTGTAGCGATCACATGTACATTTTTTTTTTTTTTTTTTATTGCAGTGGAAGATGTGGCACCTATTGTTGAACTACTGTTTTCTTTGTTTTGTCTGTATTCGTAGAATATTACATAATACTTACCTACCATGTTTCACAGATTTTCTTTTAGTCTTTAGAAATTTTGCCAAATTCCACTATAGAGTCAAGGTGGAACAGCAAAAAGTTTGTGTATAAACTATAAAATTGTTTTGGAAATTTGTGTCATTAGAGTTTTTTCCTACTATTTAGGCAGCCATAATTTGGGAATTTTCCAACAAGAATTGAGTAGCTCCTAGTCAGTTTCCTTGAGTTGCATTAAAGAGGACTGAGAAGGAACCCAAGTCAAAAGAAGGCATTCACAGTATTCAACAAAGCAGGCTAGTAGTGAGCATGTACACATACTCATGCTTTGTCATACTTCCCTATACACTTAATCATAAGTATGAATTTGCACTTATATTCACAAATTTTGAAAGTTAGGCACTGCTGCTAATGTAAAATTTGGTAGTCTGTACCTTTATCGTCTTCATGACATTGTTCTCAGACTGCAAGCCTAGCACCATCCTTCCACATGTGTACCGTATGCATACATGTGTGTTGTTGGTACATGTAGGTAGTTTAGTTTGTAAGTGAAATTGCATAAGTGGAATACACGAAAAATGCACCTACTCCCAAATGTTAGTACGTAGATCTACTATAGGGGAAAGCTTAGGGAACTTTTCTGCCTCCATTTTGGTCAAGCAGTAGACCTTATGCTCAATCTCCAGTTTGTATATAATTCAATCCAATCTGTATTATAATCCTTACATTTGACACATCAGATGCCTACCTCCCATGGCTGAGGTTAGGTTAGGTTAGATGAGGTTTAATGTCCCAGTTTCCAACCAATTGGTTCAAGTCGAGACGACCACGGCCTTTTTTCCAGTTGTGGCTCACTGGCTTGTTTTCCCTACTCCATTTGTTTATGCTGAGCACCAAGCACAAAGGCAGTAGGTTCCATTTTTAAAGTCTTTGGTATGACCCGGCCAGGATCCATGGCTGAGAGACATGTCACTAAATGTAGTACATTACTCAATAGTAGGATACAGTAGTTGTGCTTACTGTACAGATTTTTCACCACATCCTCCCTCCACTGGAATCAGTTTTGAGTCTGTGCCTCTATAAGATTATTACAGGTTAAGTTTGTAGTATTGGAACTGTACCAGTTAGTTATTAAAGATAATTTCCTTTTAACATGTATTTTTTCCCAAAGTGTTGTGAACTTGTGAATTTGGAATTTTAGCAGCTAGATTATTCCTTTGAATAGTGATTTTGTTGTGTGCATTGTAGAATAAGTGTCTACTCTAGCATTAACAAATTTAGGTAGCTCGTTTTAAATTTGTGCCAGGGAGGGAGGTTGTTCTCCAGGGGAATTTTAGTTTAAATTGCTCTTTCTTACCTCATATTTTCTTAATTTTGTATTTAAATCTGCTGTTTCAAGAACGGACCCTACATATTTAATTCACTGAAATTCCCCTCCCACATGCACTCAAAAATATGCCCCCTTCACCAAGTAAAGTGGCACACTGGCTTCTGGAAATTTCATCAAAAGCAGGATACAGGAGGCTTTCTCATCTTTTTTCCCTAAGCACCTCTAGTAATTGTTCTGTATATCAATAAATAGTAGGATGAAGTTCTGTGGGTTACAGGATACATTGACATCAACAATTTATGATTTCCTATCCTCATGTAATAGATTTCAATCCCATTATTGTTTCCTAAATGCTAACACATTACAGAGGGCAAAGACACTGCAGTTATTGAAGGTATGATGACACTCAATGTATAAAAGCCGTTTTTACGTAAAGAAAAAACCTTAATGAAATATTCATGTGAACTACTTCAGTATCTTTTGACCTTTTCAAGTTAGACCACTTTCAAAGTGTGCCAGTTTCTGAAGTGACCCATTGCATAATAATAATGACTTCAGAATGTTGCGCTGTGTTAACATGTCTTTTCTTTGCCATAGGTATTTGTAAGTCATTTTTCAGTTATTCACGGAATAGTTAACAATTGGTTGAGAGGTATTGATATTTTTCAAGTAGAGCAGCTTATAATTTCAAAATAAAATATCTCAGGACACATCAGTAGTACAGTTGTCCTTGGAATGATGGTTAAAAGAAGTAGTTGATAACATTAGATATGTTACCATTCCCTCCTTCCATGTCACAAATTTGCATGTTCAGCTGATGTACATTCATCAGATATGTGAAAAATAGAAACAACCCTGAAAAATTGTCTATACTTGATGGGTTTTGATGGAAATTAAGCTTATTTTCTGGGTATGTAATGCTTTATCCATCAAATTTTCAACTATATATATCAGTCTGATAGATTTTATCCTAAATCAGCAATTTGAAGGTCAAAGTTTCACACCCAACTTGCTTTGCTTTTGAAAAAATATTTTGAGAAAAATATGGCTTTGTTGCCAAAGGGTCGACTTATTAAAATATGAAAAGTCCAATGGCAAGATAGATGGGTGGTGGTATATTACCCCCATTCATTCATTGTTGGCAAACTGCTTTTCTTCAGTTTAGCTGTATTGAAAAGGAACATAAACATTGCCGCACAGATTCCCAACTAAATCTGCTATTTTAGGGCACTGCCATTGGTGTAAGTTTTGGTAAGGTTATGCACTTTTGATCAATACAAGTGGCTGTACCACAGCCTAACCACAAATAAACATCTGCTCTCTAATATAGTTACAAAATCACCATCAAAGCCTAACCCATTCATAAAAGCTGAACTTTTTTTTTTCTCCCAACAAGGCCTGTAATACTATCTCAGACCTTGGGACTTTGTGAACCTCACTGGCGGGCTGCTAGCAGCTCTACCACTGCATAATACTTCTATATACTCCAACTTATTCAGTATTCCACTACACTTGCATGGTGCATAACCAACTTGACCTCGGGTCATGATTCAGTAACATAATAGCTCTGTGGCTTCCTATTTCTGTCCTACTGACAAATGAAAAACTTCCTAAACCTGGAGGCCCTCAACAGGGAAACCTGTAACTTGTGTCAACAGTTCTTGGCAGTCTTTATTGGAAGTCAACAACTATCAGGGATCCACTCAGATTTAAGAAGTGTGATAGAGTGATGAACGCAAATACAGGTTTGATCAATCACTTCTGGTAGAAGTTGCTTGATTGAATAAGTGTGAGGTTTACTGTTTTTTCTCATGTGTACCTGTTGATGTAAAACTACCCGACCAGCATAAAGTGGGAAAAGTCTTCAGATCTGAGTCCTCAACTTTTTATGAGTAGAGAGGTAGGCCTATATAAATAAGGCCTAATATGGTTTATGTAGGAGGACAAGTGTGTTTAGAAGGTAGTGGGAGGACAAGTGTGTTTAGAAGGGAGTGATGGATGTAAGAAACTGAATATCATGCCAATGCAACGAATTAAAGAAAATTTTGTCGTTGAGAAAATTCAGGGAAAGGTAAATGCCGTTTAGGCCCAAGACTAAAGTGGGGACCT
Organism: Holothuria leucospilota; assembly: GCA_029531755.1. Taxonomy (NCBI): domain Eukaryota; kingdom Metazoa; phylum Echinodermata; class Holothuroidea; order Aspidochirotida; family Holothuriidae; genus Holothuria; species Holothuria leucospilota. The sequence continues at coordinate 36,173,605 of CM055969.1, read as the reverse complement.
TGTTTTTTTTCTGTCGCTGATGTAGCAAATTTTATTCGATGTTGAGCAAATTATGCTCATTTTTTGTCAACGTTTCAAGTGAAAAATTTGAGGCCTAGAAAATACTTTGGATCAGTGATTTCAAAGTAAATGTAAATCAGAGAGATTCAGCTGAGCTTCGCCACTGTCACTTCAAGATATAGTTAACTTAATACAGAGATCAATGACCTGTCAATGTTTTTTTTTTTGTGAAAGCAAACATACACTGAGTAACCATTCTTATTTAGAAAAAGAAGAAAATAGAAGAGAAGAAAAAATATACAGGTAGCAAAATTAGACACCTGTAAGTATCAGTATCTACAAGGGCTACAGGTCTTATACAATTTATATAGCGACTGGTAGCCAAGACAGTTTCAGCAGTTATCAACCAACTGCAAATTTATCTCTCACATTGTATGTTTGCCTAAATATTTGACTTGAAAATAGAAAACATGATGGAGGGATAGATCTAGATACCTGATTGTAGTACCACATACCTAGCAATAGGCCAGTAAGTATCTATTTTGTAATTTTTGTACATTGCAGTTATAGATACCACCTCAGCTGTTTTAATTGCTAAAAGATTTTTTTTATCAGACATGGAGTAGACTGATTCAATAACTTGTACCTCAGACTGTCAGTTACAGAAGGTGAAGATAAGTCATACTGTAGTGAAGGATTGTTTACAAATAAGTATTTAGAAGGAACCTTGAAATGGTGTGATAGGAAGGGGATAATAGAGTGGCATTTTGAGCAAGGAGGCATCTTGAGGGTCAGGGTTTGATCCCATGCCGCTTGGTCATAAAGTGGGTTGCTCATCCAAGAGCCACCTATTGTTTCCCCATCTGAAATGACCAATGCTGAAGAGAGTTTATGTTTGTGTTTTTAAGCTCTACAATCTCAGTCCAGACAAACTCCCCCTCCTAAGAGTACTTCTAGCCCCTCCAATTAAAACAAAACGATCTGTCTAGTTCACCTCCGAGTCAGAGCCACTGTAGCCTGCACTGAGTTTCAATTCCTCAAAACCATATTGTAGGGCTGTGAACGTGTAGCAAAATAATTAAACGTTTAATCACAAAACTTGGCGATCGTTTAGCGATTAATCGCAATTACCTGATCACGACAGAAAGACTCGGTGTGTGCTGATTTACAAAATAAGTTTTCAAAATGAATTGGTGATGACGGGGGAAGTAATATCCGAGAAGCACGATTTCTGTAAAGGCTTGACTGAATTTGCTTTACTTTGATATCTTAGAGTGCTATGGGTATCATTCGTAATTTTTTCAAAACGAGTATTCATATGGATAAAAACGGATGTAAAATGGGTTTTGCGATTTATCGCTAGTAGCTTTGTACTAAACGTTTATTCCAGATGCGATCGTTTAGCGGTTAATCGCTACACGGTCACAGCCTTACCATATTGACACACAACTGTGTGTGAGCTTTATTGGGAACACAACTGATTGTTCAATTCATCATTGACCAACCAGAGTGGAGCTATTGTTTAAATGAATGTTGAAGTGCATTCACCAGTTGTATTTGGAACTATAGGGATATTCCTGAATATGTTTGGGGAATGCCACAGCCCCTTTAAATGTTGACTTGGAAGAAACCAGAGTCTATAAAGGTGCAAACCATTTTCTTGCAGGGTATTCATACATCTTCTGTTGCTTAGCAAGGCAAAATAGTGCCTTGAGGCCTCATATTCCTTGCTTGCTGCAATACTGTATTAAGGAAAATAGATATTGCTTACAAACTTCATCACAGAATTTCCATCAAATCTACAGGCCTTACTGAGTAGTACCCATCTAAAACTAGAACTAGACTTCACTCAGTACTAAATAAATGTAAATATGAAGATATGTACATTTCATTCCATGAAAGCTGCTGTCTTACCAGGTTTTGACCCTTGGACCTGTCACTTCAGTAGCTTTGTTTTTGTGTCAGGGAGCAATACCAGCTATTGAATGCTTGCCTCTGATTTTATCATCACGGTGTAGGCAGCATTAGTTATCATGTTTGTGAATTCTGCCTTGGCTGCTGTTGTTTTGAGCTGGTTTATATTTATTGCAAGCTTTGTGAAATGGGACAGATAATATCCCAGCAGCGAGTCGTTAGGTGGGGCCCCTCATAGTGAGGATGATGACAGCCTTATGGTTTGGGAAGTAAGTGACAGAGTCATAAAGAGAAGGTGGGTCATTTGTCCAAAGAGTTGGAACTGGGAAGTAGATATCATTGTTGCGTTTGAGAGCTGCATGGTTTATAAGGGGAAAGTTATAGATTGTCACTACTTTGAAATTATTTGCTAAAAAGGTCAATTTGAAGGTCTTTCATTGAGAAACAAAAATTTGTTGAAGGTGATGGATATTTATGATCTTTGGATAAACAAAGATTTTATCCTGGTAAATATGATGATAGTTAACTTAAAGCAGGAGCTGATAGCTCCCTGGTGAGAGGATTGTATTACACAGTAGGCCACTACCATAGAAATTAAAGTGAGGGAGAATACCCACACAGTGCATCACTGTACAGCAAAAAGCTGAGTGATTGGCATGTCTTTGGGCTTACAGTTTGCATTCAGTTTCGGAAGCTAAATGTCATTTGATCCTTTTTACAAAAGATTAGGGATAATTATCGCAATAGGGATAAGTCATGGTACCCTTAAGTGTTTTGTTTTATACTCCTAACTTGAAAACTGTAGTTTCTTTGCCAATATCTGGGAAAGAAGCAGTGACATGATGATTGTATTTTGTACTGTTGCTTGTTGCCATACAGAGAGCCAAATCAATGGCTTCAGTCCAGATCACCAGATGTCATTCTCCCCCACTTAAATTTCTATGGCCTTTACTTAAAACAGTTTCATTCAGTACCCATATAGCCCTACACTGTATAGCAAGAGGATAAGAGGAATACTCATTAAGATCTCAAGGAGTTGTTTATTTAGAGTGAATGATGAGATATGGTTTGAAAATGTGTTGTAATACCAAATGTTAACATTTATTTTTGGAACTTTTGGCACTCCTATTTTTGGAACATTTGGCATTCCATTACCTTGCCTGGAAACCTTTTTCTGTTGGGACTTGTCAGCCATCTTGGAAAGTTGAACACATGTGTGGAAGTGTGAAACAGAAAAGAAAGACCAGTTTTTTTTACAGCACGTACAGTACGTTGCCCATTGACGGACATACAACTGGTTGTTTGCCTCTGCTAGGTTGTATTGGACTGATGTGCTTTTTTCATTGTGGGATTCAGCCAGTGTTCCTCTAATTTGCCCTATATGTATTGTCAGAAAATTCATGTAAAAATGCTGGCTAGCCAATTGATGTTACAAGACTTATTAGACTTGTAATACTTCGTAAACAGGTTACATATTATCTTTTTATCTACCAATTGGATTCAGTTAACTTTGAGAATTGAAGTAGCAGGTATCGGTTAATTCCATCGTTTACATTAATACAACACCAACTGCATATCTTCTTCCTTTTGAACTGCAAAAGAATTCTTCTTTTTACAAAAGCTACTGCAAAATTTCCATGACCCCTAAATGGAACATTTCTTCATGGTTGTGTTTTTCCTTCCACAGACAGAGGTTTTACAAGTAGCCTAGGGCAAGTAGTAAATATCAGCCACTCACCAGTCAGTGTCTTTACTAAAGTGAGGTGTCTTAGACTTGCCACAGAATCCTGTGAAGGAAAAATCATTTGCTTTTTCCTTCACCCCCTTCAGCTAGTTTCAATTATTTTATTGGAATAGTGCCTAATGAAGATGCTCCAAAATTTGAAGACGACTCATTAAAAATATTCAATGAGAATTTGCACGTAAAAGTGTATTCTCAAAGAGAGAGGGAGAGAGGTTCCCTCCCCCCCCCCCCCCTTCACATTTGCTCCCACATTCCCAAAATTTCATTGGAAAGGAAGAAAGTGGATTTGGTATCAGATCACTGGCCTCAGGAGTACAAGCTGAGTAAAAACATTGCAACATAATTTCATTTCACTTTTCATTTCATCATTGAGACCATCATGAAGGAAAAGCCATAATCCTGGCCTACAGTAGAAAAGAAACTTACCATTTAGTCTTAAGTGTTTCTTACATTTAACGTCATTACATCGTAATTGCTTCCTTTTTAAGAGCAGGGCCAACCATACCATATTTTCACAACGACAAATTAACATTCAGCAGCGTGGATAGATTCTTTTGCTGCTGTCAGTATGATCTCATTAGAGGAACATGAGAAACTGATAAATGCCAAAAACTGGCCTTATTTGCAGATTTAGGTTTGTCACAAAAATACAGTGTCAGCCACTAAGCATTATGATGTCATGGAGTTTGACGTTTTTGATTCAGTGATGCCTTTGTCGTTTGAAATGTATCTAGCATCTTTCATCGAAATAGCCTTTTTTTACTACAGAAGGAAAATACACATTGCTCATTTGAATTACACTGAAGCCAATTTCTACACCTTCTCTGCGGAAAATTTTAAGAATCAAAGTTTTTCAACAAATTTAATGCAACCTGTCTCAGTAGCAGGCCTTAAACCCAGTTGCATGACTCATACGTGATGCACAACAGTGTTTAGAGTACTACCTCTACTAACTCACTGTCATACTGTACATTCCATCACTGAGGATTCGTTAGAACTGTTGCGTACAAATTTTAACATCTTGATTTTTTGGACTGACACCTGCTGAGATTTGCCCTCAATTATGTCTCTCTCAACCTGGATGTAGCTGCCCACTAACAAACCAAAGAAATTTTGACGAATGCCTCCTTCATTTAATTTACATGATCATCAGGAGTACATGTTTACCTTTCATTTCTGCTGCAGGTGTGGTATTTATTTAGTCTGACTGCTGTTGATTGCATGTATGTAGACTCCTAAGAAAGTGAAAAAAATCACTTTCCTTTACTGCTCATTGTCAGAGCTATTTTTGAGGTGAAATGGATGTACCACTGCCATCCATAACTTCATTGAAGTGTGTCAATACCATCTTGCATAATGACTAGCACAGGCACCTTTTATAAGGGACAAGCACATGTCTTTTCTGCTCGTCTTACCTCCTATTTACATGTATATATTGCCTGCAACCAGAGGAGTTTTAGGCTTTTTTTTCTCTGTAGTCCTACAGTGCTTGGTTTGATCAGTAGACCAAAACTGTAGTCAAAAGTTGAGTTGTACTGTCTACATTTTCCCCTGGCAGTTGATACCATTGCTATAAATTCACAGGTGAATGGAGGTAACCTTACAGCCTTTTTTCACTTTTTATGTAAATATTTGTATGGTACTGGTAGTGGATTTTTTTTTTTATAAATATAGCAGCTTGTCTAGCAAATATTATACATAGCATGGACTTAGTCAGCTACAGTATATACTGCACATGTACAGTAATAAACCTATTCACATCATTGTTTTGAAACCATTCTGGAGGTCCTACCTCATGAAAACTTAGTCAAAATTTTACCTTACATCGGAAAGGATTTAGAAACAATATTTAAGTATCTCTAGTGCAGTGCATAGGGAGATGAGATACAGGAGTGTACTTTACCTTAATTCAGAATGTGTTGCTGTGTATGTGAGAGTAGAAGAGTGTGACATTATCTGGGCCAAAAAACTGTCCAGTCAAGACCAGACTGGTGGTACTAGGTAGGAACATGGGTATGAAAACTTGTCCACACGTTTGTGATAATGTCGGAAGTCAAAGGTCAAATAATCTAAAAATTAGTTTTTAAATACTTATCAGGATATTTTGTAAACATCATAAACCACATGACATGTAGAGGACAGTAAGACATATTTAAGAAGTGTTTTTTGGTCACCCAGGGTCAAGGTCAGAAGGCAGTTGTAGGGCAAAGGTCACAGTGGCCTAAATTTGGCCAAAAAAAAAGGTGTGGCAAACTCTGTACAGTAAACCTAGGACAGTATTCAAATTCATTTCACAAATGATTTCAAAAGAGTACATTAAACATATTGATCTACATATTAACAAAATAGCAAGAAATCATTTGATGGAGACTAGAAAAACAGAAACTGTTAACTAGGCTTGTGCCCCAAATAAAAATAAAAGCAACACATAGGAAGGAAAGCATATTGTGCAGTTGAAACTGTGGAGCTATGGAAGTGTGACACACTAGAGGGTTGTCATTCAAACATATATGCATGTGTGCATGCAATTTGTAGTTTTGTAATATACTAATGGTTACAAGCTGTAAAGATGTCAGGGTGGTAGTTCATCTCTTATCAAAGTGACATATATAGTTCATAAAATGGTCCCCACTATGCTATGTGGTAGCCTTTTCATAGGCTGGTATCCCACTGATAATCAAAAATGGGGCCCCATTTATCCCTGGTCCAGCTGACATAGTAAATCTGGGTATAGGTACTGTGTCTGGTTATATATAGGCCTGTCTTGTGTCCAGGCTTTCACAATGGTCACATGTATTTTTCTCGAAGTATTTTTAAGGATTGTAGCATCTGTTAATTGGCTTAATATTCTTTTGGATGTCTCCTTGTAGGTAAGATATCTAGGCTAATAGACACATTTAGAAAGGCTTTCCACTGTTTTACTGAACAATTCTAATAAGTTGTGCAGTAAGTCACTAAGGTTTGTTTAAGTAGCTGAACACATTTGAGGACATCACTGCTTTATAAAAGAGTTTACATCATACAGTAGTGTGTCATATAGAGGGATTTCATGTGACGTCATGCGCAATGGATTCCCAGGCACTGAAGGGCAAAACACACACGCAGTAAGCGTATTTACAGCACACGCGCACGGCATAACCATAGATACTACTGTGACACAATGGACGCGTGCCCGTCAAAACAAAAAAGACTCGCGATCTTGCCCTTCAATTAAATTGCGTCTAGTTGGTCAGAGTCACGTGACTGAAATCCCTCTATAGCAGGGTATTAAGAAGTAGTGCATATGACATTGAAATGAACATTTGCATGCAGTGTACTACCGTATGTGTATGGATATATCAGGCCTTTGTACATCAATGCTACTGCAAACCTTGTAATACAAGCTACTGTAAGATAAACTTTCCTGTTAATTCATGTCAAATTAATGCCAACTTCATAAAATATCACTGTAGTTGATCTATAGTGCAGAGATTTTAGCATGTATAAAACTATCTGTTTAGTATTGACATATGGTTGCAATTCTCCCTTTGTAAGTGCTTTACAATGTTCATCATGGTACAAGAGAGAGAAAGTAATAAATTCACATAATTTGCATATTATGAGGTAGTGAGTAGATAATTTAGTATTAAATGACATACACTTCAAACTAGTGTGTAATCTCATTTCACATGAAAGACAATCATTATTGTATGATGAATGACACCAGTGCCAATAATTTTTTTTCATGGAATTAACAAGCCATGAAACTTCATCATTGGTTGATAATACAGTACATTACTATTGCATCTAGCATGGGTGGAAAAAAATCAGGAATATGGGAAGCTCCTTACAGTGAAATTGTGGTATTTTTGGAGGTGAATTTGGCAAGTTTTATGGATGAAAACATATAAAAATTGTGGTAGAAAATTTGATTTGCTTGCTGGGAAATAAACATTTTTGCAAACCCTGGCATCTAGGGATGTCAACATTCCTGATTTATAGCATGTGGGTTTTTACCACTTGTCATGTCAAAATCACACCGTTTGCCTTTGTTCCCAGTAAAAAATGTTATGTCCTGATTTAATTACAAAAATTATCAATCATTTTAACCCAAAAAACTTGCATCAACACTACAAAAAGGTGTCTCTCTTTCAAGCAAATGTTCGACCATGTGTTCCTGGCCAGTGACCGACTAGATGTGTACCTGCTGGTCACTTTGTTTTATGAACTTGACCAGATTTTGTATGGAACAACACTGGTGTTGACCTGTACGTGTGATAACTGTTGCTGTGCAATATTAACTGCAGTATAGTGAAGTGAGCCTTGCAGGCTTACGTGAAATGAGACAAACTGTGACTGTCATAATGAAACTAGTATAACTGTTGCATACTTGTGTATCAAGGTACAAATTGTAAGTACATTCAGAAGGACTCTTTTCAAATCTTTGGGCACAAAATGACCCCCACTAAAAAGGTTATGGTGACTATTTAAGGATCTACAAGGGCTTGTGTTTCTTTTGTTGGTATTAATTGTGGAGGGTGATTTCCTAAACTTAATAGAGGCTTTTCTGCAGGGGCAAAATACCCTTTGCTCATGGTTATTTTGTACAAAGATAAGAATGCATGATTTTGGTACCCCACTTTTAAAATGGGTTAGGCCTATCTTACTTTTTCCAAAGTCCCCTTGACTATTTGGCAAAGGGCTGAAGGCAGAACCAAGCATTACCACCAAAGGAGTTCTGCTCCCCAAAGGAGCTACGTCCTGGAGGGGACAACAAGACTTAGCAGTGGGTTATCTTCATGACCCAGTGAGGGAAGCAGAGAGGGACTGATACCCTTGAGTTGGCAGACTTTGGACAAACTTATTTCTAGCTTAAGAAGGAAATTTTGTGTTACATTGCACTAGCATGGAACAGACAGAAAATAACTTTAATCATTAAACCATTCAGACCTACCAATAAATTTTTACAAAATTTTCCAAAATATTATACATAAATAAGAGTTATGGATGTCTCATCATTTGAAAATTTAAAAGTTTGGGTGAACTAATTGATCATGAGCTACCAAGCAGTGTAATTTTTTAAATGAGAATTGTATTTATTTGAAAATAAATTTACTGAGGTCTACCTTATTTTGAATTGCTTAATATCATGGATTCATGGTACATGTTTATAAATCATGGTTTTAAAGGTAAAGAAAATTTGAAAATTTCAGTACCTCAAAATTACTATTTCCACATTAATACTTTACACATAGCTAAAAGAAGGACAACTTCCTTTGATATGAGCTTTTAGCAAAAACTTAAATAAGCATTTGTATGTTGGTTCATTGTTGTATTGCTGTGGGGTAAGCTGTTCCAATTTTCTGAATGAAAAAATTGGCACCTCTAATTGCATCATAATAGTGGAAGGACTTCCTCTAAGGTAGTACTTCCCCTGTCATGATCATGCAGTCAGCTATCATTTGTATGTGCTTGGAAAGCTCCTGATGAGTTTTGTTTCCACCTTTTTAGCTGAGCCATGAAATAACTTCATCAAGATGTATCCAGACAGGTACTTTAATAAAGACAGCACCCATTTAGGAAGTTTAAGTAGTTTATTAGGGAAGTCCTTGAAGTAATGTAGTAGGTTATGGGTTATATTTTATTTTCACCTTCTTGGTAATCTTGCTTGTCTTTGCTAAGGTAATGGGAGTCCATGCACCACCATCCTTTTCTGTAACCCCATACTACTACTTTATAGGCCTTATCTGGATATACCGAAAAAAAGAGAAGTACATGTGTTGGGGGAACCACCCTGATATAACCATTCACCCTTTGCCTTCCTGTTGCACATGAGTATCCCCTGTGATTGTAGGGGATGGGGACCCCTCATGTGAGTTGTCTGGTTTTAAGAAATAGAAACCAGAAACTAGAATTTAAGCAATCAGGCTGGCAGGTGTGTTTGTGTGTGTATGTATGTGGGTTTGTGAAACTTAGCTTGTAAACATGATATCTCAAGGAAGGAATGATGGATGCTTTCATGTTTGTGTGCAAAGAGTTGATTTGGTGAAAACCTTTAAATGTGGTATCTCATAAAGGGTAATTTTGATGGATTTCATAGGTGGCATGTGGATACCCCCATACTGAATTCAAGAATTCAGTTGTTTGTGGGGGCAGTCAAAGATCATTTGGTGTCAAAAAGAAGTCAGACTGTGAAAACCTTTTAAGTACTTGTGAGGGATCTAATACATAGCATGTGGACAACCCATGTTGATTACAGAAATGTCATTGTTTTTGGTGGATGTCAAATGTCTTGAGGTCACCAGAGGTCAGATTGTGAAAACATTATTTTGACACCATGTCCTCTATGATAATATACCTCAGCTGTCTTGCTCACCGGATAGTACCTCCTTACATAACTCATCATTCATCAGTCCTGGGTTTACAACTTTACAGTGAGGGGCTGCAGAATGCAAGTCTTAAAAACTCCTACATGGAAGGTCAGAGAAAATTGCAGATACCTTTAGTAGAACTAAATGGATCTGTGCAATGCAGATTTAACCTTCCATGTACCTATAATATTATTATTCCATGTACCTAAAATTAATATATATCTTGCCACAAATATATTCATAAAACTTTAAAATCACACTTACTCAAAACCAGGAAGACACAAGGTTTTCTGGAGACATCTATACAAGAAATGTTTCAGAGAAATTTGGCAACTAGTCATAGTTATTAATATTTTAAGGTTTGGTTGGACTGCTTTGTTTTAAGACAAAACATGTTTTTGCTTTTCAAGAAAAATTTGTTCTGTTCATGTGTTCATTGTTCTTAGCACAATTTCCTTGAAAGACCGAACTTTTTGTGGTAGAATGTCTAACTCTGTCATTGTCATTGAGATGCATTTGCCATTCTTCAATGTTTTATGTGGGTTTTATCGAAGGCTGACCTTTTTCATTAATTGGCATGGGGTCCAACAGGATTGGTCTTAACATGCAGGTCTGATTTGCAACTAAAAATGTCATTCCGATTTTTATAACACTCTACTGGTGTTTCACATTCATTACACCCCCCCCCCCTTCCCCTTGTACCAATCTCAAGCACTACTACCACATTGGCTGATGTCAGGCACCATTACTTGCAAACTGATAGCACCATTTGCTCTCCTTGATCCCTCTCTCAGTCCACATTGTACCCACAAAAAGTCCTCTGGTGTTTACGTACTTCCCACTAGGACTGGCGAAATTCATGAAGGCTACTGTAGGCTACTACCATGGCAATTGTGGAAGAATGGACTGTACTCTGTACTACTCTCTCTTGCTCACAGAGTGTTTGCTAGCTATTACTCATACTAGTCGGATACTGTATTCATGAGTGCCGCCTTTATCTTGAAATTTGAATGATGCACTTTACACATCAGGTGCTGGTAGCTATGATACTAGGAGGACAGATGATGCACTTGCTGCATACATAATCAAACAGATGA